>LNAC01000135.1:1280364-1379056 GCA_002007465.1 Ailurus styani
GGCTGCCGTTCGGGGAGCCTGGGAGGATCGGGCTAGCCTGCGGATTTCCTCCGGGGCGCCTGGGAGGGGCGGCGCAGCGTTGGGGTCGCCCCCCGCACTCTTCCTGGGCCCGCTCTCTCCCGCCGCGAGCGCCGGCGAACAAAGGTGAGCGCCGGCCGGCCTCGGGACGCGGCGCACCCGGCGGGGCTGGCCCCTCTCCGCCCCGCGGGCTGCGGCGCTGCCAGGCAGGGCTTCCCCGCCGAGGCTCGTCGCCGCCCACCTGACAGCCTGGAACGTTGCGGACGCGCGGCCGGGGGCGCGGAGGGACCGTGCCCACTTCCAGTCTTTTCACTCCCGCACGCGGATTGTCGAGACTGGGTTTCGGAAGAATTCGCCGGGAACTCCTGGGCTTCTGGCCGCTGTTTAGTTTCTATCAGTGGCGCTGAGTATCAGGCTCACGGTCCGGGTAGAAGGATGACAATAGTTCTGAGGCTTTCAGCCCTCGGGGTCATTAGCGGTTTTCTTAGAAGAGGATATGGCAGGACGGGTGCACAGCCTGCAACGTGGTGATATTAAATAGAGAGATTCCTATTATTGATTCCTATGAATAATCATAAACTTTTGTACCAGAGGCACTTAAAACATTTTCAAGAACTGTTATTTATTGCTTGTTTAATTTCCGGATTTGGTTAGTAGCTCCATTGTGTCCTGAACAAACTTGTGTTACTCTCACTGAATCAGTCTTAGTCACAAACTCGCTTTTGCGTGCTATGCACTCCCGGGGAGCTATTGAAACAAAACCAGGACAGCAGCACGTAGTTCTTTTCCTCAACTGAAAACCTCGCCTCCCCTTCCTCTCCTCTCCCAGCCCCCCATTCATCGGTAAAAGCTGAATTTCTTAGATCACGGAGTTTAGACTCCATTTCCCACGTCCACTCCACTTCTCTTCCCCTGGCCCCAACTCACCCTTGATTTTGTTTCTTAAGCTTTTGCTGTTATTTTGTTTGCTGTTTCTGTTTGTCTAAAACCGCTATAGAGGATGGGAGAATTTGCTTTTTGTGTCATTTGTGTCTGGAAATGGCAACAGAAAAAGCTCCACGGGAACAAAAAGTATCTTTTGTTTAAGGAAGGTGAATTTTTCAACGGACAGTATTGATGCTTCTGAACAAAGTCAGCTGTTCACATGCAGAGATTGAAATGCACAAAGGAACAGATTTAAAGACCTATTTTAAAATGGTTGAAATCCAGCGCAGATACCTCATTGATCCTATCTGGCGCTGAGACTTAACTGTGAAAAAGTGGGTGTGTTTGCAGGTTAGAGTTGCTTCTAGAGCAGATGTTTACTTACAGAAAATAAGAACTCATATCTAACTTTGCAATCTCTCCAAAAACAACCTCTCAGGAACAGCAGGTTGTTTGGTGTTGATCCTTAGTAGGGGCTCCACACACAGTTGCCTAAGGACATCTGATCAATTCTGCCTGGGCTCACTTGTAATCAGCAAATGCATTTGAAAGAGGTGTGTAGTCCTCTGTTGTAGGTAACAAAAGCATGTCAGCTAATGACCTATATGCACAAAGGTGATTCCAAGCTATCCATTAGATTGAAAAAAAAGTAAATTTAGCTTTGTGGTTAGACTTTCTCTGCCATAAAAAAAAAACTTAAAAATGGATGTAATTTATGTTGAAAGCTGGAAGTTTGTTATTCCTCTTCCTGAACATTTTTTTTTCTTCCTTTGCACAATCCCATGACTTGACTTTGAGTTTATACAAAAGGGTCAGCTGCTTTCAACTATCAGTCACAGCAAATGTCCTCATATTGCTAGATAGAGTTTTCCAGTAGAAGTGAATTTAATGGCTTGTATGGAAACTGAAATTTTGTGATTAGTGTTCAGAATAGTAATCCCGTATGGCCCGTATACCACACGATGCTATTGACTTTTGGAAGGGTGTCTACTTTGTTTCTTCTTGTGGTAGTGACAGCTCTGTCTTTAACCATTCAGACTCTGAAGTCTTTGAAAATCCAAGTGTATAGTTGTATCCAGAATTACAAGTTCTGCATGTTTCTCTCCTCACAACTAGATAACACATTCTGGCATCCAACCTGTGGCCTTCATCTCTGCCTCCATCAAGCGCCTGAACTTGAATCAGCTGATATTGTTATCATTGTTAGGGCTCACTATCAATAAACTTCTAACACGTTGTGCTTAAATCTTTCTTTTGCAGTATTCTGTAATGTATAGCATGACTTAAAGAAGCTTGTTATGAGTCTCTTTGTGAAACGAAATGCTTTTATAATAGAAATAATTCCCTCCAGATTCTGTTCCTTTTTAAAAAAAATGTATTTTTCATTTTTGGGGTGCCTGGCTGACTCAGTTGGAGGAGCGTGCAACTCTTGATCTTGGGCTCATGAGTTTGAGCCCCACTTTGGGTGTAGAGAGTACTTAAATATTTTTAAAAATTATTTTTCTGTTTCCTTTTCTAGGATTCTATTCTTTTTATGCTTCTGGTATCATTTATTCCAACGCTGAGAGCATATCTATAAAATATCTCATTATCCGAGATCTTTAAGTCCATTAAATGGGGTCTGTAATGCTCATATTGTGCCCCAAATTGTGAATTTGAATACCTTCTCCTTAGTCTTATGTTTTTCTCTTTATAAAGAGAAACACTAAAGAATGGACTGGATTGAGCTTTGCTCCATTGAACAGGCTTATTTTTTTGTTTGCACTCCACTGTTGGGGTGTTGACAGTCGAGGGATTGGTGGCCAGAATGATGCTGTGTTATAGTACCATATGGGCAACAATATGGACGCCCAGCATGGTTAGTTAAAAATGGAGCAGCCTAAATTCAGTGATTTTTGGCTGAGTCTGTGAATAGCCCTAAGCTTGGTGGTTTTTAGCATAGCCTTTATACTGTACTTAACTCGCGGTATAACCGGAAGGGCCACTGTAGATATTACTTGATTGACAAAGTAAGATATCTGTTGTGGGAAAAAAAATAAAAACACAAAACTTCATGGTTTCTCCTAGAATGAAGATTATAGGGTATACTGTTATGTAGTTAGCGTGATGGCAAGGAACAAAGTATTATTATTATTTTACATCTTTAAAGAATTTTAATTCAGTATAGTTAATATACAGTGTATAGTGATTCAACAATTCTCTACATTACTCAGTGCTCATCATGATCAAAATATTATTTAATAATGTAGCCTTACCTATTTGATGACTTTTTTTTTATTTAGGCCGAATAGCCATTTTCTGGAATTATGAGAAGTGCTTTCTTCCAAATTCACCTTTTAGAATGTGTTGCTGTAGGGGCTCCTGGGTGGCTCAGTCGGTTAAGCATCTGACTTCATCTCAGGTCCTGGAATTAAGCCTCCCAAGTGAGCTCCATCTGTGCTCAGCAGGAGGTCTGCCTCGCCCTCTCCCTTTCTGTTTGCCCCTCCCCCTGCTCATGTGCTTGCTCCCTCCCTCTCAAATAAAATCTTTAAAAGAATGTGTTGCTCTACTATTCATAAATGTGGGATTAAAGGTCTGCTGAATTTCTTTTTGGGAATAAAAATTCCTTGAGTTATTGTCGTAACAGGTAATGTTAACACATTTTCTTCCATGTGGGTTTAGGAGAGAGTTGCAGGAAGTATCCATTGAGAATCAGAACATTCAAATTCTAATCAAAGTTACCTCAAACTGGGGCAGCCGCCTAATTTCTCTCTGCCTTATTTTCTCATCTGTGCAGTGAGGCAGATGGCCTTTGTCATCTAAGATTGCTTTTGTTCCCTCCATTATCCGATTCCTGTATATAGTCTATATATTTCAAGCTTGCTAATTATTATCTCATGAAACTTTGAGGAGGCTAAATGTCATTTTTTGCAGGTAGAAATAAGTCATCTAAGAATAAGGAGATTTTTTTTTCATGCAAGTATTTTAGCCAGTGGTTTTGTTTCTTGTATTTTTAAATTATGATTTGAACTAAAAGAATCATTTGGGCTATTATCATCTGTGATCCAAAAAGCTACAATATTTTGGAATAATCAACAAAGATGATTCTGTAGAGAAAGCCGTTGCTCTCTTTCCTCAGACCCTGTTTAGATAGACCATAGAATGGACCTGGCGCTTCTTATGATGACTCCTGTCAGGTTGGCTCTCAAAGTGCCAAGCTACGTGAGAAGTGTCACTTTTCAGGAGGCTGACACCAGTCAAATGACCTGTGGCCCTCAGAACTTCAAGGAGCAATAGTGTCTCAGTAGCGTGAGAGGGAATGTCTGTCCAGTGGCCTTTTTCTTATGGATTGACTTAGTATCTTTGCTTTGCTAGCAACCGTGGATGAGGCCCGATGAGGGAAGAGGAAGGGAGGGAGGGAAAATGAATGAGAATGTATTCCTGATGGTTAGAGGGGAGGAAAGCAGAGGTATGAGGGAATGTCTGCCACGGAAAAGCAGTGTCAGGTGAGTTTGATTTCTGAAGGACATTCCTGTAATGTACCTTGTAATGAAGAGACTGATGTCATCCAATGTATTTTGAAAGAATTTGTGACTGAATGTTTCTGTCCCCTCAAAATTCATTAAGTTGCAATCCTAAACACCAAGGTGATGTTATTAGGAGGTGGGGAGTTTGGGAGGTAATTAGGGCCTGGAGGGTGGAGCCTTTGTGAATGGGATTAGTGCCCTTATTAAAAAAGGCCTCAGAGAGCTCCCTGCCTTCCACCAGCCATGTGAGGGCACAATAAAAAGATGGCTGCCCGTGAACTCGGAAGAGCATTCTCACCAGACACCAGATCTACTGGTGCCTTGATCTTGGACTTCCCGGTCTCCAGAACTATGACAAATTTCTGTTGTTTATAAGCCACTGAGCCTATAGTATTTTGTTATAACAGCCTGAATGGACCAAGACAGAGTATTTGATAATAATTTGCATATAATAATGGTTTTTCTCATGCAATCAGTCTTGGATATTTAACTCTATAAATGTACCTGTTTCACTTGTTAAATATGGTGTGATTTAGATTAAAACTATGGACACCTGCTTTGCCAGACTGGTGTTAGAAGCAAGAGTTGGGGTTATACACAATAGGTTGCTCCTACGGTTTCTGACTGGGAAAGGAAAATTGGATTATAATGGATGCTTCGTTGGAAAACAACCTAAAATCAAAGGGATGGTATTCTTTGCAGAGAGCTAGTACAGTTTTCTCATCTTGCAAAATAAAAGGTTTGCATATTGCACAGGGTGCAATAGTTTAGCTGTTTGAAGGAGATTGATTTATGGATAAAAGGCATCACGTTACCCTTAATGGACAGTGCCTTAGAATGGTGAGGAAGGCAGGTGAGATAACTTTAAATTATCACAAATGATTTCATGTCATCAGGGATTAACAACACTAGCACTTTGAGTTCACTTATGACTTTTGAAAGTATCTGAATTCTTCATGGTTGGGGTTAGATTTTTTTCCTGTTGGATTCTAGTTTGTAAGTGGTTTCTCTACAGTGATGGAGAAAAAGCAGGTGTCGGTGGAAAGGAAATGGGGTTTAAGGTGATTTCTTCTATCAGCAAACCTGTCCCATGGCTTATAAGAGATCACTGCACTGTCCTCAGGCTCTATTCACTTGTTTCACTTACCTCTTCACACTTTGTTGGGGAGCGTGAGAATCTGAGCCCCGTTTGGCACATAGAAAATTCTAAATGTTTATTACATGTGCTTAAATTCCTTCTTCTATCACCAGGCCAATCTAGATTTTCTAAAGCCTTTGGTCATCTATTTCTTACAAAGTCATGACTCTTAAAATTTTATTGTTATTTTTTTTTCTCCCTCCCATCTTCATTTGATCAGTTCATTTCTTAGAAACTTTTGAGTCAGGATATTGGGGTTCTAGATTTTGTTTGCCAGTAACTAGTTGTGTCATTTAATGTTTCTAGGGCATCTTTTTATTTTTAAATAAAAATAAGTAAGCAAAGTTGCTTCTTGTAGCACAAGGATTTTTCTGTACTAGGGATGCCCAGAGAACCTTTATTCCTAACTAAGATGTCATCCTTTGGTCTTTGCCCCTCCCCCCTTTAAAAAAAAAACCCGATTTCACAGACTCTTTCGTTGTCACTCTTACCTGCTGTCATTATCTTCACTGACTTCCTACACCTATGTTTTGGTTCGATCGAATCCAAAATGGTGATTCTCACAATGTCTTTTTGGGCGGTGGCTCATTGGTACTGCTCTGCATGATTGAGGGCCAGGGTACACAGTCTGAAGCTTAGGACTTTGTGCTCACCATTTTTCCCCCTTTTGTTTGATGATTGTGAATGACTGCCATTTTTAATGAATAACTTTTTAATTTTAATTTTGAAAGTAATAATAGCAAATAATATGTGTTTCCTAACATGATTATATTACTTTATATCATCGACTTCATTTAAATCTCTCCTAAGCCCTGTGAGGTAGACATTAATTTTCCCAGTATTCCATAGGTGACACTAAGGATTGAGAATTTAGGAGTTGTACCTAGCTTCACACAACTTAAAATACCAAGGTAGGCATTTGGAACCAGGTTTCTTGATCTCCTAGTAATTTTGATGACCTATTTTATTTTCTTTTAATTTTATTTTTAAGATTTTATTTACTTGAGAGAGAGAGAAATTGAGAAAGAATGCGAGCAGGGGAGGAGCACAGGGAGAGGGAGAAGCAAGCTGCCTGCTGAGCAGGGAGCCTGATGCGGAGCTCCATCCTGGGACTCTGAGATCATGATCTGAGTTGAAGGCAGACGCTTAACCTTAACCTACCCAGCGACCCAGGCACCCCTGGTGATCTATTTTAAAGCAAATATCATGAGATGATATTGTAGGTCACCCACAGTTCCTTTAACCAGTCTCCATATTGTTGTTGGACATTTAGGCTGTTCCTGGTTTGTCTATATATATCTCTCAGCTCTTGGTGATATCCTAAGGGTTGTTTCCTAGAAGTGGCATTTCTAAAACTCAAATAGTAAATATTTTAGTGTTCTAAATTTTCATATTAGTGTCCAGAAAGATTTTATCTGTTTGTACTTCCTTATCGGCATGCAAAGTATTATCATTTGAAGAAATTTTTGCTTTGCAAGTTGAAAAAAAATTACTGTTGTATGTTTTGTTATTCATGATGATCTTATTTCAAATATTTACTAATTATTTGTATTTCACTTTCTGTGAACTCATGTATGTTTTCCTATTGGGATGAGCCTTCCAACTTTTTTGGTAGGAAAGTGGTGTCCTTTGAATTTTTTTTTAATGCAGAATTGTCTTGTTTTAGCCTGTTTCTTGGGTCTTCTGTTTACACTTTTTGTTTCTTTCTGTTTTCAGCCTTTTCCCCCATAACCTGAGTCCTCATCAGGCAGAAAGCTTCCCAGATTCTACACAGTGGAAGGGCTGTAGTCAAGAGGATGAAATAGTATAATATCCTGACTTTCTTATGGAGAACGAGGCAGAGAGAAAGGGCTGGGAGGAAGTTTGAGGGATTAAGAATGAATGGGTTTTGGGGCACCTGGGTGGCTCGCTGGGTTGAGCCTCTGTCTTTGGCTCGGGTCATGGTCTCAGGGTCCTGGGATCGAGTCTCACATCGGGCTCTCTGCTCAGTGGGGAGCCTGCTTTCCCCTCTCCCTCTGCCTGCCTCTCTGCCTACATATGATCTCTCTCTCTCTCTGTCAAATAAATAAATAAAATAAAAAAAAATGAATGGGTTTTTATGAAGGCAAACTTAGAGATAGAGCCTAAACTCTTGTATTGTTTCTCTGAATGTTTGGTGAAAAGTGACTCACTAGACACTAATCATTAGGGAAATACAAATGAAAACCACAATGAGATACCACCTCACACTCATGAGGATGGCTGCGAAAGAAAGAAAGAAAGAAAGAAAAAGAAAGAAAGAAGCAGGAAGGCAGGCAGGCAGAAACAAACAAGTGTGGGGGAGGATGTGGAGAAATTGGAACCCTGTGCCTTGGTGGTGGGAATATAAAGTGTATAGCCACTGTAGAAAAGAATGAGAAATATCTTCAAAACATTAAAAATAGAATTTTTGTATGATCAGTAATCCTACTTCTGGTATATGCCCAAAAGACTTGAAAGCTGAGTCTCAAAGAGATGTTTGCACACTTATGTTCTTAGCAACGTTATTCACGATAGTCAAAAAGTGGAAGAAACCCGAGTGTGCATGGACTGATGAACAGATAAAATGTGGTCTGTACATTCAGTACAATATCATTCAGTTTTAGAAAGGGAGAAATTCGGACACAGGCTAAAGCGTGGATGAGCCTTGAGGACATTATGCTCAGTTGAATAAGTCAGTCACGAAAAGACAAACACTGTATGATCACACTCATATGAGGTGCCTCGGGTAGTCAGATTCATAGAGACGGAAAGTAGAGTGGTTGCCAGGGGCTGAAGAGAGAGAGCAATGGTGACTTGCTGTTTCATGGGTATAGAGTTTCATTTTTGTAAGATGAAAAGAGTTCTGGAGCTGGATTAGATTGGTGGTGATGGTTGCTGCATGCTCCATGTGAATGTACTTTAATGCAACAGTACACTTAAAACGGTTAAGATGGCAAATTTTATGTTGTGTGCATTTTACTACAACTAAAAAGAACAGAAAAAGAAAATTCACTGACTTAAAAAAGTCACTCACTAGAAAACCTGGTTTCTTTTTTTAGGCTTGACAGCTTTCAAGTTAGGAGCAAACATACCAGTCCTCTTGATCTCATATTCATCAAGCACTATTTTGTTTTGGTGTTTGTTTTCTTTTAAAATGCATAAGCCCCTTGTGGACTAGGAGAGAGCTTCTCTCCAGAATCACCTGGCATGGTTTGTGGGGAGGTGAGGGGTGATGGAAGGAAGGTTCAAGTCCAGAGAGCACTTACATACCCTGGGCCTTTTGGGAAGGTACTTCAGCCAAACAACTGCTTTTAGTCCATGTGTCAGTATGACAGTTTAGTAACAGTAAGTTGGCAGGTACCGAAGAGAATCTTCCACAGGGTCTTTAGAAAAGCGCACTGCACAGTTTCAGAGGATCTAGCTCCAGGATTAAAGTAAAGGCATCCTAGTGAGTTCACAATCCATTTAAAGCAAACCGGGATGATAGGATGAAATTAGTAAGGCAAGTAGCCTAGGCCACAGATATATCCAGTGGAAGCTTTTCTGGGGAAGAAGATCAGATCTGATCCTCTTCTCTGTCTTTCAGTTTAAATTGACATTTGGTGGGTGCCTGGGTGGCTCAGTGGGTTAAAGCCTCTGCCTTCGGCTCAGGTCATGGTCTCAGCGTCCTGGGATCAAGGCCCGCATCGGGCTCTCTGCTCAGCAGGGAGCCTGCTTCCTCCTCTCCCTGTCTCTCTGCCTGCCTCTCTGCCTACCTGTAATCTCTCTCTCTGTGTCAAATAAATAAAATCTTAAAAAAAATTGACATTGGTTTTATAAGCAAGTAATTTAAATACTTGAAAATCGGAACATGATTCTACTAAAATGCTGCATACTATAAGGTAAACAATTAGTAAGCTTGGCAGGTACATATTACTGAAAAGTAGTTTTCAAAGTTTATGCTAATGTTTGGTCATTGTACAAAACACTGCTTATAATTCATCTCTGAAAATATTTTGGGTAGTTTTTCTTTTTTTTAGAACTTTCTTTTTGTCACTACTAGCCTTCAAAATGGACTTCTTTTGAACCACTCCTACTTCTCATGCCTGCTTTTGCCTTTATTACCTCAGAATTGGATTGTGGGGGTTGTTTTGGCAGGAGTGGGGTTAGATATACCCAGATGGTTTTCATTACAGGAAGGATGCGTTCCTTCACTAGGTAAGCTTGTTCACGCAGTGATGTAGGAATAACATTTGTTTGTGACTTGCCAGCATCTACGTAAATGTCACATCTTATCTTTGAGGTTTTCAGGTTACAAAGCTATTGTTGCTGTCCTGATGCTGTGATTGGGATTCTGCCCACCACCCTCAAACCCCCTCCCCCTTCCTCCCTCCCTTTTCTCTCTCCCTCCTCCCCTTCCTTTCTTCCTTTAATATCACAAGCCAGTCTTGAGTGCCAGTCTTGAGTAGTACAGTGGTAAGAGTGGGGTTGGGGATAGAGAAAACCATCGAAAGTCTTGTCTAGGGACACCTTGGCAAGTCTCAGAGTAAAAGCTGCTGCCAAGTGGCTCTGTAGATCTTGTCTTCATAGTTCACCATTACAAAGCAGACTAAAGTGACTTGGTGTTTTAAGCAGAGTGGCAGTTTTGGACACAGTAGCTTGAGTGAAGGGAAGTGGAGAACCAAGCAATCCAAGTTTAGGCATTATGGGGATTAAGAAAATATAATGGCTTTATTGCCTGTGGGTGTCTATATCTTTGAGGATGTGGGTGGACTCAAGGGTGACAGTACATTCAAATTGTTACTGTTTTATACATTTAGTGCAATTAATTACAAATGTACTTTCTTAATTCCAAGAATTACAAGGAAAATGAATGGGATATCACAAAGATGATGGAACTTGGGTTAAAATCCGAACAAACACTGCCCTTTATCAGCTCTATAGTTGTGGACAGCATATTCTCTGAAATTTGATGTCCTCACTTGTAAAATGGGGACTATGCCTACTTTGTGATATTGAAAGTCTGTGAAAATTGATTTAAAGGGGTTTCAGTAAAAACGGATTCTTAAAAATATACATTGTATAAAAAATAATTGATACCATAGTATAGTATTTAGTACTTGAGAAGTGATGTTCTGTAATGTGATTTAATGTGTTAGGTGTGTGTGTTGGGGGGGTGGAGGATTGAGGGTTGGAGAGAGGGTGCAGTTTGTGGGGACAGAAGGACCTGTTTATATATTTGATCCTGAAACTGGAAGATTTACTTGTTCTGTTGAAGAGTAAATATTTAGGGTTTTAGGCAGGCATCAAAGCCCTAATCCCTTCAGCACTATGCCTATTTAGGGAGGAGAATGCTTCTTAGCCTTTTCTTCTTAACTGTTAATATTGATGTGCTTTTAGGCCAGAGCTTTGCTTGTATTTGGTGGCAGAAAACTATTTCTAATGGTGGGATTTTGGACAAGTGATGGGTGACTTTGTACCACTTGGAGCCTGAAGCTTTCTCAGGGGGCGTTGTGCCTTTGGAGAGGGCCCAGGACGATGGTCTTTCTCTGGCTGGAGTTTTCTCAGGAAGCTCCCTTTCAGTGGAAGGATGTCTTCCGCAAGTATCCCAGTCTCTCCCTCACTGCCCCATCTGGCCCCAATGATCCTTTTCTATTGCACATGAACTCAAGGGAAATTGACTGGGTGTTCAGTTACTGGCAATGGCAAGTATCAAATTGGTCATTTTTATTGATTTAGGGACCTGGGCTGAATTCTGGGCATGCCACCTATAGCTACAGATCTAGGAGCAAATTACTGAATCTCTTCATGTTCAGTTTCGAACTCAGAGGGTTGTTGCAAGGATTAAGTGAGATAATGCATTCATTGTGTGTACAGCAATGCCTAGTTTATGGAAGTAGTTTCTCCTAGTTCTTCAGGTTTATTCAAGATGCATGTATATGCCCTCCCCGCCCCCCGAAATTGCTTTCTGAGTGATTGTTGGAGCCCTGATTTCCAGAGGTGAGTATTTATTATCAGAGTTCCGAAAACCTTTACTGACGTTACCTTTGTGTCACGAACATGTACAGTAGACCCCCTTCTTGCCTTTTACTGGTTGGGTTTGGGTTTTACTTTGCCTATTACCTTCTCCTCTCTCTCTCTCTTCCTGTCTATGGAAGATTCGGAATCTTCCAATTGTAGTTGGCAGCAAAGAACCCTTCACAGTTTAGTGAAGAACTGGGCCTTGTCCACCTCACACTCACGTAATGCACTTTGCTGCGACTGTATATTTGGATGGCTCAGAAATACTTTTTTTCTAATAAGAAAAAGGAAGCCCTGAGACTGATACTTATCAATTTCTTTCAGAATTGTAAGCCTTGTGGTTTTTCTTTGATCCTTATTAAGAAAAACATTCAGTCTAGCACCCCTGGGATCTTATTTATGGAAATGCAAACATTCAAAATTGGCTGAAAAGAACAAATATATATATATTTTTTTCTGTAAGAGAAACAAAGCACCCCAAATTTGAACTTGCAGTGGTGTGAACATGGCTAACCTCGGCTGACCAAATTAGTTTAGAAGGCGGTTGCAGCTGCTTTCTACTATAGGCCCTTCCTGGCTCTGAACAGCTTTAAAATAATGTGTAAGTAGTTCTCAGTGTGAATAACTTAACAGGCCTGTTAGTTTTTTTAGGCATTGATAGAGGGTATCTTAGGATGATCAAATACGACATTTGTTTTGGGTTGTCTTTTAAATGAGGAAGTAAGGCAAAGATGAAACCACAGGGCTGTAGAGTGACAAATGACCCCAAACTGCTTCTATTTTAATTTAGTAGTAGTTTAATAGAGTCAAAGGAAAGGAAATTGAAAACTCATTCACTTAAAAATATATGAGTCTGTCATGTGTCAGACCTAGGTCATGTACCAGACTGGGAAATGGTGGTGGGAGACCAGGTCCATGCAGCAAGAAGGTGCATTGCTTTTAGATTTAAAAAAGAACAATGAAATTGACTAAAAGTTGGTCTGCTTTTTATTAGCACCATTGTGAAGCCACTTCTAAACACAGAAGGGTAGAGGGTAAAAAATACCCCTCCACAGGGCGCCTGGGGGACTCAGTCGGCTAAGTGTCCCACTCATGGTTTGGGCTCGGGTCATGATCTCAGGGTTGTGGATCAAGCGCCACATTGGGCTCTGCACTCAGCGCTGACTCTGCCGAAGATTCTCTCCCTCTCTCTCTCTCTGCTCCTTACCCTGCTTGTGCTCTCTCTCTAAAATAAATAAATAAAATCGTAAGAACAAAAACAACAACAAAAAAAACCCGGGATGCGTGGGTGGCTCAGTCGGTTAAGTGTCTGCCTTCAGTTCAGGTCATGATCCCAAGGTCCTGGGATCGAGTCCCACATCGGGCTCCCCGCTCATTGGGGAGCCTACTTCTCCCTCTGCCTTCAGCTTTCCCTATCTGTCAAATAAATAAGTACAATCTTAACAAAAAAGAATACCCCTCCTCACCGGGCCACACTGCTCCTACCCGTGGCCCTTTCCCCAGCCTTCTGGAACACCATGTCCACACGCTGTTGTAGAGCATAGATGTTTTGAAAACCACACTTTGAGAAATACTGGCAGAGCGAAGAGTCTTCCCCTCCCATTTCATATTTTAGGATCCTGAAGCCTACAGAGATCAAGTGACTTGTCCTGGGCCACCCCCCTCGGTCCTAGCAGGGCTGGCCACTCTGCACTCCCACAGTGCCATTGTCCAGTGATTGGCTGGTTTCAGCTTATCTGGGGCTGTCCCAGGAAATGCTCAGTCCAGGAAAAACTGGAACGGTTGTTCAGCTCACCTGATCGTTAGACCCATGCTGGTCTGGTCATCAGCCAGGGCCATTCTCATGATACAGATGGCTACTCTGTCTCTCCCTGGGGGTGAGCAAGGGTGGTGGGGGAAAGAAGCTTCCCTGTCTGCCCCCATCAGTTACCACCTTTCATGGCCTTTTTATTCCAGGTGACTGCAGGGCACCCCGTTGAGTGTAGGCTGTAGCTCTGGAGGGCAGAACTCAGTGTGCAGACGCCCAGGGCCAGCCTCTGCTGTGCTGTTTCCCCTCAAGCACATTCATCCTGTATCATGGAGCTTATACGCACCGTTTTGTTTTCCTCCCCCTCCCCCCGGACTTAAACGCTGCAGGATTGTGAAGGGACCGGGGAAGCGAACAAAAATAGATGTACCGGTGGTGGTTGTGAAGCAGCAGTTATTTCTAAGGAGCATTCAGGCCGTCAAGTGGTTTTCTGTGTATGTACTTTGTGTTCATGGTTTTGTTGAGTCTTACACCGTAAATGCTCACTTTTGCTAGTGTTAGGGACCTGCGCTGTATTTGAAATCACGGGGCTCCTGAAATAAATATTGCAGTGAACTCTATCTTAGGAGTTGAACAAGGGTATCATTAAAAAATGTCAGTGCTTGGACATTGCTTTGCCCAGAGGTCGGCTTTAGCTTGGGTCTCTAGGCAGGCAATCAGGCTTGCGAGGCAGTTCCTGGGCCTGCCCCGACCCCATCTGCCGGTGCCTTGGTGCAGAGTCAAGCCGTGGAAGGTCGGGCAGAGGGCACCTAGGCACCAGTTTCAGACCACAGCTTATCACTGCTTTCAGTGCTGGCTCCTTTTTGCTTAGCCCTTGCATACCTTCTGTTTACCCCTTCCTCTTGCACAGACCCTCCTTTGTGTTCAAATCTAAGATAGCCTGGACAAACCGAATCTCTTGGTTGGTTGGCCTCCTTACCTTTTGGTCCTGAGCTCTGGAATTACCAGCTGTTCTGTTAAGGCAATGGCAAGGTGGGACCAAATCCATTTAAAAGGATAGTTAACAAGAGCTATCAGCTCACACTTTGCTTATTTAATATTTTGGGGTTAAAAAAATACACAATAAATAATATGGAATAAATGTTCTTTTTGTTTTCCAAAAATAACTTCATGGTCTTAGACGTTTTTTGTTTTTTTGGTTTTTTTCTGATTAAAAAAAGAAAGAAAGAAATAGAACTGGTTAAGTTCCACAATTGTAGAACAGTGGATTACTATTTGGCAAGAGTTGAAGACGATAAACATGTTCCATTAAAAGCAGAATGAAGCCTGGTTAGCCTTTCTCTCCATCAATCTCCATTCTATTTTCCAGCCAGTGTCTAATTCTTTACTCAAGGGTCAAATCTAAGGAATGTCAGTTCTTTCAAATTGTCTAAAGCTTTTCTGAATTGGATGCATTTAGCTGTTAGAAACTCTTATGCCCTATTTTAAAAGCCAACCAAAAAAGAGTCAGGGAGCTGCTCTGAATGGGAACTGCTCAAGTACATAGTGTATGTTGATACATTTTGGGAGTTGACACAGATTATACTTAATACTTGCAGGTGAAACTAAGCACAGTCTTTTTGGCTCTGAGGCTCAATGTTTGGATTTGTAGAGTGAGTGAGACCTGGAGAGAAAAGGGGAAAGAGAGAGGAAAAACACAAACATACACACTCTGCCATGTGTATATTACAAAAGGGAGCATAGAACCCTGACTGTGGCTTAAAATTCCACTTTGGTAGAACCCTAGTTCAGCAAAGACCCATTAGAAAACCCAGTACTCAAAAGTGCCATCATCACTTGCTTAACAAACATTCATACGGTGTTGTTAGAAAAGTGCTTTATTTTCCTGAAACAAACTTTTTATTCATTGCAGTGTGAAGATAAGAAGCAACCCTAATTCCTAATGTATGCATCAAAACCCAATATTCAACTGAAGGTCGTTGGTTCTTTATGAAGGACTTTGGTCTTGCCACCACATGTGGGACCATCTTTCTGCTAAGTGTGTGCACGTGCTTGGATAAATGTGTGTGTTTATGTACAAAATCTGATTAGTATTTGGTTATAAAATTGAACAAATTAAAGAAATTATTTAGAAAGGAAAGAGAAAGCAGGCGAGAAGGTGAGGGAGAGAAGCATTGTCAAAACACCCCTTTTCTTTCCCACCTTATGTAGTTAGTGAGAATGTTTTATAAGGATATACATTAATAAGAGGACAAAAATATGGTATCTTTACATCCCTTTTTTCAAAGAACAAATTAAGGGTGTTAAGCAGGGGATAGGCAGATAAGTTTGTTGAAATGCTTCTGTATTCTGTTCCTTAAATGTGGGAGGTTTGAGAAGATTTGTAGTTTGAGACAATGAAATCAGCTACCACATACTTGGGATTTGAAAAAGCCATGTATTTCAAATACTAAGTAATTATGATCTAAAGATGCTGTATTTGTTTTGAAAATACTTTTTTTTTTCTTTTTAAGAGAGAAGGGTAGGGGAAGATGTAGAGGGAGAGAAAGAATCTTAAACGGGCTCCATGCCCAGTGCGCAACCCTGAAATCATGCCTTAAACTGAAATCAATAGTCAGACGCTTAACCGACTGAGCCACTCAGGTACCCTGAAAATAATGCCTTTAAGATTTGGTATGTTTGTATTTTTAAAACTATACTCACCCTAAAAACATGTAACTTTTTTTTTTAAGATTTTATTTATTTATTTGATAGATCACAAGTCAGCAGAGAGGCAGGCAGAGAGAGGGGAGGAAGCCGGCTCCCTGCTGAGCAGAGAGCCGGATGCGGGACTCAATCCCAGGACCTTGAGATCATGACCTGAGCTGAAGGCAGAGGCTTAACCCACTAAGCCACCCAGGCACCCCTAAAAACATGTAACTTCTAATCTACATTTTTCTTAGTTAAGTTCATCTTTGGTTATATTTTCTATTCAATTTGTTCATTTCTCTACTTTAGGAATACCAATTATAATATTTTAGATTAGTCTGCCTTCATATCCACCTGTTTTCTAGAATCATTTTAATATTTTTTATGTGGTTCTATTAATTTTCCTCTAGCCTATATAATAGATATCTCTTTTCATTCATGTTTATTCTGCTTATTTTGTTGCTTTTCATGTTTAATCTTTTCTTAATCTTTACCTTCGTTTCTATGGCTATTTCCATTTGCAGTTCTTTTTTATTTTTTTATTTTTTGTAATTTTATTATCACTTTTCTGAACCCAAGTATATCTTCTTTGATTTCTTTCCTTTTTTTTTTTTTCGAGGTGCAATCATGGACCTGGAATTTCTTTAAAATTTTTGTTTGACGACCTCCTATATTCCTGGGGTAACTCTTTTTCCTTTGCTTTCTGCTTCTTATTATTTTGTGATTTTTATGCTTAGATTGTTCTAGGTCCTCAACATGCCCTTTAGTCAAAAACGGAGAAAATATTGGATGATTTTCTGCTTATTTTGTAAAGGAGGGGTACCATAAAATCAGCTTGTTAAAATTTCTTTTGTTTTTGGACTTAGAGCATAATCGAATGGTTTTTCTTTAAAAATAACATGGGGGCACCTGGGTATTTCAGCCAGTTCAGTGGCTGTCTCTTGGTTTTCGCTCAGGTCATGATCTTAGGGTTGTGAGATCCAGCCCTGCTTTGGGCTCTGTGCTCAGTAAGGAGTCTGCTTGGGATTCTCTCTACTACTCCAGTTCGGCCCCTCTCCCACCTGTTCTCACTCACTCTCTCTAAAAATATATAAATCTTTAAAAAAATTAATATGTTTCATTGATGAGATCTTCAGTACTTTGTGATTACCTTTTCATGTGAGTCTGAAATGTTCAAATGATCATAGCACTGCAGTTGTGTACAAATTTTCCAGCGTCTTTTTGAGCTCTGTGGTATAACAATATTTTTTCCAAATTATGCATGCTAGGGATAATGGGATTTTCACATTCGTTTTAAATGGGACTTCTGAATTTTTCCTCCCCTGCTTTGGAAATGTAAGACATAATGTACAATGAATCTTTATTCATTGCATTATTATCTTGGCTGTAACTATTTGTTAATTTCTTTTTTTTTTTAAGATTTTATTTATTTATTTATTTGACACACAGAGAGAGATTACAAGTAGGCAGAGAGGCAGGCAGAGAGAGAGGAGGAAGCAGGCTCCCTGCTGAGCAGAGAGCCCGATGCGGGCCTCGATCCCAGGATGCTGAGATCATGACCTGAGCCGAAAGCAGAGGCTTTAACCCACTGAGCCACCCAGGCGCCCTATTTGTTAATTTCTTATGTATTAATTTTAATTTGTGGGTTTTTAAATGTTTCCGTGTCTAACATAATTGATTATGCTACAAAACAACCAGTATTTGAAACATTTTGAACATTTAAAAATACAAAACTTCTTGCTGTATTTTAAAAATTATTTGAAAAATCTTAGTGTTGTATACCTATAATCTCATAAGAAAACTCCCATTGCAGAAAAAAAGCAAAAATTTTTCATTTTCAGCATTTTCTCAATTCAACTTTCTACTCTAGATGTGAGTAGTATTAGCACCAATGTGTATCTTTTTTCAGAACCTTTTCAATGCATCTACCTACCTACTATACACATGGAAATATAAAGTTTAAAACATGAATGATACACTTTAAGTCCTGTTTTGAAACTTTTTTTCAGTTAATATTACATCTTAAAGATTTTCAATGGTTGGTGGATATAGAGCCACTTTATTCTTTTTAACATAATTGCACGATATCCCATTGTTTAGATGTTTCATGGTTCATTTAACTGTTTTTCTATGAATACTAGAAACAATGCTATAACATCATTCTTGTACAAAACTCTTTTACTCAGGCGTATTTCTATAAGCCAACATAGAAGTAGAACTTCTAGGTCAGATGATGTACAAAGTTAAAATTTTAATAAATGCTGCCAAAACCTTTTGAGAAAAATTACGTCAGTTTACCACCTCCTCTCCCCAACACTGAATGAGAAAACCTCTCCATCCTGATGTAACTTGCTGCAAATGTGAAGTAATTTTGACAAATTGCCTTAATCTATAAAGAAAATAGCTGTTTTTTTATTATCTTTTTTTAATTAACGTACTATTTGTTATAGGGGTACAGGTCTGTGATTCATCTGTCTTACACAATTCACAGTGTCTTCACAATATTCATAACATATACCCTCCCTACTGCCCATTCCCCAGCCACCTGATCTCTCCCCCCACCCCTCCCCTCCAGCAAACCTGTTTGTTTCCTGAGATTAAGAGTCTCTCATGGTTTATCTCCCTCTCTGGTTTCCTCTTGTTTCATTTTTCTCTCCCTTCCCTTATGATCCTCTGTCTTGTTTCTCAGATTCCTCATATCAGTGAGATCATATGATAATTGTCTTTCTCTGATTGGCTTATTTTGCTTAGCATAATAGCCTCTAGTTCCATCCACGTCATTGCAAATGGCAAGGTTTTGGTTTTTTTGATGGCTGCATAGCATTCCATTGTGTATATATACCACATCTTCTTTATCCATTCATCTGTTGATGGACATCTAGGCTCTTGCCATAGTTTGCCTATTGTGGACATTGCTGCTACAAATATTGGGGTGTAGGTGCTCCTTCAGATCACTACATCTGTTTTTTTTTTTTTTTTTTTTTTNAGTAGTGCAATTGCTGGATTGTAGGGTAGCTCTATTTTCAACTTTTTGAGGAACCTCCATACTGTTTTCCAGGGTGGCTGCACCAGCTTGTATTAGTTGTTTTAACATGATGTCATATCCAAAGAACAGCACGTTGGAACTCTGGCTGGGAAGGAAATTTAATAGTATCTGCCATGAAGACATATTCACTGTATTTTCTTTAACCAGAGAAATGGGAATAATAATCATAACATACAATGATAAATTCACTCAAGTTTGTAATTTTGAACTTTGTGGCGTCTAGGGCGACAAATCTTCATCTCCTGTATTTATACCCTTTCCAACTCGTTGCCTTTGGTTTACTTAGCTAACAAGAATGGTGAGTGTTTTGCTACATTTTTACAACAAATAAAAGGCCATTACTTGTATATTAAATGTTACTATCTTGTGCAAGAAATTGTGAAGGAGGGAAATCTCTCCTATGAAGTTTCCTAATAATATATTATCTGAGTAGTTACCTTGTGATTCATCTCTTTGGACAGAAAAACTTTCAGTCAGCAAATTACACGTGAAAATTCAACCAGTAAACTAAGAATCCAGAACTCAAGAGAAGGTATAATCAATAGAACTTGGTTATATTCCTCAGGGTAGCTGACTATCCATAACATCCTACCTCCTAGTTACCATGTTAGCTCTTTGTGCCTTCTTGTTTAGGGAAAGGGTATGTTCTTACACCTGCGGATGGCAGTTGTTAAAATTTCTTCACTTTATATAATATTCAACTATACAAAAAGCTAAAAAAAAAAAAGTAATACTGTGAACGTTCTTATTCTCACCACCTGAAATTCAGTGATTAACATTTTATTGTATTTTTTTTCTGTATACACAAAGTAAATTGCAGATATTATGACACATCACCCTTAAGCACTTGAACGTGCATGTTTTATCTAAGAATAAAGACGTTCCAGGGTGGTTTTTTAAAAGTAACTCCTTGAAAATGAATTTTACATTGTGGAATTTATGTTTTTTTTTTTTCTTTTTGAAATGTGTAGCTTCAAAGCTGTAGAAAAATTATTACGGACTTGGTTAAGTTACAAGGTAAAGGAAGACCATAAATTTAGATTCAATGACTAAATTTAATGACTATATAAAAAATAAGGCTATAAGTGATACTTTACTGAAAAATTTGTAGGTGATTATATGCAGTATTTTGCTTTGTATTTCATGGAAGTTGTGTCCATGGGCTTGAGCTGGGAAACCATAAGTTTATATAAAGTAGCTAAGTAGTTATTCGTGAATAATATTTCTTGACTTTAAAAAAAAATCAATGTAAAGCACATAATGACTTATAAATAAAGTTGTTGGACTCATTTACATCAAGGAAACCTGTCTCAAGATTACTGGTTTTTGCCCTTGGTGTAGTGTTTATGGTTCTGTGGGTCATGTTTGGTCTTGAAGCGCAGTGGCTTCAGGTCTCCACATCAGATAATCAGGGTATAGTTACCTCTCAGAATGCACGTTCAGACTTATCATTGCTCTTGACTAAGTGAGCCTGAGGCATTGAGTTGGAAAGGATTTGCATTTAGAAGATACAAGTTGGTTAAATAAAGGTCACAATAGATGCTGCAAGGTTAAGATTATAAACTAAAATAAGTTTGTATTTTATAACTATTAATACTCCTGTTTCTCAGGTACAGAAAGAAAGTAGCAATAGAAGTTAGCTCATCTTCCCCAGACTGATTTTTGGACAGAAGAAGGACTCTCAGCTTCCAGCTTTTGCATTAACTGTGTTCCTCTATAGACTCTTCTTTCTTTTCTTTTCTTTAAGATTTTACTTATTTATTTATTTAGAGAGAAAGAGCGTGAGCGAGTGAACAGGGGGAGCAACAGAAGCAGGGGAGAGAGAGAATCTCAAGCAGACTCCATATTAAGCCAGGATCCTGACATGGGGCTCGATCTTAGGACACTGAGCTCATGATATGAGCCGGAATCAAGAGTCGGAGGCTTAACCAACTGAGCTACCCCGGTGCCCCAAAGAACTTTCTTTTACTTATCCCATTATCATCACCTGTATAATTCTTGGGTAGGAAACTGATAAGGAAAAAGTCAATACATGTTTATTTTGGAAGAACTGTCAAATGGTAAAATATGGTATCTGGTGAAAACTAAAATTTCTTCCTCAGAGACGACCATTTGCATTTATTTTCTGGAAAATTTTCTGTGCATATCCAAACATCTCTATCTTTCTATAAATGATACTTAATGCAAACTATATATATACTCTTATGTACCTTTTCACTTGCGTGATTGTGTGGATTTTTAACATATATGTGTGTGTGTGTGTGTTTATGTAGCATATATAATTCACATGATATATTTATCATAATTTGTTTAACCTGTCCCCTATCATTGTGTCATTAGGTCATTTCCAGTCATATGCTTTTAAAAGCAATGCCACAATGGCTATTTTGAACATATGTCTTTGTTTCCATGTGAATTGCTTAAGGATAAACTACTAGTGTGAAGTTGCTGGGTTATTTTGAATTTGATATGTATTGTCAAGTTCTCCTAGGCAGTTGCATCTGTTCATATTCCTATTAAGGAAACTTTCTAATGTGATGTGTGACTGAATTTTCAAATGTTTGCCAATTGACTATGTGAGAAATGGTATCATTTTAATTTACCTTATTTTTAAGTGAAATTAAGCACATTTTCATTTGTTTAAAGCTGTTTTTAGTTTTCTATGAATTATGTGATTTTTTTGTCTTTTGGGGGAGTGTTTGTTGATTTAGACAGGCTTCGTATGCAAAAATAAATGAGCTGTCTTTCATGTATATTGTATTTCTTGTGTTTTTAATATGTCTTTTGACTTTGTGATTTTTTTGGGGGGGGGACTGAAGAGTCTAGTTTTATGGAGATTGTAATCACTGATTGCCCTCGAGAGTACTTTCTCTTGAGCTAGTCCGTTTTCCCAGGAAACAGCCCTCCTCCTACCTGCCTGAAGGCTGTGAGCCTGCTGTGCACATTTTGAGAGCGGGGCAGTGCCATGGAACTGAAGGTCCTATTGGGTTTGCAGATTATCACTTTGTCCAGTTTTTGTCACTGTATTTAATGTCCCAAAGTTCAGATCCTCTGTGACGTAACCTCTCCAGGAGTCAACTACCCCTCTGCTGCTGGGACTGGAGAGAACGGTCAGCTTGCACTGAAGTCTAAATCTGGAGGTTGACCTGTTCCTTGTACAGACATTGGACTCGTCCCTTCTGCTCCACAACCTCCAGAAGTATCCGGTGTCTACAGGTTTTGAATGTTTCTGGCACTCTCTACTCTAAGGACTCCCTGCACAAAGTAAGAGACTGGAGACCAGCAGCCTCCATCCATATCCCCGGGGAGTTTGTTAGACATGCAGCCCTTCAGGCCTGAGCCCAGACCTGTTGCGTCAGAATCCACACGCTGGAAACACCAGGTGGTTCTTGTGTGTGTGAGAGAGTGGGATGTGTTTCTTTGACTCCTGCCATTGGCAGGCCCTTAGGCTTCAGCTGCTTCTGCTTGGCTGGGTCACGTACCATTCACTTGTCTACTTTTCATCTCCCAGCATCCGGGGTGATCTCTCACCTGTTACTGTCATCTTTCGTCCTTTTGGAAGTTTACCTTGTTTATTCCTTGTAGTGGTTTTAGGTTGAGGTTTCAAGAGGGGCTAGGAGATTAAAAAAAAACATTTACTATGTTTAACAAAAATTCTCTCTTCCTCCCCACTTTTTAAAAAATGTTTGAATCTTTGCTCCTTGTTGAATGGTTTAGTTTTTCCTTCCAGTTGGCTAGCCAGTGTCTTAACATGATTTATTAAATAATCCATATTTTCCTCTGATTTGAAATCTTGCTTCTATCATATGCTAAATTTCCATTGCATTTGGCTATTTTTATTGCAATTTTATAATATCTCTTACTACCTGGTAGTACTCATTTTTGTCCATTTTTAGAAGACAGAATTATACAACTGAGTTAAAATGACTGATTTCTTTATTTCCCATTTATTTAGTCTTCATCTTTATTCAGTCCATTTTTATGTTTACTTATTCAAAATGATAGGGCCATTAGCATGTTCTAGTTTCTACCTAGATTTTTGACATATACAATGTAGATGTGCCTTTTCACATATGTACACACACACAACTTTTTCATATAGATTTTATTTTCTCACATACAACAAATGGAAGGCCTAGGAGAATTTGATTCCCAGGATAATCTATTTCTTCCCATCTTCTGAGAAGGGTACAGTGTAAACACTGTTAAATGCAATAGATAGTTATACTGCATGAATGTGTGTGACACGCAGCTTGTGAGCTCTGATTACCTTTCCCCGAGACTGACACGTTAACTGCTCACTGAGGTCTTCATTGCTGGGCCTGCCCAAAGCCTCTTGCATTTGAATTCCACCACCACTTACTGGAGCTGTGACTCTGGGGAAGTTGAAGAATCTCTCTGATTCTGTGAGATGGAGACCATACTAACCTTTCAGGTAGTGAGGATTGGAGACAATTGTAATAAAATGCTTAACCAAATCCATGGCTCATGTTAGGAACTCAGCCAATGGGTTCTGCTTCTTTAGATTTGTGAAAAAAGAAGATGTGGACGAATCTTTCAGAGTGTTGTAATCAATAGGGCATGGGATTGCTCACTCCAATATGCTAGTGAAATAAAAGTGTATCTAGGAATCTTCCCCGGTGTCTTTACCTTAGAATACATAATCGAGTCGCAGTTGTCTGTGTTAACGGGAGGAAGAAATGATATGAGTTAACAACAGTAGATAAGCCTTTATGACTGAGACTTCATTTGACAATTACCTTTGTCAGATGCAACAGAGAATTTCATAGCTGGAAGAGAACTTTGAGATTACAAAACCGTTTAATTTCACAGATAAGAAAATAGATCCAGAGGGGTAGTGACTCACTCAAGATCACACGGTGCTGTGAGTTTCACGGCAGAGGTAAAATCACAAGACAGACACAGTAACTCTTAGTTTTGGGGTTTTCATTTACTTTTCATGAGTATATTTGCGAAGGTCTTATCCGAAGCCTCTGATGTGCCTGAGAAGCTGATGTCTAGGGCCTCCATCAAGTGTGGATGAAGGGTGCATAAGCTTGGAGGCCTAGAAACACCGTTGAACTTTTGCTTTCTCTCTTGAGTGTTTTCAGAGCCAGATACTCTCCTCTGACTGACAGGCAGAGCTTCCACTATGTGATATTGGAGTGTGGGCCAGGACATTTGGGGTGAGAAATAGGACAGGAGCAAGAGTAGATACATGCTTAAGTCAGAATAAAAGGGAAAGTGGGAAGCCTCAGATAAGCACAGTTGGCGGGGGACAGAAGTACCTCTATACCAGTCCCGGTACGGTGTGGATTCCGTGTCCGAAAGACAGGCAGGAGTAAAGCGTAACTGTATTTCATGGACAAAAGCAAGAGGTTAGAAAGCCAGGCTCGCTGGTGGGATGTAGCAGAAAGCAGGTAGGAAGGACTCATCTCTTCAGAAGCTGAGCACTAGCCTGAGCCCCATGCTGAGAGGGGCTGGCAGTGGGCATCCTGTCCTGGAGAGCGTGTGGTTTGAAAGGGGCAGTTACCCGCCATCAACAGTGAGTCGACTGTGTGTGCTTGAGCAACTGTTTTGCCTTTGCTCAAAAGGTTTTTGTATACTAGTCAGACGGGGTCAACTGTAGCTGGATGGGGTTTCTTGGTGTCAGCATTGAATGGAGCGAAGAAATCAATTTCTGGGCAATTCCTGACTCGTCATTAGCTCTAGGTCTGAAGCTGGCCTTTAGGATATCACACGGGTCTCTAGCTCCCATAGCTTTGCTCTGTCATCCTACACACTCATTTTGCTTTTGACTTTAGTGTCCAGAAATAAGTGCTTAATCTGTTATATAAAGTAAGTAGGAATAACACTGAAATCATGGCCAGGCTGAAAGACCAGTTGTTTTCCCAAATATTGATTCATTTATTGAGCTAATAAGCCATTCATATGTAAATGTGAGCATCTTTTCTCTTGGGTCTTGAGGAATTTAAAATAGCACCGCCATGAATAGATTTGATTTAGAAGTAAATTTGAGTTTCAAAGTTATTTCTCTTTAGGGAAGAACAAGTTAAGCTAGGTTGAATAGGCCTAGAGAAGTCATTAAAAACATTTTTCAGAGATGCTCAAAAATTCTGTGATAGGAATTCAAAATGAAATTATTCAAATATGAATAATTTCGATTTGTAGAATTCATAGAGCATATAGTATTGAAATAAATTATGGCATTTAAACTTGAATCATCGTATTTTAGGGAGAAAACTAACTGAGGTTTTAAGTTTGGAGTTAGAGAATCTTTTGTAGGGTTTATATTGACTTAATTGAGATGAATTAAAATGAATGTTAACATGCTGTTTGCTCACTGGATTTATAATTAGTTATGGTGGATTAGATCAATGGACTTGGAAGTCACTGGGACAGAAGGCACCAAAAGACAAATGAGTAAGTCTCTGCCCTTGTTGAAGTCATTAGCCCAGTGCCCTTTGCTGCTGTACCATCCTCACCTAGTTTAGGAATGCTGGATTCCCAGAAAATACACAGTACAAGTTGTGTCTTTCGTTTTCTTTTGCATGATGAGTCATATTCTGAGTGGTCTACCTTCTGTTCCACTGTAGTGCATAATTCATGCAAAAAATCTGATTTCGGCTGTGTCAACTTCAAAGGGTTGCAGTCGGGTATAAATCTGGAAGGACTTGCTCAGAGAACAGTTTCTGTTTTTCATTATACAACTGGAGATTCAGACTATCTTTGATCAATTTAGTGGCAAGGAGCCAAAGCCAGCTTTTCAATTTGCCAGCCTTATTTAATTAAGCCTTTTGTTTTCCTTCAATCTCAAAGAAGCTCTCTGGGATGAAGGCTGTGTAAATTTGACATAACTCTCTGGTTTATCTTTGTAAGAGCTAATCTTTAAATTAAAATAAATGTGAAAGTGTATGATGATTGAAGTCATTGCTAACAGAAATATTCATTTATTATGAAGTTTTTTGATGGTTTAATCGATTGTAAGTTCCACCATAGCCCAAGAGATGGTGCGGTTGTGTCTGTTGCATAAACACTCAACGTATGATGGTTTGGACACCATTAGAAGTCTGAAAGCAGGGGTAAAGAAAGCAGTGATAGGTTAAAAAAGTGCAGTTCCCTGGAACAGGAGTGGGGACTGCAGTGTTGTCCAAACAGGAGCAGTGATGCTGTAGGGATCAGGAATTATGGCCAACACTTACTTCAGCCGTGCTATATGCCAGGCACTGTGCCTAGAGTCTTCCATGGATTATCTCATTTAATCCTCACATAAACTTTGTCTAGTAGGTACTACTTTTACCTCTTTTTTATGGATGTGGAAATGAGGCTTCTGAAGGTTCAGGAATTTGGCCAAGATCGCACAGCTAATGTTTCTTTTATGGAAACTGCTCACAGCATTGTGCTTGGTGTGAATAGTGGAGGCTCTGTACACGTACCGGTTGGCTGATCTTGGATGGGTTGCTAGTTACTCAGAGTTCTCTGAACTTCGACTTCTTCAAAATGTTAGGGAGAGTGGAGAATTTGCCTCACAGGGTTTTTGTGGCAGCTGAATTACATAATGTATCTGGAGGTGCTTTATAAGCTAAAAATTATTGCCCAATAAAAATTATTATCCAAAATAAGGTATTGTGATGAACAAGAAAACCTAAGGGAGAAAGGCTTAGATTTTTTTTTTCCCACTGAGAAAACAGATTTCTTTCTATGTTGGTTCAGAGTTGGCATTGGATATAAGTTTTCCTCCTTCCTTTGTGAAACACATGAAGGTCCTATTTTGCATGGTACAGAGGCAAGGATCAAAAGATGAAATTCTTTAAAAAAAAAGATTTTATTATTTATTTGAGAGAGAGTGTGTGAGCACATGAACAGAGGGAGAAGCTGACTCCCCGCTGAGCAGGGGGCTGCATGATGGAGGCTCTATCCCATCCCAGACCCCTGGGGTCATGACCTGAGCCAAAGGCAGAGGCTTAATTGACTGAGCCACTCAGGCACCCCGAAAAGATGAAATTCTTAACCAGCCATTCTAGCATTTATGAGCGTGAGATGCTCCCTGAACCAGGCTTACCGACATAATTGGTTATAGTCAGCTTAGAGAAAGGAAGGTAAGACTTGTTTCTAAATTTGTGGACTTCTAGAACTTTACTGGGCGTCAGAGTCCCCTGGGGGGCTGTGAAACAGATGGCTGGGATTTCTCATTTATTTTTTTAAAGACTTTATTTATATATTAGAGTGAGCACAGGTGGGAGTGGGGGAGGGGCAGAGGGATAGGGAGAAGCAGGCTCCCCGAGGAGCAGGGAGCATGACGTGGGGCTCCATGCAGGGCTGGATCCCAGGACCCTTAGATGATGACCTGACCCCAAGGCAGATGCTTAAGTGACTGAGCCACCCAGGTGCCCCTGGAATTTCTCACTTAGTAAGTCAGCATTAGAATTTTATTCCAGTAGGTTCCCTGGTAACGCTGATGCTGCTGGTCCAGGGACCACCCTTGGAGAACCACTGGTCTAGAATTATCTCTGTGCCAAAATACTGTACCACTATGTTCAAAGCTAAAAGTTGGGCCCTGCTTATTTAAAGCACAATCAGGAGAAAATTCTGCATGTCATTTAACACAATAGAAGTGCTATTGTTTTTAGTACTAGGCTTTTCACAAATCTTAAGTAGAGAAGAAAACAACTCTCCATTTTAGCCACACCAGTGAGGTGATAGTTTCCTTTGCAGACACGTAATCATAAATTGTCCTGAGTTGAGCACTCTCCCTTAACAGCTGAAATCCTTAACTGTTTGGTGATGGTGTTTGGAGGGAGCATTTATAGTCACCTGTTTTCAAGGCAAGTATATGTGGGGTTTTTTTCTTCAGAGAACAGGGGCTTCAATGTATTTTCACCCAAAGTTTCTCTTGTTTGAGGCATTCAACCTATAAGGCCTCACACGTTGGTATTTGTAGCGATATGAAGAGTCGTCAGAAAGGGCCCTGGCTCTGACTTTTAAGGGATGTGAAGAGAGGGCTATTTCCTACAGATACATCCTTGAGGGCTGAAGTAATGCCTCCAGATCTCTTACAGTGAAGTAGAATGCATTTTCTTTATGAAAATAAATGAACAGCTAGGTGCATTTGAAGTCCATGAAAAAAGACGGCATAGAAAGTAATAGGGCACCTGGGTGGCTCAGTGGGTTAAAGCCTCTGCCCTCAGCTCAGGTCATGATATCAGGGTCCTGGGATTGAGTTCCACATCCGGCTGCCTGCTCAGCAGGGAGCCTGCTTCCTCCTCTCTCTCTGCCTGCCTCTCTGCCTACTTGTGATCTCTCTCCGTGTCAAATAAATAAATAAAATCTTAAAAAAAAAAAAAAGGAAGTAATAGGCAGGCTTTCATTAGGTGGTTTCTATTTCTGCTCTTTGCCTCATACTACAGTGCTGGCTTATGAAACTGGAGGAAATTAAAATATCCTTTGGTGCCATTTAAAAATCTTAACCCACAGGGGCACCTGGGTAACTCAGCTGGTGAAACGTCTGACTCTTGATTTCAGCTCCAATCATGACCTGGAGGTCGTGAGTTGAGCCTCGTGTCAGGCTCCATGCTGGGCATGGAACTTACATGGGATTCTCTCTCTCCCTCTGTCCCCTCTCCACTCGCTCACACACACTCTCACAAACGAAACAAAACAAAAAAACCCTTAACCCATATGCATGAAACACAAAAAATTAATACACTGCCTGGCTTTACAAAAATTAATAGATTTTATTTGTGAGCACTTTTACATTTACAGAAAAGTGAATGGAAAGTACAGAGAGTCCTCGTGTCCTCCCTCATCTCTGCCCCCCATTCTCTGCAGTTTTCCTTCTGATTAACATCTTTGAGTACTTCTGTTACAACTGATGAGCCAATATCAGTACATTATTAACTAAAGTTCATAGTCTTTATTAGGGTTCACTCTTTGTTTCATCCATTCTGTGCATTTTGATAAATGTATAATAACATATATCTGTCATTACAGTGCCATACAGAACAGTTTCATTGCCTTAAAAATCCTCTGCTCCACCTCTTCCTCCCTCCTTTCCCCTGAATCCCTAGAACCACTGATTTGTCTTCATAGGTTTGCCTTTTTAGAATGTCGTGTAGTTGGAAATCATACAGGTGTAGCCATCTTTTACTTAGCAATATGTATTCAAGTTTTCTCTATCTGCCCCCCCCCTTTTTGGGTAAGTCTTTAAAAACTTCTTTGGAAGTAATTTCAAGACAAGAAAAGTGAGAACTGCACAAAGAGCACCTGTATCCTCTTCACCCGTGTTCAGCGATGATGTTTTTCTATTTGCTTCATCTCTTGTTCTTTCTTCACATATAGACATATTCTTCATGTTTTAACCCAGTCACCTCCTAAGGACAGTCTCTACACAATCAGGGTATGGTTATCGAATTAAAACAAACAATCTCTATCCAGTCTACTGTCTGTTCCAGTCTGTGAATTGACCCCATTCTGTCCTTAATGTATGTAACATTCTTTTTTTTTTTCTAATACAGTATCCAGTCTAGGATGATATCCTGATTTTATGTACTTTTCCCAGCTTTTTTGAGATATACCTGATATATAAATTGTGTGAGTTTATGATATACGTTGTTACAACTCGATGTATGTATAGACTGTGAAATGACTACCACAGTGTTAATACATCCACCTCCGTGCTTTTTTGTGCCTTGATAGTTCATTTCTTTTACCTTTGAATAATATTCCATTGTCTGGATTTACCAGTGTATATGTCCATTTACCTATTAAAAAATATCTTGGTTTCTTCCAAGTTTTGGCAATTATGGATAAAGCTGTGATATAAGAATTATTTTGTAATTTTTTGTGTAGACGTAAATTTTCAACTCCTTTGGTCAAATACCAAGAAGCATGATTGCTGGACTATATGATAAGAGCATGTCTAGTTTTCTAAGAACCTGCCGGAATGTTTTCCCAAGTGGCTGTACCATTTTGTATTCCTGCCAGCAGTCAATGAGAGTTTCTGTGTACGTTATCATTCAAATTTTGTGTTGTTAGCATTTTGGATTTTAGCCATTCTAAAAGATGTGTAGCAGTATCTCATTGTGTTAATTTGCAATTCCTTAATGATGTATATGACGTGGAGCAAATTGTCATATGCTTATTTGACACCTGTATATCTTTTGGTGAGGACTCTGTTTACATCTTTTGCTCATTCTTTAATTGGGTTGTTTTCTTTTGTTGAGTTATTAAGAGTTCGTTGTATATCTTGGATACCAGTCCTTTATCAGATATGTGTTTTGCAAAGATTTTCTCTCTGTCTGGCTTGTTAGTTCATTCTCTTAACAGTGTTTTGTTTTTTGTTTTGTTTTGTTTTTGCAGAGCAGAGGTTTTTAATTTTAATGAAGTGCAACTTACCAATTTTTGTCTTTCGGATTGTGTGTTTAATCTTATATCTAAAAAGTCGCCGCTAAATTAAATGTCACCTAGATTCTCTCCCATGTTATCTTCTGGGAGTTTTATAGTTTTTGCATTTTACATTTAGGTCTGTGATCTATTTGCAGTTAATTTTTGTTAAAGGTGTAAGGGTCTATGTTCATTTTTTCCCCCTTGCATATGGATGTCCTATTGCAGCACCATTTGTTCAAAGACTATCCTTTATTTGTATTGCCTTTGTTTCTTTGTCAAAGATCAGTTGACTGTATTTGCATGGGCTTCTTTCTAGGCTCTTTACTGCCTTGGTTTTTAACCGTGAATTTGTAGTCTCTGCATTGGGTCTCCTCTGTTGATTCTTCTTGTAGTGCAGGTGAGTATTTGTACCCATAACTGCTGATGCTCCTGCTTCTTTGTGTAGTTAGCCTTTCACTCCTCCAAGTGTTCCTTGTGATGCAATGAAAGAGAAGGCCAGTATTTCACTTCTCCTTGTCTTTATCCACTTATTCGTCACAAGGTTTCATTGCTAAAGTCAAACCTATTCTTGTAAATGAATTTAATACATTCTACACAGTCCTCTTACTAATTTTTATAGATGGTTTCCAGGAATGAACTGCATCGTAAAAGTGAGGGATGCCTATCTGGATACAGTACTTTTTGTCTGTCTGTTGCCTCATTTGTAAAATGGAGATAATACTCCTTCTTACTTAGAGCAGAGTGGTTTTTTTTTTTTTTTAAACAAATCACACAGTATATGTGCAAACACATGAAGAGGGAGGGCAGTGATTGTCCATATGGACCACATGGTTTAGTTTTTCACTTTTCTTTGTCTTCATTTTATACTTTGCCCTAAAACAGCCAGTCTGTTCCCCTAGTTTTTAGTTATACCTGAAAACTTTGCATTAAAAACCTTGACCTGTGTGTTGTAGAAAATTGACGAATTTCTGTTGCAGAAGTCTCCACCCTGTTGCGTAATCACCGGTCCCTTCTCCTCCTTCGCCCTCTTTTCCTTCCTCCCTCTCACCTTAAGAACCTGACTAGGGGAAAGGAGGTGAGGGGCTTGTAAGGCTGTAATGTCGTAGTGGGAATGGTTAGGTATAAAATATTGCTTGGAAGGACATCTATCAGGTATAAGCCCCCCAAACATTATTTCATCATTATAATGTAAGATACAGTGATAGACGTGATCTGCTTAATACTATTGCTAATCTTTATAAGTCTAATAAAACTTTAAGCGGCTTATTTGTCTATGTGCTAGACAGCCTTATGCTTTGCTTTAGGCTTGATTACTCAAAATCTACATTTAGCTGCTTCTGAAAATATATATTTTTCTAAAGCTTCTTACATTATTTTTCTCTTCCCCAGCATTATTCTCTAAGCCATCTAAGCTATAGTGAGAAGCCCATGCCATTCATAAAGTCTATGAAATCTTCTGTCTCCATAGGGAATTTAATATATATTAATATATGTCAAATATATTAATAAACTCTTGCATTGATGTTGTCTGTCTTAGGTGGTAAGTTAATAAAGAGCGGAGGTATATTGATATATTTTATAAATTGTTGACAAACATAACTTAATACTCTGGAAATGATTTCATAAGTCATGAGAGAATAGCTTCTTTAAATATGTTAATATAGAAAGACTAAAGATTAAGAGAGGCAAGAATAGGAGTTTGGTTGAAATTAATATAGCCATTCTGGTTTTCTTTTGCATACATGATATACGTGTATATCATGTGTACATGATATATGTTTTCATCCTTTACTTTTAATCTGTCTGGTCTTTACATTTAAAATGAATTTCTTGTAGGTAAGAAAGTTGCCTTAGTTGATTCTTACTGTTTTGAAAAGTCCTGACAATCTCTGTCTTTACCTGGGTGTTTTAGATAATTTACATTTAATATAATTATTGATATGATTGGATTTAGATATACCATTTTATTATTTTCCGTATGTCTCTTCTGCTGTTTGTTTCTCTTTCCCTTCCTTCCTGTCTTCTTTTGGATTATTTGAATCTATCTTTTTAGTATTCCATTTTAATTAATTAATTTATTTTTTGGCTCTCTTTGGAAAAAAGTTTTTTGTTTTTAAAGATTTTATTTATTTATTTGACACAGAGAGAGATCACAAGTAGGCAGAGAGAGAGAGGGAGAAGCAGGCTCCCTGGTGAGCAGAGAGCCCGATGTGGGGCTCGATCCCAGGACCCTGAGATCATGACCTGAGCCGAGGGCAGAGGCTTTAACCCACTGAGCCACCCAGGCACCCCAGAAAAATTTTTTTGATCGATGCTTGAGGGTTGCTATATATATATACCTAAATCTTCGCAGTCTACTTGGAGTTAATATTGAATTACTTAAAGTAAAATACAGAAAACTTACAGCCATGTAGGTGCATTTTTCTTCCCCGTCATCTTTCCTAATGTTATAGTCATGGTATGTATTACATCAAACAATGGTGTGTGTGTGTGTGTGTGTGTGTGTGTGTGTGTATATATATATATATATATATATATATATATATATATATATATATATAAAACCCCACCAAACAGTGGTATAATTTTTACTGCCAATAATCGTATACATGTTAAAGAATTTTGGGAAAATAGCCATTTATATTTACCCTGATATTTATTATTTCTCTTGTTCTTTACTTGGCGAAAACACTAGTTTCTTTCTGGTGTCATTTCCCTTCAACCTGAAGCACTTCCTTTAGCATTTCTTTTAGAGCAGGTCTGCCAAAAATGAATGCTGTTAGGTTTGCTTTGTCTAAAAATGTCATTATTTAGCTTTCCTTCTTTCAAGATTTCTTATTTATTTTTAAAGATTTTATTTATTTATGTATTTCAGAGAGAGAGCACAAGCAGGGAGAATAGCAGAGGGAGAGGGAGAAGCAGACTCCCTGCTGAGCAGGGAGCCCGATGCAGGGCTCGATCCCAGGATCCTGGGATCATGACCTGAGCCGAAGATAGACACCCAACCGACTGAGCCACCCAGGTGCCCCTCATGATTTCATTTTTAAGTTCTATCTACACCCGGTGTAGGACTTGAACTCACAACCCCAAGATCAAGAGTTGCATGCTCCACTGACTCAGCCATCCAGGTGCCCCTGTTGAGCATCCTGAAATATTATTAATGGATACAGAATTCTTGCTTGGCAGTTTTCTTCTTTCAGCACTTTAAAGATATTCCATGGGGGTGCCTGGGTGGCTCAGTCGTTAAGTGTCTGCCTTCAGCTCAGGTCATGATTCCAGGGTCCTGGGATCAAGCTTCACATCGGGCTCCCTGCCCAGCGGGAAGCCTACTTCTCCCTCTCCCACCCCCCTCTACTTGTGTTCCCTTTCTTGCTGTGTCTCTCTCTGTCAAATAAATAAATAAATAAATAAATAAATAAATAAATAAATAAATAAATAAAATAAAATCTTTATTAAAAAACAAATGTTCGGGCGCCTGGGTGGCTCAGTGGGTTAAAGCCTCTGCCTTCGGCTCAGGTCATGATCTCAGGGTCCTGGGATTGAGGCCCGCGTCGGGCTCTGCTCAGCAGGGAGCCTGCTTCCTCCTCTCTCTCTGCCTGCCTCTCTGCCTCCTTGTGATCTCTCTCTCTGTGTCAAATAAATAAAATAAAATCTTTAAAAAACAAAAAAACAACAACAAAAAAAAACAACAAAAAAAACACAAATGTTCCATGGCATTCTGGCCTCTTATTTCTGATTCGAAATCTTCACAGTCATTCTAAATCATCCTCCCCCTGTAAAATGTGTAATTTTCCTCTAATTGCTTTGAATTTTTTTTTTATCTCTGCTTTTAAGCAGTTATTTGTGATGTATCTAAGGGTGATTATCTTTGTATTTATTTTTGGGTTTATTCAGTTTAGAGTTTGTAAGCTTCTTGTATTTGTAAATTTGCCTCTTTCAATAATTGGGAAGTTTGGGACATTATTTCTTTGAATAGTTTCTCCACCAAGCTTTTTCTCCTTTTTCTTCTAGAACTCTGGTGACATGAATACTAGAAGTTGTAATATTTTTCTCTTAGGTCCCTGAGTCTCTGCTTTTTTTCTGAAAATTTTCTTGTGTTTTTTCTTCAGATTGGAAATTTCACCGACTCTTCAAGCTTCCTCACTTCTGTTATCTCCATTCCTCTTTTGAGCCATTCAGTGAATTTTTATTTCGGATGTATTTTTTTTATATCTATAATTTCCGGGTTTTTTTCTTCTTCTAATTTCTAATTCTCTGCTGAGAACTTCTGTCTTTCCAATCATCCTATATCCTCACGGAGGATATTATTATAGCTGTCCTCTGGGTCATCTCAGGGTTAGAATCTGATTGTTTTTTTCCCTGGGGAACTGGTCATGTTCTCCTAGTTCTTTGTATGTGGGATGATATTGGATTGTAGCCCAGACATTGTGTATTTTATGCTATGTAGAGTCTGGGTCCTGTTCTAATCTTCTGAACAGTGTTGTTTTTTATTTGTTTTTTTTTGCAGGCAGTGAACCCAGTTAAATTCAAACTGCATTTCTGTCTCACCTTCCATGGGTGGTGGCTCAAATCTCAGTTCAGTTTTCAGAGCCTTTGCTCTGCCGCTTGTGGTCTGTCTCATGAATGCACAGCTCAGGGTAAGGCCAGGACCTGTGCAAAGTTTTGTGTAGAATTAGGGAATTCTTTTCTCTGTCTTCTTTCTCTCCATGATTCCCTCCATTCTCTGGCCTGCAAGGGTCCTTTTTCCAAGTTCCTCTGGTGGGAAAGGAGTTTCATTTGGAGTTTTCTCTGTTCATACTGTTGCACTGTTTAGGAACTCTGTGACTCGGTCCTGCTCCAGGACAAAGCTGCCAGAATAAAATAATAATGATAAAAACCTGGGACATTTACCCCCTTTTAGGTCACTTCTCCAAGTTTTGACTCTCTTCTCCCATTCACCTTTTCTGTTTACTTTTCAGAGTCCTCACCTAGATGCTTTTTGTGTTGTGTCCAGAGTTTTTACTTGTAAAAAGCAAGAGAGAGAGGTTGTAGTGGCCTTAACCCCCCCATAAAGGAACCAGAACTCTTCTGTTTTGTTTCTGTGTCTCAAAGAATCTCTAACCTCAGAGGGGAGAAAATGCCTGATGATAGTGAACATGGTGCCCATATATTTTCCAAAAAGTTGGCAAATAAGATCCGTATTTTGTGAATGAATGTCAGTTTGGCATCAAGCTAACTTAAAGTAGTAATTTCCTTCCGTTTACTATTTTGTAAGATGCAGGATGTCTTAATACTTGTAGAGACGGATAACACTTTCTAAGAGGAAAAACTTACGTCCAAAAGGAATTGGGAGATGTAGAGGCCAACAGCGCCCGTGAGGTGTGTGAAGAGCCGTGTGGTCGGTGACTGGCTGCCTGTTGCACCAAGGTTGGAGCCCGTGACCTGACTTCAGCTAATTGCCATGATCACCTTATTTTCCCAGAGGACTGTTTGAAAGAAAGCAGAGTTGACACATGTATCAAAGATGATTATAAGGAGGAAAAGAAGATTAGGTCAAAAGTATTTAAAATTAAGGTCGGATTCTGCCTTCCTTGAAAGTCAGGCTTTAAGCCCACATTTGGCTGTCTTTCAGCAAAGAGGTTGTCTTTCAGTGTTTGTTTACTTTAAACTTACTCATTGTAGAGTGACAATCTTGGCTTCTTTATCCTTGACTTTAGAATGTGGCAAAAGAAACTCCTATAATTCTATCACTTATCTTGGCATATTTCCTGTACTCTATTTGTTCTTATTTAATCCCAGGATTTTTTTTTTTTATCATGAGTGTGATGAATGCTTGTTGTAAATATTTCAAACAGTAAGGAAGTATACAAAGTAAAAAAGCAAAAACTGGCTCCCAGGCTAAGTTTTAGGAATTTTCTAGTTTCTTTTCTTTTTTAAAGATTTTTATTTTTAAGTAATTTCTATACCCAGCATAGGGATTGAATTTACAACCCCAAGATCAGGAGTCACATGCTCCACCGACTGAGCACCCAGGCACCCCTCCACTTTCTTTTATTGGGAAGGGGATATAGTCAGAACTGTGCCATGTTAAAAAACTCTTGTCCTGTCACTTAAGATAACTTTATAACCTAAGCATTTTCATCATTTTTGCATATAACTTAAAAAGTCTTCCTAAGGGCGCCTGGGTGGCTCAGTGGGTTAATGCCTCTGCTTTCGGCTCAGGTCATGATCTCAGCGTCCTGGGATCGAGGCCCGCATCGGGCTCTCTGCTCAGCGGGGAGCCTGCTTCCTCCTCTCCTTGTCTCTCTGCCTGCCTCTCTGCCTACTTGTAATCTCTCTCTCTGTGTCAAATAAATAAATAAAATCTTTAAAAAAAAAAAAAGTCTTCCTAAATTTAATTTTGTTCTAATTCTAAAAATTCTATATCTGAAAGGTGTAAATTATGTATTTCGAAGGCTGTAAACTGAATGTTAAAATTTCCTCTCATCCGTCTTCTCATTTTCACTCCCTGTTGGGAGTCAGGAGTAATACTATTCCTTCTTCTGTGGTTCACAAATGTTTTATGCATAAAATATACATGCAGTCCTCTATAAAGGAGCGTATACTTTTTGTCCTTTTTCTGAATATGTAATTATTTTTAGAACACAGGTATTTCTCCATTTGTTGGAAACTCCTTGCAAACATAATTTGTCATGACTGCAAAATTTCTGTTCTCTTGAAATTGGGTGTTTCGTTTGCATTCCGTTTTCCTTATAGTACTTCTAAAACAAAGGAATAGTTATCTTTTTGCAAGGATATTTATTTTTAAAATTAAAAAAATTGGAATATAGTTGACACACAGCGTTTCACGAGTTTCAGGCGTGCAACAGAGTGATTGCCCAAGTCTACAGGTTAGGCTCTGTTCCCTCTCGGTGTAGCTCCTGTCTGCCCCCATACAGCTCTATCACAATACCACTGGGGAATACTTTCTTCTTAATCAATCCTGGCAGCCTCTCAGATCCGTCTTCCGTGAAACATCTGATCGCTTCTAGCCATTTTAATAAGATAACTTGTGAAAACACCTGGCCTGGCCCTTGGAATGAGGTCATTAGTTATTTTTACTCTTCATCTCCTTCTTTATGCTTGAGCTGCTCAGCCACCAGCACGGAGCCCCTGCAGGGAACCCAAGAGGGGAATCAATCCTAGGTGAATGCCGCTGACCAGTATGCGTTACAGTCTTACTTCGAGCAGGGTGCTCGCTATTAAGTGACTGTTGTCATTGCTGTAAGGCCTCTGCATCTGACAGGACACCCAGGATAAGTACTTAAACCTCACAGTGTAAAATGCAGAGGAGATTCAGTTAATAAGATGCGAAAAGAACACAACTGTGGGAGGGATGGAAGAAAGTCGAGTAGTTTGTCCCTGACCAGCAGCAGGTACGGGGACTGCTCAAGCCTCTGGTGACTCCTGCCTTGGCCTGGCCTCCCCTCCCCAAGTCACAGCGGCCTCATCTCTGCAAGGAGAATATTATTATTTTCCAGGGTTTTGTGAGGAGTCAGTGAGAACCCAGTGAATGCTTTCCATCATCCTTTACCCTTCTGCGCTGTGATTCGTCATCACTTTTCCTTTGTGGCATTTCGGCCATTGTGATTTGTTACCTATCGCTTAGTCTTTACCGATCCTTTCTGGCGAGAGGTCAGCTCCCAGGAGGGCAGAGATAGGTCTGTCGTATTTTCCAGTAGATTTTGGAGGGGAGAAATACTTTTCTTCCTTTCCAGTTTCTTTGACTAGCTTAATAATTACGTTGATAGGGCGCCTGGGTGGCTCAGTGGGTTAAAGCCTCTGCTTTCGGCTCAGGTCATGATCTCAGCGTCCTGGGATCGAGGCCCGCATCGGGCTCTCTGCTCAGCGGGGAGCCTGCTTCCTCCTCTCCCTGTCTCTCTGCCTGCCTCTCTGCCTGCTTGTAATCTCTCTCTGTGTGTCAAATAAATAAATAAAATCTTTAAAAAAAAATTACGTTGATATAAGGTAGATTAACAGGAGGAAAACAAATGTAATTTTGTATTTATGGGAGCTCGTAAAAATATGAGACTCAAGGAAGTGACTCAAGCCAGCAGCTTTTGTACCTTTTAGGCAAAGAAACAATACATTTGTGAAGGTTTGGGCTGGGGGTAGTAAATTAGTGAAGCAGTAACAAGATTTGTTTATACAACCTCGTCTGCCCTAAATTCTCTCTCTTTCTCTCTCATGATCAGGATGTGTCTCTTCCTCCTGGGACAGGGACGGGGTACCTTTCATGTGGGAGATGTTGCACCTGCTTTCAGGGGGACAAGAGAAGGTTAGAGTGTCCTCCTCACACCAGCTGCCTCTTACGGAACTGTAATTCAGAATAATCAGTATGTCCAACTGGGATATTATGGGGTGGTGTATTCTGTTCCCTCCAATTCCCCGTTATTTACTTGTGTGCTTTTTTTTAGAACTCAGTGGTTAAGAGCCTGAACTCTGGACTCCGACTCCCTCCGCCCCCATGTTTTTAGCTCTTTGACCCTGGGCTTATTACTAAACCTCTCCATCCCTCAGTTTCCTCATCTGTAAAACGAAGACAAAAATAGTGTCTCTCTCTTTGGATTCTCATGCAGATCAAAAATGTTAATATTAGAACACGCACCTGACATGCTGTAAATGCACGTAAATGCGTGTTAAACAAAAAACAGCAGTTTCTCGATACCTGTTACGTGAGAGAATGGGTGGGCCTTTTTCAAGTATCTCTGGGAAGCTGGGTGGAAGACGCATTGGCAGATTTTGAGCCCCCCCCCCTGGAATACTGTTATCCTGGGCCGGATTCAGTCCCTCCTCTGGCACACGGTGCTTCATGAGGAGGACTGAACTCTCACGGTAAAACGTATTTGCAACATACTCACCAAGAAATATAGCTTTTTACTTGTTATAGTTTGACTCTATATGTACAGTAATATGACTCTCAACTTTCTGAATTTTATTTCGGCCAAGTCATTTCTAGTGATTTATTGCTGGAACAGTAATATGTACCCCTTCTACTCTAACCCTCTCTATTTGTAGTCAAAGCTAAAGAGTTTAGTTTCAGGACAAGACAGTGGGAAATCACCTGGGTTTTCAGCATTGCAGTGCTTATCCCAGCAGAGGTCAGAAAGGTGAGTCAGGGGTGCAAAAATGCAGTCTGCTTTTCTGCGTTCAGGTTGTACCTGTCTGCTGGGCTCGGTCTGTGCTTCAGGGTCTGTGAATAGAGGCAAGAGCACATCTGCGAAAACCATCAAACAACAAAGATAACAAAACAAAATAAACAGAACAAAACCAAACCTCACAAGAGGGCAAGAGGCCAGTCCTTCCTCATAGGTCTTGAATCTGGGTGCAGCCTCCGAAGATTTTTTTTGTGTTTTGGACGCGATGTCAAGAGCACTGAAATTTGACACTGAGAAAATCAGAAGAGTGCTTCTTTCCCCAAAGTAATTGCGACTAGTAGGTGCCTATTGCTTTGGGGTTCCCAGTGTGTTTTCACATACAGTATCTTAATCTGCCCCACAGTTCTTTCAGGGGAGCATTATTATTGTCAGTTTGACTTTATAGTAACCTTATTTTATTTATTTGCACCCACCCGCTGGAAAAATTCAGTAGGTACCATAGGGTATTTGGCAAAACACAAGCCTGCATTCCTGCCCAGTCCCCAACCTCCTCAGCTGTGCTCTTGATGCTGCCACTGCTCACGTGTATCCTTCCACTGGTACAGTTTGCCTTCACAAACGCACGCATCCTTCCTCCCATCTCCAAGGCTCTCCGTGAAAGCCAGCACCACTTCTGATGTTCAAAACTGTGCTCCTTTCACTTACTGCGTACTGTAAAGATTGTCCCGCGTTGGGGCACAGAGACCTGCCACATTTTTTATACCAGTTGGTCAGTCTTCCGTTTCCTTAAGAAATCTCCCACTAGAGAACACCGAGATTGTTTCCATTCTCTTGCCCTACGAAACTGCTGCCGTGGATCATCTTGCACATAGAGCATTTGACTCCCATGCAATGGTGTTAATATCATCGTTTTTAAAACGATTTAGTTGGGCGCCTGGGTGGCTCAGTGGGTTAAAGCCGCTGCCTTCGGCTCAGGTCATGATCCCAGGGTCCTGGGATCGAGGCCCACATCGGGCTCTCTGCTCGGCAAGGAGCCTGCTTCCTCCTCTCTCTCTGCCTGCCTCTCTGCCTACTTGTAATCTCTCTCTCTGTGTCAAATGAATAAATAAAATCTTAAAAAAAAAACGATTTAGTTGACGGAAGATTTGAAAATCATAATGTTCTTTGCAGAACAGCGCCATAAAATAGTAAGATATTATGTAAGAAGATTTGTGCTGTAGTAGAGATTATCTTATCATAGACTCATATAGTGAAATGATTTAAGATAAAAATGGTAAGAAAGGGGTGCCTGGGTGGCTCAGTCAGTAGAGCATGCAGCTCTTGATCTCAAGGTCATGAGTTCAAATCCCACTTTGGGTGTGGAGCCTACTTAAAAAAAAGTAAGGGGCACCTGAGTGGCTCAGTGGGTTAAACTTCTGACTATTTTAGCTCAGGTCATGATCTCTTAGGGTCGTGAGATCGAGCCCAGCTTTGGGCTCCATGCGGAGCATGGAGTCTGCTTGTTTGTCCCTCTGTCTCTGTTCCTCCCCCAGTTTGCATGTGCTCTCTCTCTCAAATAAATAAATAGTGAGTCCCATAGCATATATAAAAACATTTCTTCGAAAACTTGAACATACTGCCTGTGAGATGTTATTTGTGAGAGAACTTAGTTGTATCATGTTTCTTCTAGTCGCCACCCTAGGTTTTAGAGGAATCCAGCAAACACGATCGGAAAATATGTTTCACACTGGAATTTTCTAGGTTAGCTGGAGGTTTCCATTTAAATTGTAAAAGGAAAACTTTACTTTCAGCTTCATTGCTACAGACTGGAGGTTGATGGACCCCATCTAATCTCTTCCTGACAATTTGGAGCCATTATTATCAACATTGATTAATGTTCATTCAGCGGTGATATTTTTAAAACTCTTAGGCGTCTTCTATTCTAAGAATCCGGAAACATATGTGCGCATGTATGTGCGTGTGAGTGTGGGTGTGTGTTGACCTGATTGCTGCTATCTATAGTTTCCTTATTGCCTCTCAGGCTGAGAGCTGTTGATTCGTGCCAGCAACACACCTGCCTCTACAGGTCTTCTATCTCGTCTGCTGTTTCTAATCCAGTGTAGGCAGAGAAATCAGACATGGATATTTCATAATTGTGGCCGACATAAGAGTAAACTGCTATGAATCACAGTCTGAAGGGCGCATATGTAGCCTGGGAAAGCTTTCTCTGAAGAGAGCCAGCTAGAATGCTCTTTTCGAGAAAAGGAGGTATGGCAGACAGAGAGACTCTTCTAAGTATGAAGATGATGACTGAGTTGTATGTTAGAAGCAATTTTGTCTAGTCATAGTAGAAGTCATGAAGTTGGATTTAACAAAGCAACAAACATTGATGGAATACCCTTTTGTACTCATGCTTTATGTAGGGCAGCTGGCAAACCATGAACAAATACAATGTGTCTGGTGCCGATAAGTACCATAAAAATAAATAAATAAGGAAGTAAAGAAGGAAAAAGAAAAAGAAAAGAAAAATAAAGGAGGACAGATATGTAAATATATATGTAGGGAATTGGGAGTACTACAGATGAACTTTTATACAAGTAGTCAGAAGAAGGACTCTTTTTTTAGAGACCTTCGAACAGAGACCTAAAAGAGGTGGGAGTGGAGGTGAGGGGCAAAAGCAAGTGCAAAGGCCCTGAGGCAGTACCTCAATGAGTGATCCACAAAAAGGAGGGGGTCAGTGTGGCTGTGTCAGGTGAGCTTGTGAAGAGCAGGAGAAAGTGTGTGTAGGGCAGCTGAGTGTGTAAGGTCCCTCACAGGGATCTGTGAGATGACTGGTTTTGTTCTGAGTGAAATGGCAAGCCATTGCTAGGTTCTGAGCAGGAGTTTTGAGTAGCGATGTCATGAGCTTACTGACTGGCTGTGTTAAGGGAGCTTAGATACAGAGAAAGCAGTTAGTAGGGACATTCATGAAACCAACAGATGACAGTGGCTTTGAAATATCAGAATCTAAGGATGCCTGGGTAGGTGGAAGAGATAGTTAGGGAGATAGTTAGGGAGGCCCTTGTGAATAATGATGGTAAAGTGCAATGGATCTTAAATGGAAGGTTCCTGGTGTTCCCCCCTCCCACCCCAACCCTGCACCCTGAGCACTTCCCAGTGCGGGCCAGTGTCTTCGTGTCCCCATTTCTTCCCTGCCAGAGGTTAACCTCCAGGCAAAAACATTTAAATTTAATCTGTAGACTCCAGTTTTATAAACATCACAATTCTGAAAATAATCTTATTGTTTAAAAGGTTTGCCAGTATTGGGACCCCTGGGTGGCTCAGTTGGTTAAGCCAAGTCTGCCTTCAGCTCAGGTCATGATCTCAGGGTCCTGGGATCGAGTTCTAATGGATCAGGCTCCTTGCTCAGCAGGGAACCTTCTTCTCCCTCTGCCTCCTGCTCACCCTGCTTGTGTTCTGTCTCTCTCCATCTGACGAATAAAAATCTTAAACAAAAACAAAAACTACTACTTAAAAAAAAAGATTTGCCAGTATTTAAAACCCTTTTCTAAGGTTATCCATAATTTCCTTACTGAATGTGTTGGCATTTTACAATTTCTAATCCCCTGCCCTCCACCGCTCTTCCTCAGAACTGCTCTTCTGGCTTCCACGATTTTGCAGCTTTTAACGCTGTTCTTTTTTTTTTTTTTCCCCTGACCCTTGATGTGTGTGTCCACCAAAGTCATGCCCTCCACCCTTTGCTGTTCTTCTTTTTAAGCACTCTTTGGGTGAGTTCATTACTTCTTTAGTTTTAACCATCCTTTGGCAGGGGTCACAAAGTCCCTCCTCCAGCTCTGACTTGTCAGCTCCGTGTTGGACTATATTTTATTAAAACTGGCTTCCTGTCCCCATTTCTCTTATTGGTGCTTCTCTTCTTCTTGTCTCAAAATAGAGCCCATCCTGACACATTTTTCTGCTCCATTTCTTTTCCAATCTGTTTTCAAATCTTATAGATCCTTTTTTGGAAGTGTCTTTCAGGTTTCTATCTTCTTGTTTCATAATAGACACTCTACAACCCCAGCCTCACCGTCTTACTCGTGGATTCCAACTGCAGCCTGTGAATGGCTAATTTTGCTTCCAGCCTCCCTGAGCTTGCATCTTTCTGGTGTCATAGTCAGAACTCATTTAGCAAATATTTACTGAATATTTGCTGAATGTTTCTTGTATGCCAGACACTGTTGGAGGCCCTGGGGATTTAAAACAAGCAATAGTTCTGCCCTCAGGAGCTTACCTTCGAGGGTGCGGAGGAGACAGTAAGCCAAGTATGTACAGAAATACATATGTTTGGTGGTGGTGGTGGTGCTCAGGGGAGAGAAAAAAAGGCAGAGGAGGGGTTGGGGTAAAGAATGTCAGACTGGGAAGAGGTTTGTAGTTCAAAATGAGGTGGTAAGGGAGGGCTCACAGAGAAGGTGACTTACATTTATTTTTTAAAATCAAGGTAGAATAGATTTAATGCAACATTTTACCACTGGAGCTGATTTTGAGTGTACAAGTCAGTAGTGTTAAGTACATTCACACTGTTGTCCGGCCATCACTGCTGTCCATCTCCAGACGTTTCCATCTCCCCAGACTGAAACTCTGTACGCATTAAACAGTAACTTTCCATTCACCTCTCCCTTCCAGCCCCTGGCAACTACCATTCTGCTTTCTTCTGTATAAAATTGATGATTTGGGGTACCTCATATATGTGGAATCATACATACTTGCCTTTTTCTGCCTGGCTTATTTCACTTAACACAATGCATTCAAGTTTCATTCACGCTGTAGCATGTGTCAAAATTTTGTTACTCTTTAAGGCTAAATGATATGTTGTATGTATAGAACACAGTTTGTTTATCCATTCACGTGTTGATGGACATCTGGTTGTTACTACCTTTCGACTCTTATGAATAATGTTGCTGTGAACTTGGGTGTACAGATATCTCTTTGAGTCCCTGCTTTCAATGATTTGGGGTATATACCTAGAAGTGGATTTGCTGGATCATATGGTAATTTTTAATTTCTCGAGGAACTGCTGTATTATTTTCCACAGTGGACACACCATTTTACATTCCCAAGAAGAGGTAACTTTTGAGTGAAAGCATAGGGAGGTGAGGGAGCAAGCCAGGAGGATATCTGAGGAGAAAATCCTGGATAAAGGCATCTCCTCCACATGGGAGGGCCTTGAGGTGGCAGCATGGCTGCCATGTGCAAAGCTTGGTAGGGAGGCCAGCGTGACTGAAAATGAGAGAAGGTGAAAGAAGTAGAAACTGAGGTCACAGGTGGAACAGGTTCCAAATCATATAGTGCCTTGTAGGGCCAAGTAAGGACTTTGATTAAACTGAAGCCTGCCATTTAAGCACTTATCCAATTATTAGAGCTTCAGAGAAAAGCAGCAGATTAGGAATTCCTCATTTTAATTTTATGAGTTACTTAAAAAATTAACAACAATTTGTGAAGTTTTAAAGCATTTAAGAGAACATTCATTTAAAAGTCACTTCACATACTACAGAAACTGAGTTCTACTCAGTGTGAGTTTTCTACTAGCTCATGTCAGTTTGTGCTTTCTCACTATACAGCGGGGACTAACTTTGGACCCTAGGTATGTGCCATTATTTATTTTTTTTAAGATTTTTATTTATTTATTTGACAGAGAGAGAGGGAGAGAGATCAGATCACAAGTAGGCAGAGAGGCAGCAGAGAGAGAGGAGGAAGCAGGCTCCCTGTTGAGCAGGGAGCCCAATGCAGGCCTCGATCCCAGGACCCTGAGATCATGACCTGAGCCGAAGGCAGAGGCTTTAACCCACTGAGCCACCCAGGTGCCCGGTATGTGCCATTATTTTGTGTTACAGTATATGGCCTGGAAATGATTTGGTGAGTTGTTATGAGCAAGTCCTCTGTGGCAAAATAAAGATATAATAAGTATCTAGCAGGCACCACAGAGAATAAAACATTGTGAACATTTTGCCACTCAAGGTCATCTCTTTTTCATAAAGGAAGTAGAACATCACAGATAAAATTCATCCTCATCTTTAGTCTTAGACCCTCTCCCATCCGCTAGTTCATTACTGTCATGAATTTAGTACCGCTTCTCCCAATCTGTTTCTTATACTTTTGCATATTAAAGTGTGTATTCATAAATTCAGTATTGCTAGTATTTTTAAAATTTATCTGTTATTGTAGTTATCTCCAGAGAAACAGAACCAATAGCATATCTATAAAAAGATGTTTAGAAAAAAGATCTCTGCTACCAATCTATCTATTCATCTATCTATCTAAAGAGTTTTATTGTGAGAAATTGGTTTGTGCGATTATGGAGCCTGGGAATTCCCAAGATCTGCAGTTGGCAACCTGGAGACCCAAGAGGGCTGATGGTGTCAGTTCCAGCCTGAGTTTGAGCTCAGGGGAAGGAGAAGACCCATGTCCCAGCTTGAAGACAGAGCCGAAGTCTATGCAAGTGATACAATTATCATTGTATAACCTGCTTCTCGGAGGCATTCTTTGATAGGGATATAAGTTATTTGCATTAGCTTCTGTGTAGTAATTCTGTTTTACAAATATAATCTTTTATTTATTCATTTACTAATTGATGAATGAATAAATTTTTTTTTTACATCTCTGAGTGTGTAGTAAGAACTCCCTTAAGGAATAGTGCCCCTTGGCTATTGGCCGTTACTTACAGATTCCCTCACAGCTAGATGGTCCTCATCAGGGTATTAACAGATGGGGAGCGACTGTCCCAGTCATTGCAGAAGGCGGCAGGAGCACAAAGCCCAGTAGCTGCTTTTGGAAAGCTCTGGATCCATCTGATGAGTCAGACTTGCCAGATTCATGAAATAGGCTTCATAGGATAATTTGCTCCTACTTTTGCTCCTTCTGATGCTATTCACCAGCTGATTCTTTTTGTCTTAGTTCAAACTCTTCAGAAAAAAAGATCTGACTGGAAAGCCAAAAATAGAGTAACTTTCACAAGGAATAAAGCATTTTTCCATTTAAAGCAGATTTGAGCCAATTAGAATGCTAACTTTTCCTCTTGTAAAGTATTAGTGGCTAAAACATTAGTCTCGTTTTCATTGTTGACATTCTTGTTTCCAATTACATAAATGACCAAAGTTATTTTTTTGTTTCATCCTTTTTATTTTATCCTTTGATTATGGAATATTGTTACATACTGATTTTTTTAAATTCAATTAGCCAACATGTATTATGTCATTAGTTTCAGATGTAGTGTTCAACAACTCATCAGTTATGACCTAGGGTATAACAGTATATATTTTGCCAAAAGTATAATATATACTTTTCAAAATAATACTTTTGAAATGATTTCAAACTTGTAGAAAAATTGCCAGGTGGAACAAAGAACTCCTTTACCCCCAGATTCCCCAATTGTTAATATTTTACTGGATTTACTCTCTCTCTGTGTGAGAATGAGGAGAGAGAGAGCGAGATCACTCGTATTTTTTTTTTTTTAACCTTATAAGAACAAGCTGCTGACCTGATGTCCTTTCCCCCCAAGCACTTCCATTGCGTGTCTTCTCTGAACGGGGATGGTCTACACATGGCACTCCAAACGGCGAAGCTAGCTTGGGTACAACCCTCCCATTCAGTTTGCAGTGCCAACGTTATAAACTCAACAATGGCTCTTTTCCTTTCTGGTCCAAGATCCTATCCAGGAATCCATGTTGCCTGTAATTCTCATGGCTCTCGAGACTCCTTCAGTCTGGAAAATTTCTTCAGTCTTTCCCTATCTTTTGTACCTTTGACAGTTTTAGAAAGTACAAGCCTTTCATATTTTAAGGTTAGGGTTTTTCTGATATTTCCTCCTGACTAGACTCAGTTAATCCGTTAGGGGTGGAATGCCACAAAAAGGATGCCGGGTTCCTCTCAGGGCACCACGTCAGAGGCACATGATGCTGGCCTGTCCTGCCACTGGTGATGCTGACCTTCATCACCTGGCCATGTTGGTGTGTGCCAGATTCTTTTTAGATTAAATTTACTATCTGATTTACTGATTTAATTGATCAGTGTTTTGTGGGAAGGTTTCCCCAAATTTTGCCAACATCTTGTGCTTCGTCAGATCTCCACTGATCAGTATACATGGGCAACTCCTGCCTGAATCAGCCACCTCTGAGACAGCTGCCACATGGTGCTTTCTATTTCTGTGATTCTTTCTACATTTATTAGGTGGCATTCCGCTCTAAGAAAGATCTTTCTCTTCCCCTTCCTCCCTTCCTTCCTCTTTCCCTCTCTCTCTCTCTTCTTTCCTCCTTCCACCTGCCTTCCCTGAGAGTTCTTTGGTATTCATAACTATTAGAGATGTCAGATTTGATCTTCTTGATGCTGTGCTTTAAGCACTCTGGAGAATAGGTACTAGGTAAATTTAACACACATGTAATAAATGAGCTGACACAGAGGTTGTGCCCTCTATTCTTAGACAGTCGCCTATTTAAAATTGTATCACTAAGCCTGAAGACACTTCGTTCTTAGTTTTCCTATTTGCTCTCATCCATCTTTTCTGATTGACCCTGAGCTTTTGAGTCCCAAGTATATGGTAGCAAAAAGATTATGACCTGTACCTGAGAAAACACTAGAGCTGATAAATCCTTTCTCGGTAACTGATGGTTTTGGGAGACATTGATTTGTAATAGGATTGTGGCATCAATTAGAATAAATTCATAACTTGAGGGTACATAGTATAGTATCTGTAGGAGACTCAGCAAAGTCTGTGTAAGATAGCGGTCTCCTGAATTGAAACAGTTGGGTTGTGCTAAGTTAAAATTGGCAAATAATATATAAAAGGTTGGATTTCCTGCATCCTCAGGCCAGCACATTCTCTCAAGTCAAATTCACCTTCTCCCTAGACGAGACATGAATGGACACTTCCAATCTGGCTCTGAACCACCTCCCTTCCTTTTAAGCTTTTATTCTGCCTCTTAAGTATCATCCACATACCATTTAGATAACTTAGTGTCTCAGATCAGGTTGCTGTTAAGTGTTTTCAGATTTAGGGGCCATTTTGCTTCTTTAGGTGACTTTATAGGTCTCTTATGTATCTTGGGTTGGTTTCAGAGTTTGTTCTTCAGATGGTAATTAAACTGGCTATAAGAGAATTCAGAGTAACTCACTCTTGGTAGAGTCTTCTTCTTTAAAGATTGATTTTATACCCTTAGTTATTTTCTGAAAGCCTATGTACCAGTTGATCAAATGTTCTCTATTATTGATCGCAAATTCAAACATTTTAAAGCAGTTTCACCTCAAGTGGTATTTCCTAAACTGCTTCTTATAAAACAGCAAAATCATGGAAAGCAACAACCATTTTTCTCCTTTTATTGTAAAATCACTTAAAAACCACCTTTAAGTCCATCCCAATAAGATAACTTGTTTCATTTTTAGCACATTCATATATCATAACACTTATTTTCCCACATTTATTCCAGTCTTCCTATCAGAAAATAATACATCTATGAACCAGGTAACATTTAGAGAGAACAGTAATGCCCAGAGAACTGTGTTCGCTCCTTTTCCCTAACTGCTTATGTGGTTTATCACTATTTGTTGTTAAATCAATAGTCACTGTATATATTTTCACCAATGTGTAAGTATTATTCTGTAAAACCAAGAATTACGATTACATTTCCTTCCTTGTTTAGCTTTTCCCCTTTTCTCCCTGAGGTTTATGATTTTAAAATTTATATTGCTTACTTTTTCTACCATCAGCATGCCCAGCTTTTATTAAGGGATTAAAGTGCCAAGTAATTTCTAAGTGGTTTACAGTCATTGATTAATCTGATCCTCACAACAACATATGATATGGGAATTATTACAGGTGAGTCTGAGGAATAGAGATAAGCTAAGTAAATCGTCCAACGTGATACAAGTGCTAACGGGTAGAACAGAGATCTGAACATTAGGCCACTTGGATATGGAGGTCATGCTCTTAGTCACTCTGGTGTTGTCTCTCCACAGATTCACCCAAAGTACTAAATTACTCAAGTTTCCTTTGTCCTTCTTGCCTTTCCCAGTTTGGACTAATTGATTCTTCTCTATCTGCCACACAGCTACTTTCTTTAGATATTTTTTTAGATGTTAATTATTGAGTGTTTATTTCTCTCCTGGTTGGATCCACTATTTCCTGGATCCTGTACCTTCCTCTTTCATGGTTTATGTCTACATTTCGCTATCACATCCATAAATAACTTTGTACAGAAGGATGTTTAGAAAGTAAATGTCTGGGTTCTTATGTTTCTTCCTTTTATTTGCTTTTTCAAAAAATATATATATTTTTAAATTTTTACGTAATCTCTATAACCATTGTGGGGCTCAAACTTACAACTCTGAGAGCAAGAGTTGTATGCTCCCCTGACAGAGCCAGCCAGGTGTGCCTTTCCTTTTATTTGCCATATATTTGTCATCTCTCATCGAGTTGATAGTTTGGCTAATTCAAAGTTTCTGAGCTGAAAATAACTTTCCTTTGAAATTTTGAATGCATTGCTTTGTTCTTTTTGCTTACGTTATGGTTGATTAGAAGCCTTCTGCCAGTCTGATTCTGTATCCTTTGTATGTCTTATTGATTATTCTGACATTTTTGCTTGGACAAGAGTTGGTTTTCGTTTATGCTGAGAGTATTTGTGGGTCCTCCCAGTCTGAGGACTTAGAAATTTTACCTTGCTGAAACTTCTGGTGTTATTTCTTTGAAAATGTCTTTCTTTGGTAGTCCTCACTCTTTTGTCTAGAAATAAAGCTCTTTCTAGTTAGCTGGAGCTTCTCAATTAATCCTCAGTTTTTCTTACTTTTTCTTTCATATTTAAAGTTTTATTTTATTGGAGTATAATCTACCTACAGCAAAAGTCACTCCTTTTAGTGTACAGTTCCTTAAGTTTTGACAGAGGCATACAGCAGTATAACCACTATCAGAATCAAGATACAGTCTCCATATTAGCCAAGAGGTGGAAGCAACCCATGTGTCCCTTGATGGATGAATAAACAAAATGTGGTATATAGATATCTACACCTATCTATCTATCTTAGAACAATGGAATATTATTTAGCCATAAAAGGGAAGGCAATTATTTTTTCTTCTTTCTTTCCAAGTTTTTAATTTAAATTCTAGTTAGTTAACATACAGTGTAATATTAGTTTCAGGGGTAGAATTTAGTGATTGATATGTACATACAATACCCAGTGCTCATCACAAGTGTCCTCCTTAATCCCATCATCTATTTAACCCATCCATCTGCCTACCTCCCTTCTGGTAACCCTCATGTGTGTTCTCTATGGTTATGAGTCTGATTCTTGGTTTTCCTCTTTTTTTTTCCTCCCGTATGTTCATTTGTTTTGTTTCCTAAATTCCACATATGAGTGAAATCATATGATATTTGTTGATTAGATTGACTTATTTCATTTAACATAATGCACTCTAGCTCCATTCACATTGTTACAATTTGCAAGATTTCATTCTTTTTGATGGCTGAGTAGTATTCCATTGTAGATATATGTACACACATATCATCTTTATCCATTCATCTGTCGATGGACATTTGGGCTCTTTCCATAATTTGGCTATTGTTGATAATGCTGCAATAAACATTGGGGAGCATGCATCCCTTCAAATTAGTATTATTTTATACTTTGGGTAAATACCCAGTAGTGCAATTGCTGGGTTGTGGGGTAGTTCTATTTTTAAGTTTTCGAGGGACCTCCATACTGTTTTCCAGAGTGGTTGCACCAGCTTACATTCCCACCAACAGCGCAAGAAGGTTCCCCTTTCTCTGCATCCTCACCAACACCTGTTTCCTGTAAGGAAGGAAATTCTAATATAAACTACAACATGGATGAAACTTTAGGATGTTTTCCTAAGTGAAATAAACCAGTCAGAAAGGACAAATACTATATGATTCCATTTATATGAGGTACCTCAAGTAGTCAAATTCATAGAAACATAAAATAGAATGGAACCAGGTAGGAGAGGGGGGAATGGAGAGTTACTGTTTTTAATGGGTACAGAGTTTCATTGTAAGATGAAAAGAGTTCTGTAGTTGGATGGTAGTGATGTCTGTTTAATAATGTGAATGACTTAATGCCACAGACCTTTACACTTTAAAAATGGCTAAATGGGATAAAATTTCTGCTATGCGTATTTTATTAAAAAAGAAAGAGATCCAGGACAGTTTTAGTCTCACTCTTGCACTCCAAATTCCTTCTCTTATAATTTAAAAATTACTTCCATCTTTTTGGTCTACATTCTGGAATATTTCTTTGACTTTTTTCTCTAGATCTATTCATTTCTTATAGAATTTCAGCAATCAATATTTTAAATTTAAATGTATTTTCATATTTTCTGATTTTTCTATATTATTTATTAATATAATATGAGAGTACCACTTAAATTTTTTTTAAAAAATTTTTAATAAAATTTTATTTTCTTCTGCCTCTTCTGGGAGGTCAGTTTTTTTGGTTTATATCTTTCTCTCACTTTTATATTGTAGTCTTTCCTCAAATGTTTAGTTCTCTCTCGTTGTCTCACATATGTGAGATGGGCATATTAAAGGTAATTGGCAGCTGTGTGTACATGAGTGAAGTCTGTTGACTTTTTCAAAAATAAACTTTTTATTTGAAAATAGTTTTGTGTTTACAGAAAAATTGTAAAGATAGTACAGAGAATTCCTGTGTACGCCAGTGACTGTTTCCCCTGTTTTTCTCCTCTTGCCTTTTGCTTTCTGTGTCCCCTTTTCCCTTTTCCTGGGTTGGGAGGATCCTTCTTTGCCTCGCTGGGTTTCTTGGGGTCCTTCTTCTTGGCCTCATGGGGTCTCCCGAGGGCCGTCATGGTGGATATCTTCCTGGGTTGGACTTTCCTTTTGTGCTTGGGAACTGATTTGGAATTCACCATCGTTTCCACTGGTGTTCTTTTTTAATCAAGGAAACAATCTAGAATACTACATTACACAATTTATTTTTTAAGTCAGAAAATTTTTTATTTGAGCCACATGCCTGTCATTTAGTAACATAGAGCATACATAAGTTTGTATTCCTGATTTTTTTCTTCTTTCAGATGTTCTTTTATGTGAATAAATAATTATTGCTCTTAGTTTATAACTCAACAATTCTGAATATAAGCTTTGGGCAGGCATTCTCAAAATGAGTTTTCTAACATTGGAGGGGATACTTCAACCTTATTAAAAAATTCTGATTAAAAAGTTTTGTTTTAATTTTAACTTTTAAAAGAATGCCTTTTACTTACAGTATGTGGGTGTATATAAGGACATGTACATAGTGGTACTCTATCAACGTGTTACGCTTCATGGTGCTCTTATTGGTGAAAGGCAGGGCTCAGTAACTAAAAAAACTAGAGATGGAACCACCTACTTAAAGACTGCTCGGGAGTCAGCAGTCTGACTTCTAGTCTCAGACCTTCCATGTATTATTGAACACTAATATGTAAAAATCAAGAAATGTCAAGAGTTGTGTTAGACAGTGCTGGACTGGAACTCACAGGTGTATAGTCTCTGCCTTAATCTTGTATTTCAATCTCTCCACAATACCTGTGACCAGATAAATTCTGGTTGAACACTTCCAGTGATGAGTGTTCTGGTTATCCAGTTATCTATTGCTGTATGATGAACCACATCAAAACTTAGTGGTCTCACACCAAAGCTTATCATTATTTCTCATGGTCCTGGGCTTGAAAGGCTCTGCTGGGTGGTTCTTGGTTGGGGTTCCTCATGCAGCTGGAGTAAGTAGGAGGCCAAAGCTGAAGATAGCTGAAGGCTTCTTTGAGTCACATATTTGACCCCTGGGCTGGGAAAGCTGACAGCTGTGAGCAGTTGAGGCACCTCTCCCTGTGGTTTCCAGATGGTTAGCTAGCACATTGCCATAGCATGATAATCTCATAATAGGTAGGTGTTGCTCTTGGTAGTGGGCCTACCCCACAGCTGTTCTGTAGGAAGTAGACAGTCTAGTAAGCCTTGGGCCCAGACACTGGCACAGCGTCACTTTTGATGCATTCCGTTGACTAAAGCATTCTCAGAGCTTCCTGTACCTGAGCAGAGGGACCACACACCCACATCTCTTGAAGGGAGGATAATCAGAGATTTTGTGGCCGTCTTTAATCCACCACAATGAGAAATTCTTTGCCTCTTGAGAAGTATGTTGCATTTGTGGAGAGCTCAAGGTGTTTAGGCAAGATGACATATGCTTCTCAGGTGAGAAGTTATGGAAGTTACAGAGTGATTTAGGCTTGTTGAATTACTCTGTCCTCTCCCTTAGAAGCCTATTAACACACGTGAGTGTGCACGCACACGTGCGCACACGCACCCACACCCCCACACACATACACACCCCCTAGCTCGGTTAGGCCCGAACGGACCAAGCGTGTACTTTCCTCTAGGGACCTCCTTTTCCGCAGATTCTCCCATCCTCTTTTCCCACCTCCCCCAGATGACACGCAAACTTCAAATTAGCTGCCTCGGTGATACTGCTGATTCCTTTAATTATAGCACTGAGGATTCATACACAGGGAAAGTACAGCCCTTGCCCTTAAACAACTAGAATCAGGTATAAAATAAAGTGCATTAAAGCGATACGTAAGTGCTGTGATTGGTTAAGTGGGATGCATAGGATGGGGGGGCAGTATTGCTAGGCAGGAGTTAGGAAAAGTTTCAGGGAGAAGTGAAACTTTTAGCTGGTTTTAAAAGGTAACAAGAATAAAAATAGTAATGGTATAACATTAACTGAGCATTATGTGCCAACACCATTCTAAGAATTTTGTGTATATGAACTCACCGAATGCTCCCAGTGAGTCTGTGAGGTAAGCATTATATCATCCTCACTGTACAGCAGAGGAAACTGAGGAACGGAGGGTGAGTCACTTCCCTGAGGCCACACAGCCTGGTAAGTGGCAGGAATTCGGCCCTAGGCATTCTAGCTCCAAGGAAGTAGCAGGTGGGAATGACAGGCTGTCCAGGAAAGAGTTCATGTTGGAACAGCTGGGGTGCAGTGTGAGGACTCCAGACAGTGCTCTTCGCTGCCAGATCTTTTTCCTTCCTCCCTAACCAACCCCCTTCCCCTGCCAAATACACTTAAGGCAGCTTCCATCCTTTAAAAATGCTGTGAAAACTACCAGAAATGTCTTCACTTTTCTTAATGCTTCTTATACTCCTTCTCTTGAGGCTCTGTTTGAGGCCTCTCTTTTTATGGGGGATTTCTGAACACTTCAGCTGTTTCCCTTCCTTTTCCCTTTGTTTCTTCCATCGGACACATCATTGTTGTGCCCCTACTGTGTTTCAGCCCTGGGCATGCTGAACATGAGCAAGAGCAGGAAAAACATTCTAGATCACCTACTCCTTATACCAAAGAAGGAGAAATTACAGTGTTCTGGGATATTATGAGGGGGCAACATGAGGTGAGAAAAGCTTATGATCAAGAGATTTATGATCTTTATTACATTGGAATCCATTTACATTTTATCAATAGTGAACACATGTATTTGTGCTTGCACTCTCATGTTTGTACACTTGTGAGCCCATGTACTTGCATCCACGTGTGTTCATTGCTGCCTTTTAAATTTTTTTCCACCAATAGTAGAATGCTTAATATTTTGGGGGCTCTTTATACAATGGGATACTATAAAAGTGTAGGGGAGAGAAGATTTTTCCTTCTTCCCTTCTAGGTTCTTTGGCCAGCCCAATAAATAAATTGATGTAAGACAGATGAACAGGAGAAAATCTAATTTCGTATATATGGGAACCCCAAAGAGGTGAGGCTCCCTGACAGGCAGTTGTCGCTTATATGCCAACTTGAGCTAAGGAGAAGTGGGGAGGGGTCTGGGACTTCAAAGCGGGGGGAAGGCAATTCACAGAAAGCTGGGAAGAGCAAATGTTTGGTAAATAAATGTTTGCCATGCCATGCAGATAAGTCTTTCTGATGTAAACAGTTATCTCTGGTAATAGCTCTCTTTCTGGTACAGGCCCCCCAGATGTATTCTTTTAGGCATTTATGGGGAGGTAAAAGACTCTGCTTGAGTCTGTTGGGCCTTGATTGTCTTCAGGTAGAAATAATCCATATGCCAAAGTGGCACATTCTGGAGTGGCCTGCCATGCAACCCATCGACAGCCTTGGAAATGAAATGTACTCTAGTATAGACCACATGGATAAATATCACAAAAATGTATAGTTTTCATATGTTTTCTCATGGTGCTTACAAGAATCAGTGGCCATTTAGGATATGGTGCTTTCAAGAATCAGTGGCCGTTTCAGGATATAGTGCTTTCCCTGATATTAGATTCCACGATCTTGAAGTCTAGAGCGTCAGCACCACCTTAGGGTTTCTGAAATTCCTAGCTCCTCTTTGTGGTGAGGGCCCTAATGTCTGGGCCACAACACCAGGGTCCAGTTTGGTTGGTCCAGAGAAAATCCCATGGCTGGGCCGTGCAAGAGGCAAATGACAGCAACCTACTTATCCAACTGGGGTGGCACTGAAGAAAGACAGGGAGAAAGCTCTGTGGATGAGTCAAGCAGTGTGGGGCCAAACCTGGACCAGAAGGCTGTTAAAGACAGTTGCTGGGGTTTTTGTGTTTGATCTCTCCAGCCTGGTTTTTTTTAGAGGAAGCAAATTCTGTTGCTGCGAGGGATTTCCAAGTTGGCAAAGAGCCAGCAGAGAGGGGCTGTAGGAATCTGAGCACTGGCTTAACAAGGGTGAGTCCCTGCTGAGGTGCGTGGCTCACTGTATGTGGACTGGTCTCCTTGGTCCTGGCTTTTGTTTCTGCTGCTGCTGTTCAACGGAGTTTTTTGCTGGAGGTACTTGCAAACCAGCTCCTTGCACCTGAGATTTGCTGTTATCGCCTCCCTTTCTTGGGTTGAGTACTTGGTCTTTGCAAACGGTGTCTATAACACTTGTTGCTAATACCTTTTGTAGATGGCAGTTTCCTGATTCTCTACTGTCTTGGGAAGAAATGACTATAGAATACCACTGTGAAACAGTAGAATTTAAACATATCTATGTATTCCTGGCTTTGTTCCTCTCCCTCCCCCCCTTATAACCTTCCAAGGGGTTAGTTTCTGAAACATCAAATAAAAACTTTCAAGACATTCATCTGTCTTTTTTCTGTAACCTCTAAGTATAGGTTTCAGTTTATAGACATTATTTCCCTGGAACAACAACTCTTTGTCTCTTACTGTGGTTTCTCTTGTTGATATCTGGAAAATTGTTTTGGGTATTTAGAATCACTTAAAATAAAAAAGCTTTTCTAGATTAACAAGGCAAGAAACAACAAATGTTGGAGAGGATGTGGAGAAATGGGAAACCTCTTACACTGTTGGTGGGAATGCAAGTTGGTGCAGCCACTTTGGAAAACAGTGTGGAGATTCCTCAAAAAATTAAAAATAGAGCTACCCTATGACCTGGCAATTACACTACTATGTATTAACCCCAAAGATACAGATGCAGAGAAAAGAAGGGCCATATGCACCCCGATGTTCATAGCAGCAATGTCCACAATCACCAAACTGTGGAAAGAGCCGAGATGCCCTTCAACAGATGAATGGATAAAGAAGTTGTAGTCCATATATACAATGGACTAGTACTCAGCCATCAGAAAGGATAAATACCCAACTTTGGCATCAACATGGATGGGACTGGAGGAGATTATGCTGAGTGAAATAAGTCAAGCAGAGAAAGACAATCACCATATGGTTTCACTTATTTGTGAAACATAAGGAATAGCATGGAGGACATTAGGAGAAGGAAAGGAAAAGTGAAGGGGGGGAAGTCGGAGGGGGAGACGAACCATGAGAGACTGTGGACTCTGAGAAACAAACTGAGGGTTTTAGAGGGGAGAGGGTGGGGAGATGGGTGAGCCTGGTGATGGGTATTAAGGAGGGCATGTATTGCATGGATCACTGGGTGTTGTACACAAACAATGAATCTTGGAACACTACATCAAAAACTGATGATGTACTGTATGGTGACCAACATAACACAATAAACATTTAAAAAAAATAAAAAGCTTTCCTACTTTTATAATTAAAAGACCAGGAACTTTTAGAGCATTCTTTCACATTGATAGAAAACAACAAAATTCGTGGCAAAAAGTGAAAACCATTTTGTAAGGGGGGAGGACATTCATTGTGTGCAGCATGCAGAGTTTTTATAGCTCTCTGGACAGACTTTGCTGCCTCTTGCTGCATCAACAGAAGGACGTTTGAGCTTACTAGTCTGATCCCTTAGAGGAATGTTAATAAGCCATAATTTAGGCATTCCTCCTAAAACTTCTTTATACTAAAACAGGTAGGTAACAGTTTGTTCCAGTCTTGCCTGTGAGAAGATACGTGTTTTGGTTTTTTTTTTCACATTTCTGTCCATGTTTTTGTGTGACTCACGAGTTAAGAACACCTGTTACGTGGTGATATGTCAGGGTTGAGACATTTTCTTGGAATGTGGGTTCCATGAAGAGCCTGTTGGTTCCAAAGAGTTTGGTTCAAATGGAATCTGATAGCATTCTGTGTGGAAATCACAGCATATGATTTCTGAAGGTGGTCTCGGGTCTGGAGCTGCTGCTGTCCGCCCTCTCTCCGAAAGACCAGCAGAAACAGCCACAACTCAGAGGCAGCGGTTTTCTGCCTGCCCTGTGGAGGCAGCAGCTTTCTACGCTTTAATTTTTGTGATCTGTTCCTGAGGAAATGCAGCATGCAACTCACTTGGCTCTTGGAATGCTCTGAATTTAAGTCTTGTCCCTGCCACTTGCCAGTGGTCACCACCTTGAGCAAATTTGCCTTTCCGGGCCCCCCTTTTCTCATTTGGAAAATGAGATTAGTAGCAGTTAATGTTTTACCTGCTGCTTATTGTAAATTACAGATGATTGACGTATAGAATCCAGGGGGTCATACATAACTTGCTGTAAGTGGTTCCACTCTGCGGTCTTTTCTTTCTTCCCTTCCTCTGTAGAGGATGAGCTCTGACTTCAGACACAACTTGGATGAAATCCCCTCTGAGCTAGCTGTGTGCAGTGTGAACTTTGGCAAGGTGTGTAAGCTCTCTGAGCTGCAGTTTCCAATCTGAAAAATGGAGGCAGGTATACATAACTCTCAGTGGTGTCGAGAGGCTTCGTGACAGAATGAATGAGGATGACCTGGCCCGCGAACCTGGTAACTGACCCACAAACCGTCTTTCTTTCTTAGTAACACACTTTCTCCGTTAGCTTTCTTACCTTCTCTCTCTTCTGTCTCTTCCTTTGTTTCCTACTCTCTGCCCCTGTTCACCCTTTTCTTTTTACTTTTGATGCCTTGGGACTTTGGCTGTAAAGTATAGCTGGACCAGCAGTTGAGGAGTGAGTGAGGCAGTAGTTCGATGAGAGGTCAGCTTGCCACCAATCCCAGCTTTGTGTTCCCTTCCTCCTTGTGTGAAGAACTAGGGCTAAAACACAAAGTAGAAAGCAGTCCGTGCTTTATACTGCATTGTTATTCTCAAGGGCTATAACTTAGAGCAATGGAGAAGAACTTACAGTGTTCTCATTTGTCATTTTCAATTTGACCATGTCCTTAAAGGAGTTTGGAAGAAATTTAAATGTTTTTCTAAAGGCTTTTTGACATTTTGGTTACGAATAGTCATAGTTCTATCAGGCCAGTTTTGTAAACAAGTATTTGCTCCCTCTGGCCTTAAAAATTTCCCAAGCAGCATGGCCATCCAGGTACTGCAGGAAAGACAGATCCGTTCCCTTGTGCTAACTCCTTTTCTTGGGATAACTCCTTCCCTTTTCCATGGATGCCAACTATGCTAAGATACTTTTTACCTCTAAGCTTGTTTTTCCTATATTTAACTGGATAAAACCATTGGTTTTATTAGCTCTCTCCTTTGTTGACTTTAGAAAGTTCAGGACTGGGCTAAAGGAAAAAAGCATAGGGGAGATGCATACACACAGATACACACACACATTACATACTCTTATTTATTTTAACCCGAGAATATGGTATACAATTACAAATTAAAGTGACTTTGGGGAGATTTATTTATTTATTGGGCAAGAGTTGATTGCTTTGCCAAATGTGCTCTTCAAAGCCACTGAAACAGATATTATTGAATAGAAGAGAAGAATCTGCCCTTTGGGTCAGTAATACTTTTTTTTTTGTTTTAGTAAGTGACTCTTCAATCAGAGAGAAATGGTAGGTAGTGGAAAGTAAAAGTGAGTCTGTTTCTAGTAGAAATTACTTTAGTTAAGAAGAATGAGAAAAGAAAAAACGAGAACCTCCTAGAACAGTTATAGAACTAGAGGTACCTGTGGGATCACATGGTACCTTAGTTTCACAGTTGAAGAAGGTGAGTCATAGTGAAGTAAACGAGTTGGCCAGAATATCCAGACTGACTTTGCAGCGTCATCAGAACCAGACTGAGGCACACCGGAGTCCTGTTCTGACTCCCTCTGTCCCTATGCATGGACTCCAGGAATGGATGCATGTCTGTCCACACAGGCATGTGTGGTGGAAACGTAATTTAAATTTCTTTGTGGTTGATTTCTGACATTAGAAGCTGGAAAATAAGAATACAATGAAAATTTAGTATTTCAGGTTTTTTCCTTGGATAACCATGAACATGAATTCATTTAATTATTTCACTGAATAGTTAAGTTGTGTGTACTCAAGTATTACAGGAGAGTGGAAATCCATAATTTTGTAATTGAGAAAGGACAATTATATACTTTTGATATTTATCTTTTAACACACAAAAGCACAATTGTTTTGCCTAAGTTAATAATATCTGTTCAAGCCCAGGATATAAACTAATAAGAGTAATTTTTGATTTTCTCTTTAAATGTAATTTTTAATAATTGAACCATGTAGTCACTGTGGGGAAAACTTTCTAATATGAACATTCTTTTTAAATTTACAGATGATGGGGTGCTTGGGTGGCTCAGTTGGTTAAGCATCTGACTCTTGATTTCAGCTTAGGTCATGATCTCAGAGTCCTGAGATTGAGCCGTGTGTAGGGCTTCACATTCAGCATGGAGTCTGCTTAAGATTTTCTCCCTCTCCTTCTGTCCCCCACCACCTTGCCCCCTCCTTTGCACATGCTCTCTCTCTCCTAAAGAAGGAAAGAAAGAATGAATGAACAAATAAATAAATTTACAGATGACCTTGCTTCACCATCTTTCAAAACATTGGAATTCTAATCACCAAAGGGAGGAGAGTTGAGGTGGAAAGTAGGACCCACTCAAAGTTCACATTCACGCAAACATGTCAGTAAAATAATGATTCTCTTGTTTTCCTGGATTCCTGGTTCTCATGCTTTTGTCTTAGGAGGAGCGTAATCGGCCCTGTTAAAAGGACGGCTTGACAAGTAATTTTAAGAAACATACTTTGAGCATGACTAGCAGCAGAAGGAATGCAGTATTGTAGAAGTCAGGATCAGTAGGTTCCAACTTGCTTGTGAAATTGGGCTACTATTTTTAAGAGTACAAGTTGTGCCAAGAAGAGAATCTGTCATGAGGCAATTTTGTTGGAGAAGTTGTACCATAGCTAACATTACTCTCCAGCTTTCAGGGATCTTATCCCTGGTGACTTTTTTTTGGAGAAACACCAGCTTGTGGAGATGTCTGTCTCTTGCAGTTTAAAATAACGGAAAAGAAATAAGTAATCCAAACTCATTTTGTTGGCTAATCTTCAAGTGGAGCTGGAACTTCATCTAGTGCATGTTTTTATTGATTGCTTATGCTATATTTTGAAATTTTAAGGAATGGGCCAAGTCTTCTGTTTTCAGTAGCTGAGATTCCCTTGCAGGTATAGTTTCCAGAATATTCATAATCACCCACATTTTCTTTGACTAGAGGTTTACCTGGTGATAAGGGGGTTGTGAGGTCTGGTCCATGGGACGAATATAGACCTGAGATGTCATAACATTTTACTTGTAAGTTAAAGAACCAGACTGACCCATCATGGAATAAAGTCAGAATGCAAAAGAATTCTAGAGATCATTCAGGAGAGATATCTAGCTTCTGCTTGAATGTATCTAACATCAGGTAGCTAAATAATAATAGTAACATTATATGTATATATACTATGAAATATTATATAATAAGCAATATTGTTATTTTAGTGTCAATAATAATTAACTGCAGTAGCAGCTATAATGTTTTTGAGTAGCTATGTGCCAGTTCATGTACCATGTACATTATTTCATTTAATCCTCTGATAACTGTATGATAGAGCAACTGTGTAGCAATTAAAGGCACAGATTCTGGAGTAAGACCATCTGAATGAATCTGAGCTCCATATTTGTTTGCCATGTGACCTTGGGAATTTACTTAATCTCTGTGCCTCAGTTTCCTCATTAGTAAAATGAGGACTGTAGAATCTACTTTTTAGGATAGTTTTGAGGATTAAATGAATTTGTGTAAGAACTTGGAAGAATGTCTGACCCAGAGCTATTGTGGGAAGTGTTCATATTTTAGAAATGAAGAAACTGGGCGCCTGGGTGGCTCAGTGGGTTAAGGCCTCTGCCTTCGGCTCAGGTCATGATCTCAGGTTCCTGGGATCAAGGCCCGCATCGGGCTCCCTGCTCAGCGGGGAGCCTGCTTCCTCCTCTCTCTCTGCCTGCCTCTCTGCCTACTTGTGATCTGATCTCTCTCTCTCTCTCTCTCTCTCTCTCTCTCTGTCATATAAATAAATAAAATCTTTTTTAAAAAATAGAAATGAAGAAACTGATACTATGTTGTTATTTAATGTGTGACCTTAAACTGTTATCTGATGTGTGACCTTAGATTCGAAGAGGCTGGGACTCAAAGCCAAGTCACCAACCTGTGAAGCCCATACCTGTTCTTAACCTTTAAATACTGCTTCTCCTGTGTCATGGCAGCCCATTTCGTTTATGAGCAATTCTTGTGGATTGAATTCTGGTTTCTTTTAGCTTTGTGCTCGTGATCTCAGGTCTATCAAAATATAGTACTCTGTCCTAAAAGGAAAAGACAAAGTGCAAACTTGTGGTTGTTCTGCCCCTCATTACTGTTAGCTAATGGGCTTAATGTTTGATAGGTGTTGTTTGGACTCTGGAAATTTTATGAAAGGAGGAATACCTAGTTTGGAAGTTTCTCTTATAAGCCCAAAGGAACCACAACTGGCTCTCTTGTTTAATTCTTTGCTTGATAAAGGTTAAGTTCAGGAGGATGCTTGCCAAGGTTAGGAGCATGCTGAGAAATTCATCGATGGGAGTGGTGGTTGTGGAAGCAAAGTGCTAGCTGTAGTTTTAAGGAGGATGGTGAGGCCTTTAATACCTCTTGTTTTGGTAACGGGGGTAAAAATAGCCTTACTCTCCATGGAAAGGAAGAGACACAGGTGTCTTTTTTTGCTGTTAAAGATCTTGCAATATTTTCCATTGGAACTGGGATTAATTTAAGAGACCCATATTAATAAACTACAGAGATTGTGTGAGCATGAAAGATCACTCCCTTCTTGATTATCTGTTGGAAGATAACCTTTAAAGTTTTGTGGGGGGAAGTGTTCTTTCTGCTTTTTATTTGGCAGGTATATATGAAATAGTGCTGCCATAAATTCATTTAGACTAAAGAAAAAATTTAAGATATGTGTCCTTTTTTTTTTTTAAAGATTTATTTATTTTAGAGAGAGCAAGTGTGGGGAGGGGCAGAGGGAGTGAGAGAGTCCTGAAGCAGACTCCCCCCTGAGTGCAGAGCCCAACGGGGGGCTTGATCTCAGGACCCCGAGATTATGCTCTGAGCCAAAATCAGGAGTCGGCCACCTAACCAACTGAGCCACCCAGGCATCCCGAGATGCATGTTCTTGATGCATTGAAGTGGCACGTCGGTGTGGGACAGCAGTGCTGGAGAGATTATAATTAGGAATACTTCAGTGGATGATTTTTTTTGTGCCGTACAAACATGTAACCATTTTAAAGGACGTGAAAGGATGCATCATAATTTCGTCATTGTTCATTTATTCTCAACTGGAAATCTAGTTGCAGGTCCAAATCTGAGAGTTTGGCTTTTCTTTCCCCCATCTCTTGTGTTGTGGGGCAGAGTGGCCTCTACCACATGATCTAATCAGCTCACGTTTGGTTGCTTGGACCTGTGGGACAGCGGAGTCCTGGAGAATGGGGAGTACTGCCTTTGGTTCCCCTTCTTAGCAATACCGCAGGGCTCAGGGTTTCATGAAATTGTGGTTGAATTAATTAGGTAGTAAGATCATCATTAAAACCCTTCCTCTAAGAATGTGAAAACAGCTTTGTCTGTATGTGAGACCTGATTGTTGTGATCTTTGGGATTTCTGATCATTTAACAGTGATTGTCTAAATGGCTTACTACACACCCTGGGGGGAAACTGTGTATGTACTTGTCCCTTTCTCTTCCTACCTCTTGCCTCCCCACTCCTCCTACTCCTTATCTGTTCCTGCCCTTTGGTGACCGGCATGTCCCAGAGCCCAAATCTGGGTACCCATAGTAGATGTTCTATAAGTATTTGTTAACTGAGTAAAGAATAATTTTATGTGCATCATAAATAGGGGAAAATGTTTTGGCATTGGTTGATATTCACTAGAATGCTGGGTTTGGTAACATTTTTCAAATAGTCTTAGTGACCATGTGTCTTAAATTACAGAGTCTTGGCAATACTGTGCCATATAGAGAAAAATATGTTGGGACGTAGGGAGATTACTTTTCAAAGGGATATTGTCTTAAAATTTTAAAATAAGAAGTAGACATTTATGCTACATTTTCAGTTACATACTGTGAATACATTTTGGAAGGACTTTCAAAACCTTTTCCTTGTGCTACATGAGTACAATTCGTTGATGTTTATGGAAAGCATTAAAATATTTTCTATTTCCTATAGATATTTTCTATTTCCATTTTCTACTGATTACTAAATTAGGTTTGACAGAATTGATTCAAGCTCAACTCTTCAGGGAAATAAATTTGATCTGATAGACAAAATTTAAGAATAGCAAAGCTATACAGTCATAACATTGGAAAGCAGCAGAGGAGTTCCAGAGAGTTTCCAAAGCTGGGATCTAAGGACCAGCCTAGATGCTAATACCCCCTGATAGAGTGGTCATTCATAAGCTAAATGTTCTAAATGTAACAATCAGTGTGGGGCAGAGGGGAAACAAACCCTTATTTATTCCCCATTGATTTGGTTCAAAATTGAGCCATATTTTTTCTCTTTTCTAACAGAGAGAGATAATGCCTCCTCCGTAGGCCTGATAGATTTATCACCAGGATCCCACGAGATAAAGAGTACAATAGTGGCTTTGAAGAACTGACAAGCACCAGGTGCAGGAAGAGGAGGAGGAGGAGGTGGTAGGGGAGAAAGAGATGATGATGATAGTAACAGAGCTTTGAGGGAAAGTTCCAGCAAATTACTAATGGGACTTCTTGGGTGCATTTGAACTGAGGCACTGGTACATGACTTTTCTTGGGTTCTCACTAAGTCAGAGGTGAAAGATGAGGTGTTGTCATGTTAAGCTAATAAACGACATTAGTAAGTCCAGAAGTTGAAAAGAATTCTGCCTGCAGCTTGGGAGCTCCCCCACTGATGGTTTTCAAGGTCTGGCAGCCAAGACATCACTCATCACTGACAGGAACAATGGAAAGATCTACATTAAAAATGGAATAGCCTTCAGAAACCTTCAGGCCCTAAGGGGCTTCTCTGAGCATAATTTTCTTTGACTGGAAATAGTTTATAATTTCTTAGAAGCAATTTTTCAAAGGTAAAAAAAATTAGGCATATAGAGGTTGTTCCTCCCTTTCTAGCTCCTTCAACGAAAGCCAATTTTGTTAAGTGTGTTATCTCTAAGGTTTTTATGCTGAGCAGTGATTGATTTGAGAACACAGTTGGAGAATTTATTGTGAGAATGGAGTGTGTGTGTGTGTGTGTGTGTGTGTGTGTGTGTGTGTGTGTGTATTTCCTAGTTTGGAGTCTTGTTGACTCCAAAAATTGAAAATTTTTTAGCTCTGTGTTCTGACATAGCTGCATAGCCTTGTCATTGGTACCGAAAAGGAGCCACAAACCAGGGGCAATTGTAATTCTGGATTTTGAGATCTGTGTAACAGGCACAGGTGGCCAAGAGCTGGATGCATGAGCAGGTTTTTGTGGAGTGTTCAAGACAGCTCATCTATCTTATCCTTGGCAAAGTATTGGCTATTTTGAAATCTATGAAGTATCTTTTAAAGCAGGTGTCATTTCAAACTGCAGATTTAAAAATTTTTCCTGTTACTGTGGGTCTAATCCCTTCTGAGCAAATATTCTCCTGTAATTTTTAAAAAAAAATAATTTTATTAATATGCTGAAAGTGTCAGCATTCAGTAGCAGTTAAGAAGTTGTTTTCTCCAGCAATCTAAGTGAGATTTTGAATGAAGTGGGAGAAAATGGTAGCAGTGAGAGACCAAGAGCTTTTATGTATTTTCTAACTACATGAATGATTAAACTCAAATATATCTGAGTAAATATTCAAGTGTTTATTATATGCCAGGAGTAATAGTACCTATATTAGAAATGCTTTTGCCTATAAAGTAATAATGCCTGATTGACATTGGCTAAATGAAAAAGTCATTTGATGATCTTCTATAAAAGAGGCACAGTAGGCCCAGGGCTCTAGCTTGGATATAATAGCTTGACAAAGCGAGTGGAGACCCAGGCCCTTTCTGCCTTCTGCTCTGCCATTGCCAGTGTTTGGTTTTTATCTTTAAGCTGTCACCTCTTGATCCCATTATGGTTGCCACTGCTCCAGAACCTACCTTTTACAACAAGGGAGGAAGAGGAAGAAAGAGGCTGAATGGACAAATAAACTTTTATCAGGGAGGAAACTTTCTCAGTCCCTTCCACACCCATGGTAGCTGTCAGGGAAACAGAAAGCAGATAGTTGGAGAATAAAAATCTGATTTTCACGATTGTCTGAGATCAGTCAGAATTCCTGGGTAGTCTTTCCAAATAAAAGAGGCATTTTGTTTGCAAGGAAGATGGGATGGTTGGTTGGTGGGAGTCCAACATTGTATACTTGGCAGCATGTGTCAGGCTTTCAGAGAAGAGCAAAAGTGAGCCAGGGTCCTCAAGGATCTCACTACCCGATGGTGGGGAGGAAGTAAGTCACCAAATTGGCTTCCCGAGTGACGTGTGGAATATGAACGGTGTCAAAGGAGTGCAAATGCAATACTGTTGCAAGAAGGTTTGGAGGGGGATGGAGAGGTTCAAGAAAATCTTGGGAAAAGATAACCTTTGTGACAGGCAGTTAAGTTTCCAACAGGTGTAGATGGGCAGCCAGGAGCCTTCAGACCTGCGAAATCACAAACCTAGGGTTTGTGTAGCAGGTGTATGAGGAGAGTAACCAGTGGTAATGGTGGAAAGCCCCCAACATGCCATGGTAGTGGCTGTATTACCATTAGACAGTAGCAGACAAATGAAAGTGATGACGTGTGCTCTTGACGCCTGCCTGTTAAATGCCCAGTGCTGTGCCGGGTGTTTCTCCAAATAGACTATCTTTTGGGGTAGATATGCTCATGTCTCTCTCCTTCCTGTTCTGTTCATCAAAGGGCCACTCCCAACAGCATTTAAAATTAAACTTTGGGGACGGCTGGGTGGCTTAGTTGGTTAAGCCTCTGACTCTTGGTTTCGGTTTAGGTCATGATCTCATGGGTCCTGAGATCGAGCCTCACATCGGGCTCTGTGCTCAGTGGGGAGTCCGCTTGAAGAGTCTTTCTCTCTGCCCCTTCCCCCACCTGGGCTCACATGCCATGTGTGCTCTCCTTCTCTCTCTCTCAAATAAATCTTTAGAAAATAAAATAAGGGGAACCTGGGTGGCGCAGTCGGTTAAACGTCTGCCTCTGGCTCAGGTCATGATCCCAAGGTTTTGGTATCGAGCCCCGAATTGGGTTCCCTGCTCGGCGGGAAGGCTGCTCCTCTCTCTCCTGCTCCTCCTGCTTGTGTTCCCTCTCTCTCTCTCTCTGTCAAATAAATCAATAAATCAATAAATAAAATCTTTAAAAAAATAAAATAAAATTGAACTTTAAATTCGCGTGTGTTTTTGAGGTCTGTTGTTTGTAATCTGCAGGTGCATGTAGTATTTTTTTAAGTTAAAGGAAGTCCCAGAGGACCTTGAATCACAGGTCCAGCTTTCTTAATGCGATGTGATAATATCCTGCAGCTTAATGAGCTGTGGTAGGCTTATAATGCTGGTGTTTTACATTAGCTTCATTTTGAATGATGTTTAATAAACCATACCAAGTTATTTTTGGTACAGTTAGAGTAATCATCGAGTTAATTTTTCTGTATGGAAAGAAATTAATGAAAAGCAGTGGGGATTGTGAAACAGATGGAGCAAAGTCTCAGTCTTCCTGAAGCGTCCATCCACGTTGCCCAACTGTGCCCCATACTGTGGCCAAGCAGGCAGGACTGGAGACTGAGGGGGAGAAAGAACAGAGAGCCCCAAGTGACCTCTCAAAGAATGGTATTTGCAGAAAGGGAAAAAAAATCCTATGTAATAAAAAGATAATAAACAGTATTATTGACACAGCACTCAGGGGATTAGATTGACCATCAGCCCAGTGAGGGAAGGGGCTGCCAAAAACTCGATGTTAATATGGCTCCTGATTGTTGATATTTGATTCTGGAATGAGAAAGATGATACATTTATTTTTCTCTGAGTTACTATGAGATTTTATGTATGTGTACTATAGGTCTATAAAAGCTATCTTTTATGCATTTCTCTGTAAAAATGACTTATTTTCACATAGTTATAATGCCATTGTCACACTCAACAAAATTAATGGTAACATGTTTTTATACACTATTAGAAAAATATTTTACCATGGTATTTACATGTATATTATATAAATAAACTATATCTACATCTCTATGTAGACATTTATCTGTAGAAAAGAAGATTCAGAACTTGACCTGATTTGTATGTTGTAGGATTGTCATGTGGAAGGAAGTTTGAGATTTGTTGTTTTTATTCATCTTGGTAGGAAAGGCCCAGCTGATAGAGTTATAGGGGGACACCTGGGCTCATTTCTAAGTAATAATTTTCTGAGAGCACTGCCTGTAGGTGAAATGGACTGCTTTAGGTGCAAGAGAATTCCTTTATTCCTTAGGACTGGTCTGTTCAAGTCTAATCTGATGCAGTGAGTGGTTCTCAGGCTTCAGCATGCATCAGAATTACCTGGGGGGCTCATTAAAACTCAGATTGCTAGACCCCACTCTCAGAGTTGTAAATTTGGTGAGGTTGGGGTGGGAACCCATAATTTGCATTTTTAACGATCTCTCCAGTGATGCTGATGCTGCTAGTCTGGGGACCACAATTTGAGAAGCACTGGACTAAAACATGCTTATCAAACTAGGAATCATTTGTGGATAGGAATCATTTGTGGAATTTGTTAAAATACAAAATCTGATTCAGCTGGTCTGGGGTTTGGCCTGGGATTCTGCGTTTTTTACTTTTCCCAGGCAACACCAATGACTGTGCATGGTGCTTGAGTAACACGGCTAAAGAGCTCATCAGGAATGATGAGGCCTGACGAAATTTCAACATCCAGGGGGGATTAGACCAGAGGATGTCACTCTGAGCTCCCCTGAAATAATTTTATTTTGTAAATCCTGAAAGGAAACAGTGACAAAGTTGACTTTTACCTAAAAGTTTTTTTTTAATGGTAAAACACCCTTTTATTACAATTATCGTCCTAACATTTTATGACCCTTCTTCACAGGTCTTTAAATAAGAACTCATTTAACTCTATAAGCTTTTGCCCCTCAGGAAAATACCTCATTGATTGAATCTACTACCAAGCATTAAATGGAAATGACCTTCATGTTCTTTTATTTAATTGATCTCTGATGTTTATTTGCAGATTTCTCATAAATGCTCCCATCCAAGAATTTTGAGGATTTAATGCCATTAGGCTCACTCACTGGGCTTTCTCATGATGCCACTGGGGTTGTGGTTATAGAAGCCTCATAGTTCATCAAGAGATTACTAATCTTTAAAAAAAAATAACAAGGATCTGTATCCATCGCTTGCATAATACAAGGTTGCATTAAGAAACTGGAAACGTCTCTCACGGGGAAATGCTTGTTTCCTCATCAAGAGCCGAGTGCATTTTTATTCTGTTTTCTTCTGTTTACTCCACATGAGTAAGCTGTGTTTTGCCTTTGCTGCCTTCAGAGTTGTCTCTCCACCCCTTATTTGAGCTTTGTTTCTCATCTTGTAAGCTTACCTTGCTTTTGAGGTTTAGGTTTCCTGGCAGTAAGGGGATACTCTCCCAGAATCATGTGCAGATCTTAGACTAACTGAAATTACACAATGAAGAGCTCAAAAAAGGAAAGCAGATGAGTAATAGCCCTTAACCTTTTGATGTGTGTTCTTCTCACACAAAGGGAATGAAACCAGCATTTGCCCACCTGTGTGCCAGGCACTTTACATTAACGTTTTATTTAATTCTTGCACAAGTCATGTGGTCCAGGTGGTATAATTTCATCACAGGAAAACTGGCTCAGGGCGGTGAAATAATGCTCCTCCTGGCTCACAGCTGGTACGTGGTCAAATCAGGAGAGCCTATCTCTGGAGCCACTCAGCTTCTTTCTATATAATGTGACTTCTTAAAATGAACAGAGAATTCTTTGGAATGCAGATGTTTCTACATCATGTTCCAGTGGGGTGACAGCAGAGGGTTTTGAGTAGGAGAGCAAGGAAAAAAAAACCAAAAACCGGTTCTGGCCAATCAGTGTCTCTTTAGTTTCTTACCCAGCCACCAACAGACCTTCTATCAGCTGTGCTAAAAAATCAAATGGCCATGATGTCCAGTTGGCAGGAGCGTCCTCAGATGGAAGATTTTGAACATGTAAAGAACACCCTGTGCTGATAATTGAGCCATCATCTCTCAGCTACAAACCCACCCTTCTCATTTTATTTATGGTGTTGGGACTTAGGCTCTAAAAACCGCATTTCTCCTTTGCCAGCTTTCTCCCTGTAATTTCCGCCAGTACGGTGGAGGGAGGCGGCACGGCTGGAGGAGGGAGGCCAGACGTGCTTATCCTGTTTACCTCCTTTCCTGAAAGTGTCACCTCAGCAACAGTTCCTCCCCCAGTAGAAATGGTTTGTTTTCAGCAATTGATTGTGGCTTCTGACTTTGATGGGCATTCCCAGAAGCGGCTGCATTGAGCCCCCTCCAGGACCTCAGCCCCAATTGGGAGCTACCACTTTCTTGGGGATCTGGGTCATGCCAGATCCTGGGTCAAACCCACCCCCCAAACTGTACTCTGTGTTCCCATACCCCTGGGACTGCTGGCTGTTGTTGCTTCCCCTGTGACATCTCGGGGTTGCCTTTGTATCTTTTAGTACTCTTATACCAATATAGCTAGTTCCTTAGAGTAAGCTTTCTCTATTAAAATAACGTGTGGTTTCTGTCTTTCTGACTCGATCCTCACAGATACACACCCTCTTAGAACGTCTGAGCTAGGGTGAGTGTGGCACAAACACGTACTGCCTGAAACACACACTGTCTGTCGCTGACCTAAGGCAGGTGGGCGGAAGTCACAGAAGAACTTGAGGGATTTGCAAACAGATTTGTTACGTTCATATTTTCATAGCACAATTCAGTCCTAGGATAGCATGGTAAGTATGAGAAAAGAATATGGAATGGTGGCCCCCAGAGAGGAGCTGTGTGCGGTAGCATCAGTTTTGACTCTAGGTTTGGGAACCACACTCTCTGGATCTCAGTTTTCTCCTCTCTACATCATAGGTAATACTAATTACAAGGTCAAATGAAATTAAGAGATTTAAGAGTAATTGTTTTTTAAAAAAAGGCCTTGAATTAAATTATTAGGATGATCCAATACTGTAATGCTGTCATTAGACTTGGTCTTTGGGTGAAGGAGTTTGCTGAGACCATAGGAATCTGGAAGTGACAATGGTGGGGGCTCTGGGAGGTGATGGAGACCAGTCACTGAGTACCTACTCTGTCCTGCATTGTGCTCAGTGTCTTACACATGCTGCCATTCAGCTTTTACCATTTTATAGTAGATTTTGCTGAGATTGAGAGTCATCCCATCTTTCTTTCTCTCCCTCCCTCCTGCCCTCCTCCCTCCCCCCTTTCCCTCTCTTCCCCCCTTCATTCCCTCCTTCCTTCTCAAAATTTCTTTACATGAGAGAGAGAGAGAGAGAGAGAGAGTACGCACACACACAGGAAGGGGCAGAGGGAGAGAGTCTCAAGCAGAGTCCCCGCTGACCTCGGCATCTGACGCACGGTTTGATCTCATGACACTGAGATCATGACCTGAGCCAAAACCAAAAGTTGGACACTTACCCGACACCCTGAGAGTCTGTTTTCTTAATCATCCTTTATTACTGCGTGAATGTGTGTGAATGATGCTACCCTTCGTTCTGTCTCATTCTGTCTGTGCTTCACAGTTATCTTTGCTTGTGAAATAGGCACATGATATGTAACTGGTGTTAAAATTTATGTTAGGCTTCAAATTCTTCTGGGGGAAGTTTAACATGGTGGTTGATTATGAGCTTAAATGAAAACCTTTATGAAACTCTCTGTCATGAATTGCTGACTCTGTTTTCCAATTCCGTAAAGCCATTATGCTGTTAGCGATCTACCATCAAACTTAAGGATGCTATACTGGTTTACCTGCACCTGTCCCCAGAAATCTTCAATGGTAGATCAGAAGTCAAACCAGGCATCATCTATTGATGACCGATGACCAGATTTTGTGGTTTTGAGGCACCAGTGGCCAATCCTGTGGCATTGATATCTAGGCCAAAAGACCCGTGAATTGTGTGTAACCAGCAGCTACCAGTCAGAAATGTTGAGTGAAAGGAAGAGGGGTATGTGCTGGCATGTACCTCTAACGCCTTAGTGTACAATTCAAGTCATGGAAACACTGAAGCCTTCTTCTATAAAACAGTGATAAAATCAGTTTGCTTCTCCCTTAGAGACATTTGGGATGGTGATCGAGATGAAGGGAGAAAGCCCATGGTGAACTGTGAGGCACCTGGCAGATGGACTAGAATGAAAGAGTTAATGCATAGAGAAAGGCTTGGAACTCTCCAAAACCTCCCATTTGGCTTTAGAGCCAGTCTTGAGGCAAATCTACCCGTAACCAGGACCTGTAAGACAGTCTGTCCACAGGCCTTGAAGGCCTGCTGCTTGCAATTCTGCTTTCCTCAACGGGTCATCTAAGGAAGATTAGTGATCGGGGGTACTTAGAGGCCATCACAGAGAGAGCATGAGGAGAGTGACAAGGAAGGTATCCGTTAGAGTGCTGGGGGGTACAGTTGCAGGGAATTCTGAGGCTCTCTGGCCGAGCTCTTGATTTGTGAGATGTGTCAAAAGCTGACAGCCGGTGCTGGAAGCAGCAGTTAGAGATGGAATTGCTGAATTGCAGTCGATGAGGTAAAGAGGCAGAGCTGACAGAGTGACAAATTCTGTGAGGGTGCAGTTGTATCCCTCAATGGGAGGTTCACATAGTATCGCTCTTAGTGTACAAAGAAGTGCAGGTAAAAAATAATGCCTTACTCACATGTGGGCAATATTCCCAAAAGAGAGATTGACAACTATGGTAATTTTATCAGTATCATAATGGAAATATCAGCTTAGTGGTACCATATTATGGACTTTCCTGACTACAAGGGTATTTTCATATATAAATACACACACTACAGTTTTCCTTATGAATATCTCTAATGCCTTTTATTATTTTATGCAAAATACAGGGACATATTTTTAATTAAGACATAATTTCTTTTTATGAAATTTATCTTTAAAGGCTAGATACTGTGCTTCTTGAATAGTTGCAGTGAGCTCATGATAAAATGTCTGAAGTCCAAAGTTCTTGTTTTCAGAATTCTGGAAATACATACCAAGGAGATGCAGTTTTGACATTTCTCAGGTCAGCTTGGGCTTTTGAAGGATCTCAGCTCACAGCCGATGGTAGCTGATGGCCTTCCAGCTTCTGATCTGCACCTCTGCTGAGGTTGGTGTGGACTAGATTGGCAGTTCCCTTTACTATAGCTAGTTATGACTTAGCTATAATTATTGGAATGCTTCTTGTGATTTTTTTTTGACAACAAAGTCTCTGCCAGTGATTGTTTATGAATAAAAGCAGATATTGTCTGAGGGTCTCTTCACTTCCTTAAAGAATGGGATAAAGTTAGGTTCAGAAGAGGATCCTTAAAAGTCTAGAAAAACAAAAATTCAGAGTTAGAAAAAGATGGATGAGGAAAGATTTATGGGATCCAGGCTGTTCATTCTTGAAGAGAGAAGAATGTAGAATAGCTTAATCAGTGTTTTCAGGGATTTGAGGAGGTTATTGACTGGACCTATCTCTCCAGAGGGCTGAGGAAAGAGGAAATGTGTTTACATTTCAGCAAGAAAAAATTATGCGGGAAGAATATTTTGAGTCAAACATGATGAAAAACTAAAATAGGATACCAAAGGAAGATTTCTCTTTTTTTTTCTCCCTTTTTATTTTGAAATAATTATAGAGTCACAGGAAATTGCAAAGAAATGCACAGGAGGGTTTCATACCCAAAGGAAGTTTCTGAATGATGTCTTTAGAGAAGAAATCTGGCTTGGAGGGAGAAGGCTGAACAAAGGGACATAAGAAGCTCTTAAGTTTTCCGGCTCTTTTATGAATTCTTGTTGTCTTTACGTTCTTCCTATAACATATTTCCCATTGCAGGTTACTAGTCAGCATTGACCAGAGGTCCTAATAATGTGTAAAATGTATGCTCCTTGTAATAAAAATTTCAGACTAGCCAGTTGAACCCTGTGATATGAGGTTTATAATCATTCTTTCAATGTTCACACAAAATTTGCATAGTCGGTTTTACTGTTTCCATTTTATAAATGCGGTTACCAAGGTTCAGAAATACTAAGCAGCTTTCCAAGATTTCACACTTAGAGCAAATTCACTAGAGATAAGGGTTTGATATGGGTTTGTTCTAAAGGAATTTTCCTTTCTACTGTGTGATGCTCGAAAATTGTCTTCTGCACGCACACCCTGTGTGCCATCTTCCCCTACCTCTGCCCCTTTCCAGTTGGTCTCAAGATGCCAATGACTTAGAAATATTTCCCAGCTTGAGACGGAGTATAATTATGGCTTTCGTTATATAGATGAGGAAATAGGGAAGTTCTGTGGTGTCTCCAGTCATGGGAAGAAGCAATTTTCTTCCTGTGGCATCTCAGAATTCTCAGTGTATTTATTTATGATGGTAACATTTTTCTTGAAGTAATTTCAAGCAGTTTCATAGTTTTGTATCTTTTGGTGCTCCCATTGACTTGAGTTTCATCCTTTGTCTACTTGACAAGGTACTGAAGTGGCATTTTATTTTTATTCCACCTACTGTTCTCTTCCTTGTCTCAGTCACAATGGAGCCCTTTGCTTGAAGAACTCTATGGAATTAGCTGGAATGCAGCTGCCTCAGGGCTTTCCATATTCAGTTTTTGTGTCATTAAATTTTTGAGAGTTACCTGGCATAGAAAACATTCTGTTCATCTCTATTTTTAAAGATTTTTATTTTTTACTTTTAGCATTTGAAATCTCAGTTTAAGATGTTGAAAAATATAGAAAAGCATAAAAAAGAATGTTAAGGTAAGCCACAATCTTTTTACCTGGCAGTAGGCATGGTTAACCTTTTAGTATATTTTCAGTTTCTTTTATATGTCAGAAATTTATACGTATCTATAAGTAGTCATCATATAAACATTGCTTTATCTTTTGCCTCTGAGCATTTTTTATGTTATTAAATATTGATTGAAGGCATTTAAATGTTATTTACCCTTAAAGTAAATATAAAGCAAACACAAACACACATACAAATTTAAACAATACAGAGAGGTATAAAATGCAAGTCAATCTTATTAACCCCAAAAAAGATTATCACCATTAATAACTTTTCAAAAAAGATTATCACCATTAATAACTTTTCACTACTCTCCCTAATAAAAATGTTTTTTAAGTAAACAAGTATGATAATACTTGTTCTGTATCTTGCATTTTACATTTGAATATTATGTCTTGAAGCACAATGAATCTATCTCATTTTAACAACCTTATAGAATTCTATTGTATGGATGTGGTCTATTTTATGTGTATCCTTTGGGTAAGTATTTGTTTCCTGCTTTTTTTTGGTTATTTCAAGCAGTACTTCAATAAACTTTATTTTAAAAAATGCCAGTGTATCTATAGGGTAAATTTCTAGCAGGATGTATAACTAGTAATGCCCACAAGGGCTTAGGCATTTTAATAATTTGTTAAGTACTGGTAAATTGCATTTCTTTTTTTTTTTTTTTTTTTGTAAACTGCATTTCTTAAGTAGTACCAGTTTGGACACCCATCAGCAGTTTATCAGAGTACCTGTTTTTCTTTACTCTTACTAGCTTTGAAATTTAACCAAATTAAAAAAAATTTTTGCAGATATTATAGGTGAAAATGATACAGTGTTTTGATAACAGTTTTTGAAGTTGAGCGTGGAGGATAATCTTTTCATGTTTATTGGTCATTGTTACAAATTTCTTTACGTAATTACCATGAGCAGTTTATTAGCGTTCTTGTTTCTCCAAATCCTCAGCTATATTTTACATTATCAGACCCAGCCTGAAGGTTGTAAAATGGCATTGTTGCATTTTCCTGGTGGCGTTGAATATCTCTTTATATGTTTATTGATATTTCTGTTTTCTGTGATTGCCTATTTTGCATCTTTTGCCCATTTTTTCTACTGATCATCAAAAATCTTAAAAAATATAAAAATTCAGGATACAAAAGAACCTAGAGATTTTTCTATTCAAAACTTTATGACTGATTTCTTTGAAGCTTTGGAAATATTAGCAAGGGTGATCCACAATTCAAGTGGTAAAGATCAAGCACATGGAACAATGGATAATTATCCCATGATGACAGTTATTTCAAATCAATCTGAAGAATTTAATCATTCAGATTCATCTTTGCTTGAATCTGTAGTGTGGTAACTGGAATTTGACCAGAGTTTTATACTGTCAGAAAGGGTCTAATGGCTATTTCCTGAGAGAGTCTTCACAACAGCAAAAAGTAAGAACACTTAGATCTATGTTACCACTAAATACCATGTTTTACAAGGATATGTAATGTCTTGGGAGACATATTCAGAATAAGAAAATAAAGAAGATTACAAATACATACAGTGTGATGTAATTTTTAATAAAAATACAGTAAACAAAGCATAAAAAATATATAAAGTGTATGGGGGAGAGGTAGCAGAAGAATGCTCAAATGCCAATAAATGTTTATATTTGGGTGATAGCATTTCTGGCGACTTTGAATATTATTAGGTGCTTTTTGTTACTTTTACACTTTCTATACTGTACATCACTTTAAGTCCACAAAAGTTACAGAAAGGAAGGCTCAGTAGAATTTTGATGCTTAATAAGCATTTCTTGAGCTCTTGGAGAGCATGACTATTATACAGTTAGTAATTGTCTTGGCCCTGTCCATAATTCTCTTTTATCCCTAATTTCATTGTATTTTTATGAACTACACCCTTTGTCCACCTGGGTTTTGTTGCCCAACAAAGGAAACAACAAAAGAAGTACGGTGCTAAATTCTTCTGCTAAAACATAGTGATTTTTTTATTTTTCAGATTGTATTCCATTATGCGTTTTATTTTATAGTTGTCATTCCAGTGTATATATAGCTTGAATTGTTTCTTGTATATAATGTTCCATTTTTGTCTGGTGACTTTTAATATTTTCTCTTTATATTTGGTTTTCATCAGATTGACTATGATTTGTCTAGGTTTTCTTCATTTCAAACTTACTCTTTTGGGTTTCTTGAGCTCCTGAATCTGTATATCTTTTATCACACTTGGGAAGTTCCGAACTATATTTTTTTCGAATATTTTCTTTTTCTTTCCCACTCTGTCTCCCTTTTCCCCTAAAACTCAAATTACCCATACATTAGCCTTTTGAAATTGTTCCACAGGTCCTCAAAGTCTGTTTGTTTTTCCATTTATTCCCTGTCTTTTTCAGATTGCATGGTTTCTATTGACCCACACTCAAGTTCATTGAATATCTTTCTGTGTCTTTTCCCCAAAGTGTGGGTCATATTTTCCTTTGCTCTTCATCAACATATTAGATTGTATCCTGGAGTTTGAAGGTTAAATTGTGGAGATTCTAGATTTTTTTTATATATATATATATATTGCCCTGAAAAATGCTGATGTTTTGTGTTAACAGGTGATTTACTTAGTTAGATTCAAATTGTAGCGTGTCATGCCTTCGGTGAACACTGGCTTTGGCCTCAGTTCAGTTCTTTAAATCTTAGCTCCTGACTGCTTTCAGTTTACCTTGTACATACATAGTTCAGAGGTCAGCCAGAACATGCTTGGTTATACACAGAATTAGGGATTGGCTTCTCTGCCTTTTCCTCTTTCATGGTTTCCTAGTCAGACTCTGATTTTCTGAAGCTCCTTCCCCTGGTTCCTACAGCTAGAAAGAGAGTGTGTTTTTCTATCAGTGTTTCATCTGGGGCCGTGACTGTGTCTGTTCTCAGGGGAGAGCTGCAAAATAAACATAAATAGACAGGGAACTTACTCTCTGCTGGTTGCTTGCTCCTACCTTGACTCATTTTCAAAGTCTACTTGCTCTTACTCATCCTAAGTCCCTACATAGTTTAGTTTAGGGGGGAATTGGTATGTTGTACAGAGTTTTTAAAGATGAAAAATCAACGTATTAGAACCTCATTCTGTCACATGAAAAACAATTTATTTTAGTCCTAATTGTAGATATAGCAAGTCGAAGATACATAAAGGTATAGATAAATCCCACAATGAGGCACTAAAGCTAAAGAAAGAAATTCTGCTCTGGGTGCCTGGGTGGGCTCAGTCAGTTAAGCATCTGCCTTCGGCTCAGGTCATCATCCCAGAGTCCTGTGATGTAGTCGCACATCAGACTCCCTGCTGATGTCTGCTTCTCCCTCTCCCTCTACCCATCCCCCCTGCTCGTGCTCTCTCTCAAATAAATAAATAAATAAATAAATAAAATATTTTTTAAAAAAGAAATAAATTCTGCTTATCACCTTTTTAAAATTGTCTATTCAGGGGAACCTTCCTACACTGTTGGTGGGAATGCAAGCTGGTACAGCCACTGTGGAAAACAGTATTGAGTTTCCTTAAAAAGTTGAAAATAGAGCTGCCCTATGACCCAGTAATTGCACTACTAAGTATTTACCCTAAAGATACAAATGTAGTGATCCAGAGGGGCACCTGCACCCCAATGTTTATAGCAACAGTGTCCACAATAGCCAAACTATGGAAAGAGCCACGATGTCCATTGACAGATGAATGGATAAAGAAGATGTGTGTGTGTGTGTGTGTGTGTGTGTGTGTGTGTGTGTGCAGACACACACACAGAGAAATATTACACAGCCATCAAAAAATGAAATCTTGCCTTTTGCAACAACATGGACAAAACTAGACGGTATTATGCTAAGTGAAATAAGTGAGTCAGAGAAAGAAAATTATCATATGATCTCACTGATATGTGGACTTTAAGAAACAAAACAGAGGATCTTAAGGAAAGAGAGGAAAAAAACAAGACGAAACCAGAGTTGGAGACAAACCAATAACTTTAAGCATAGGTAACAAACAGGGTTGCTGGGGTGAGGGGGTGGATGGGGTAATTGGGTGATGGACATTAAGGAGGACATGTGATGTAATGAGTCCTGGGTATTATATAAGACTGACAAATCACAGGCCCGTACCTCTGAAACCAATAGTACATTACATGTTAATTAATTGAATTTAAATTAAAAAATTAAAAAAAACACTGCTATAGAAAAAAATTATCTTTTCGGGAGTACAGATAATTGATCTACAGTTTCCCATTTTTCTATGCTTTCTTTTTTTTAAGTTTTTATTTAAATTCCAGTTGGTTAACACACAGTGTTATATTAGTTTCAGGTGTACAGTATAGTGATTCAGTACTTCTATACATCACAGGTGCTCATCACAGCAAGTGCCCTCCTTAATCCCCATCACATGTTAAACCCATCCCCCCCACTCGCCTCCCCTCTGGCAACCATCAGTTTTCTATAGTTAAGAGTCTGTTTTCTTGGGGGCCTGGGTGGCTCAGTGGGTTAAAGCCTCTGCCTTTGGCTTAGGTTATGATCTCAGGGTCCTGGGATCGAGGCCCACATTGGGCTCCCTGCTCAGCGGGGAGCCTGCTTCCTCCTGCCTCTCTGCCTACTTGTGATCTCTCTCTCTCTCTCTCTCTCTCTCTCTCTCTCTCTCTTTGTGTCAAATAAATGAAGTCTTAAAAAAAAAAAGTCTGTTTTCTTGGTTTGCCTCTCTTTTTTCCTTTGCTCGTTTATTTTCTTTCTTAAATTCCACGTATGAGTGAAATCATATGGTATTTGTTTTCTCTGATTGAGCTATTTCACTTAGAATTATGCTACCTCTAGCTCCATCCATGTTGCTGCAAATGGCAAGATTTCATTCCTCTTTATGGCTGGTTATATTCCATTGTGTAAATATACCACATCTTCTTTATCCATTCATCAGTTGATAGACACTTGGACTGTTTCCATAATTTGGCTATTATAGATAATGTTCCTATAAACGTTGGGGTGCATGTATCCCTTTGAATTACTATTTTTGTATCCTTTGGGTAGATACCTCATAGTGTAATTACTGGGTTGTAGGGTAGTCCTATTTTTAACTTTCTGAGGAACTCTATATTATAAAAACAGAACTTTTCTAATTATTTTTTAATTGAAATCTTTATTGAGATAGTTATAAATTCACATGCAGTTGTAAGAAGTAATACACTGGGAGTTCATACACTCTTTATCCAGTTTCCCCCAATGGTAACATTTTACAAAACTATAGTAAATGTCACAACCAGAATATTGACATTTATAAAATCTGTTGAACTTGTTCAGATTTCTCCAGGTGTACTTACACTCATATGTGTGCGTGTGTGCGCACGTGTGTGTGTGTGTGTGTGATTTAATTCTATACATTTACATCATGTGTAGGTTTACGTATCCTCCACTGCAGCCTTACATTTGGAAAATGCAGGAAATGCTAGAGGCAGAAAGGACTGAAAGTCTCTGGCCATGTGCTGCACTGAAGATTACATGGTGTTGAGTGATTGGAACTATTATTTGTCCTCTACACATACACTTATTTTTAAAATTAATTTCCTTTAACATACTGTAAACATTTTGAGTCCAGTAATCACTTTGTGTTTTGTTGTATGTACCTTTATCTATACCACAGCCCAGAGCTTACTTTGGTGCTCTGTGCAGAGGTGTTCAATTCCTGTTTAAAACGCAAATACAGGGCGCCTGGGTGGCTCAGTGGGTTAAAGCCTCTGCTTTCGGCTCAGGTCATGATCTCAGCGTCCTGGGATCGAGGCCCGCATCGGGCTCTCTGCTCAGCAGGGAGCCTGCTTCCTCCTCTCCCTGTCTCTCTGCCTGCCTCTCTGCCTACTTGTAATCTCTCTCTCTGTGTCAAATAAATAAATAAAAATCTTTAAAAAAAAAAAAAAAAAACGCAAATACATGGGCGCCTGGGTGACTCAGTGGGTTAAAGCCTCTGCCTTCTGCTCAGATCATGATCTCAGGATCCTGGGATCGAGGCCTGCATCGGGCTCTCTGCTCGGCAGAAAGCCTGCTTCCTCCTCTCTCTGCCTGCCTCTCAGCCTACTTGTGGTCTCTTTCTCTCTGTCAAATAAATAAAATCTTTTTTAAAAAATATAAATACATGTTGTTAAATAGAATTAAAAAGTAGAAATGTCTTAGGTATTTTCTCTGCTTTTAAACCAAGATAGTATTTTTCAAAGCTCATATCCTATTATGTTCTCTTACACATCTGTTCTACTACATGAAAGTACTTTATAGATGTTTGATCTTGAGAAGGCAGTGTTGTTACCTTTGATAAAAAAAAGTAATTAGGTGAGTGTTTCCTGGTAAAGGTAATCATCAAAGTTTGAAAGTACATATTTCCTTTTAACTATTGTATTTGTAGGTATGCCTCCTACCCCCACCCCCCATCTCTCTGTCTCTGCAAACCTGTGGAAGACAGCTTTTGTGAATTTATTTCTGTTAGAGGCAGCATTGGGAAAAAAAACAAAACAAAACAGCTTTTCTCTAATGGACCGTGATGCTAGGTAACGAAATTAGGGTAGTTGTGTCATGGATTTTATTTGGTGTCTCATACTTCTCTCTGAAAAAAACAAAGGTCCAGCAGTGATTCACAAATTCTTTGGGGAATAAACACAAAATAAAGTGTCTATATTTTCTTATACTTAGGGATACTCTTAGGAAAATAAGCATTGTCATGGTATAGTCAGAGGTGAAACAACCATCCTCTGCATTTCAACTCTTTAACTCTTTAGAAGATAGAAAAAACAATGTACTGGGACAGAAGGTTGTTATAAGAATGATGGCAAATTCAGAGAGGAAATTTGAACAGTATTTTAAAAGTTGTGGGATGGAGAAGATGAAGGAGGGCAGGGGAGAAATCCGACAGGCAAGAGTAGAAGGCAACCAATGATGAGTTGATGTTGGCCCTTACAACAAACTGTTTTATCTTTTTTTCCCACTCTTGCTGGACCTTGTATCTTTTCACACTCCTATCATAAGGAGGAGGCAAAAAATCACAAAGCAGGAAACTTTGTCATAAAACAAGTTCTGGACTCTCCTCTGTGGGCATTATCCATCAAACCTCATTTTTTCCCACTAGCTATAGCCATAGTTCCATGATTTCGTTCATGATGAAGACCCAGAGTGAAAAAGATTACATTTTTCTTTAAGAAGGTAGGGGCATAGGTAATATATGTTAGACCATTTTATAATAAAAAGAATTGAGAATGCAATTGTGGGGAAAACTCCAGATTCTAGAACACTTATAGACTAAGAAAGGGTGGTTACTTCTTCTTTGTAACTTTGTCCCAGAGAGCCCAGCAAAACAGGTATTATATCACATTTTCTGTGTATATCTTTCCTGGATTAGGTTTGCATGTACAGTCTTCCATTTTCCTGTTTGAATAAATGTCTTCTCTTTATCTTGAAATAGGACCCAGCAGGATATTAAGTGGTATACGTATGTAAACTTCATTAGTCCCACTTAAAAAAAAATTCCTTTATCTACTATTCTTTAATCTCATCAACTAATATTAAAGAAGCTTCATGATCTGTTTTGTACATTTATCAATTATTGCCTTTGGTCAACATTAAATTAATATGGGTAATACTTTCATCTGATATTGTTATTTTGTATTAGTAGAAAATGTTAAATATCACTACTGAAAAGAACATTCACAAAACCTTATTTCTGGAACATTTGGCTGAAACAACTCTTAAAGTTGTAAATGCATAAAAGAAAAAAAAAAGCTTTAGAGATGTCACCATACCTTTGGGGCCCCATGCCCTTTCCTACTCATCTGCATATCAAACATGACCAGAAATGAAGCTCTGTCTTCCCATTCTTCTTAACATAGTCATCATTTTGGATAAAAACAGTGCAGCAGATGCTTGTAATCATTTCAGACTTTTCAACTTGTCTGGGATATCATGCTGTCTGACATCGTTCATTACTCCATATGAGAAAGACACAAATAACCACAAAGCAGGAATTTTAAGAAGCCATAAGGAATTGGGGCTGAATATAGTGTGCTTTGATTATAGAGGCAAAAACGGCCAATTTTATGATATAGGGGTGATCAAAGGTACATTTTCCATGTGTCATCAGATGGTTAGTAAATACTTTTTCACAGCAACAATATATAAGCAATGACAATTGCTAGCCAGATGTTAGTAAGAAAAGCTTAAATTATATCATTTTAAAATGATGGTTTGTTTTGTTTATCTATTTTACTTATGTACTTATATTTGTCATTTGGTAGTCTTTCTACCTGTTAAGTCTCATTAGAACTTAAAGATCAGGAGATTTACATATTTTAAAAGGATTTCTTTTTTTACTGTTACTGCTGAAAGAGTAAAGGAGAGAAAAAAAGTTAAATTGGCTTTATAGGGACCAACATTTGAGTGCTAGCGGTGTCTACCCAGCACTTCAGTGGGACAGTTGAGTACTATGTAATTAATTGGTGATATTAAGAACAGTTATAGAAAGAATAACTTCTTCTGACCTTTTTTTTTTTTTTTAAAGGTTTGTAGCCAAACCATGTGCCATAGCCCTCAACATTCAGGCCAATGGACCACAAATTGCCCAGCCAAATGCCATTCTGGAAAAGGTCTTCACTGCAATTACGAAGGTATGATTGTCCTTTTGTATGGTATGAATTATCATGACCACCATTCTCAATCTGAAATAATTTAATCCTGTCTCTTCTCCTGGGTTTGAGAACTGATTGCCCAGCCTTATGCTGGACAGAAGCTGGGTAGAAGCTAAATAAAAGCAGGCATGTTTGAGACCTGTTTGTTTACTCTCCCATCGATTTTGGAAGCTTGTCTGTAAAGAACAGTCTAGATTAGATAGTGATTAGTCCAATTCTGTGCCTCTTTTAATCTCTCATGACATGAAGCAGTACATATAACAGTTGGATGGGATTTTGCGGAGATGAATGGGCAGAGCTGAGGAATACAACGAACGTACAGGCACACCTTGGAGATATCGTGGGTCTGGTCTGAGACCCCTGTAATAAAGCAAATACCACCATAAGGCGAGTCAAATGAATTTTTTGATTTCCCAGTGCATATAAAAGTCATGTTTATACTGTATAGTAGTCTGTTAAGTATGCAAGAGTATTGTGTCTAAAAAAAACAATGTAGATACCTTAACTAAAAAATACTTCATTGCTAAAAAATGCCAACCATCATCTGAGCTTTCAGCAATTTGTAACCTTTTGGTGGGTGTAAGTTCTTGTCTCCATGTTGATGGCTGCTGACTGATCAGGGAGGTGGTTGCTGAAGTTTGGGGTGATTGTGGCAACTTCTTAAAATAAGACAGTAATGAAGTTTGCTGCACTGATTGACTCTTCCTTTCACGAGCAGTGTCTCTGTAGCATGGGTCACATGAGTAGCAATGGTGTTCGATAGCATTTTACCTGCAGTTGAACTTCTTTCAAAATTGGAGTCACTCTTCTCAGGCCCCACCTACTGCTTTATCAACTCAGTTTATGTAATACTCTAAATCTTTTCTTGTCATTTCAACAATCTTCCCAGCATCTTCACCAGGAAGAGATTCCATCTCAAGAAACCGCGTTCTTTGTTCATTCATAAGAAGCAACTTCTCATCCATTAAAGTGTTGTCAAGAGACTGCAGCAATTCAAATATAATTCTAATGAAAAGGTTTGAAATATCGCCAGCATTACCAAACCGTGAAATAGAAACACGGAGCGAGCAGATGCTATTAAAAAAAAAAAAAATGGAGTCGCCTGGGTGGCTCCGTTGGTTAAGCAACTGCCTTCAGCTCAAGTCATGATCCCAGAGTCCTGGAATGGAGCCCTGAATTGGGCTCCCTGCTCCTCGGGAAGCCTGCTTCTCTCTCTCACACTCCCCCTGCTAGTAAAATCTTAAAAAAAAAAAAAAAAAATGTCCCCGATAGACTTGTCAGACGTAGGGTTCCCACAGTATGTGAAAAATGCAGCGATCTGCAAAGAGCAATAAACGAAGTGCAATGAAACGAGGTATGCCTGTGTGTGAGAAAAAGTGCCCACCTGCTTCTCGCATTGTCCTTGTGTTCCTGCAGTTATGATACATATGCAAATGTAAACAAGAGGGAATGAATGAAGGACAGAAAGTTGCAACATGAGAGAATGAAGGACAGGGGTCTGGAGAGTTCTAAGTTATAGATTCACTGTGGAGAAAGTAGGAGAAGAGATTATCACTGTGGTGAGTTAAAGTCCAAACTACAGGCAGGGGGAGCAGAGAGCGAGGCAGGGAAGATTGGTGCCCCTCAGCTGACAGCACCTTAAGAACAACGAAGGGAGGAGAAAGACAGAAGCCACAAACCATCCAAGGCCATGAGAAAAGGAAGCACATCACAGCGCCCCAGTATCTTCTTTCTCTCTCTCTTCATCTGACTCTGGCGGAGACGAGAAAGATCAGGCGAGGGGTAACATTCTAGGAGAAGTGTTGTGTGTTTGTATAGTAAATGGTTCATTTTCACTTTTTCATTTTTCTGGGAAAATTACTCAGGCTTCTAAAATGTGATTTCACAGCGTTAAGCAAGTATTATTCCTATTTTGGTATTTGCATTGTTAACCATTGGTATTACTTGTCTTTTGTCTGAAAACTATTAATTCAACTATTCAAACATTTTTGTTTATTTTACGATCTTCTGTCAAGATTCGCTAGGATTTTCTCCTCTCTTCTTTTAAAAATGATATTTTTCCTGGAGAAATAGAAGGAAGCACTAGGTGCTTTTGTTATCTCTGCTGGGAAGAAGAGAAGAATGTATGAGATTTTTCGAGAAACTCTTCTTCTGGTAGTTTTATGGGCTGATTTTATATTGCCAAGTTCTAACCCGAAGGGGCACATATCTTATGGTACTTAAAGGGAGAAAATATTAAGAAAAAACTTGTATTTTCATTTAACATATCAATTTACTACAGGAGACACTTCTTTCCCTCTGAAAAAGCAGAAGTGTAGGAAGTTATCAGGTTTTTAAAATGAGATTATAATATATTTGTATTCACTTTGTGAACTACTCTAAATGCATAATAAAATGAGTTTTCTACCCAAATGTTATGTATCCCTTTAGAAATTCTGCAGTGGACATTTTATTCCCTTGCCTTATGTTTATTATGGTTACTGGAGAAATTTCCTCTATAAAGGTAATAAAAGGATTTTGCAGTCGGTTTGACTGCTCTAGAGAATATTTGCTTCTAGCTAATTTTAATCATACTTTCTTACTTTCCAAGGTGATTCTGTTGGACATTTTTACCTGATTAGAGCAGAAACCTCATGTTTTAAACATAAATGCAGCAAAAGTTGGAACAGTTTCCCCCTGAATTCTCTATAGTTGTCCAGTATTATTTCTGATATGAGAAAGTAACAGGTCAGGTGACCAGAATAGAAGGAGCAGCACTCAGAGAGTCTCAGCAGTGTTTGTGTGTGTTTGAGTGATCATCCAACCAACCTGGTCTTGACCGTGATTCCAGGTCAGCTTTGGAGAAGGGCATGGTTACCATCTTTCAAATGTGTAGGGATGCACTCTCAAAACCCTTAAAATCTGCTCTGTATAGGACTAGCTACATAATTTGTGGGGCCAATGCAGAGTGAAAATGCAGGGTCTCTTTGTCAAGAAGTATGAAAAATATCATTCAAGGCATAAAAATATAAAGCTTTTTTCTTTTCTTTCTTACGTTCTTTTTCTTGACCTGTCAAAGTATTTGCTATTTAATGTCATGTTCTCTCAGGCATGGGGATACTCATGAGGCAAGTACAGAACCTTGAAGCTACCTGGGGGTCCAACTTTCTGACTTAGTGTGCACAGAGCCCACATGCCTGCCCTTCTCTGGTCAGGGGTGGCGAAGTCGAGACAGGCTTCTCCCCTTTCTGTGGTCCTACTGCCCCAACCCACGGTGGACAGATAACTCCCAAGTGCATTGTAGCGTCTACACCAAGACACACTTGGTACCTGGATTGGGGTGAGCAAGAGGCCTGTCGCCATTGATTCACCCACCGAATGCATGGGGGCACTGCCAGCCTAGGGTGCAGGTGGTGGCCTCCATGTCCCACACTGAGACACTGTGCAGTAGGCACACCCAACTCTAGCCCTTTCCATGCTTGCACCTAAGGCAACAGTAATCACTAGGCAGAGTGGGAAAGGGGAAGAAGCCTGGGGAGTTTGGGGAGCCAGGGGACAGAGAAATAAGTTCCTCAGAACTTGTCTGGGGGAAGTGGTAGGACTCTGTATGAGCTAAGACTGAGGTCCTGACCCATGTTCCTCTGTCCCACTGGACTTCATATACAAAATACCAATCCTATAACAAAATTATTAAGAATTTTGAGATAGCAGCCATAGAACTTGAAACCCCCAGTGTAGGTCTTTCTGAATGTGGATCCCCTTGTGACCACACTGGTCACATGCCGTGACTACGTAGTTCTCATTTCTATAATTATCTGATGAATTTGAACCCCTTTGTGTTCTTTAACAGTCATTCCTTTTGAGCTAACATCTGTTTGTCTTTCTGTTTATCTGGTGTAAATAAGAGTGTGTGTGTGTATAGTTGTTTATTTATATTTATTTATTACATTTTGGAGATTCTCATGCCTTATTATTGGCACATATCTATAATCCCAACAGCTTCACTTTTCTAATCAAATCAATTCTTGAGCCACTGAGGGAAAAATAAATGTATGTCAGCTGTGAAACCAGGTTTTATGATCCAGAGATATCATATCAGCATCCACTTTTGGTATGTTACACTATATTTTAAAAATTATAGACATATTGCTTCTCCCTCTCCCTCCGCTGCTCCCCCTACTTGTGCTTTCTCTCTGTCAAATAATAAATTAAATCTTAAAAAAAACCCTGAATTAAATGAAACAAAAAAGAGCTAAAAATAATCAGAGATATAGCTCAAGCAGATCCAGCATCTGCATTATTAGAATCCCTCAAGGAAAAGCAAAGGAGAATAAATATTGAAAGATATAATTCAAGAAAAAATTTTCTAAAATAAATAGAGATTTATTTTAATATGTTAATAAATATGTAGTAAAAATTAGAAGTTTTAAAAGAAGTTTTAATTACTGGACTTGAAAAATAAAAGAAAGAATTCTTTGAGCAGTCAAGCAAAAACTCAAATCACTTACTAGGTAAAAATATCAACATGACTTTGGTCTTCTTTAGAGCAACACTTTCAACATTTTCAAGGGAAACATGAACTAAGAATTTCATGTTTAGGCAAATTGTTTTTATTCTGTAACAGTTAAAGACAAAGAGATTTTTAAAAAAGATTTAATTTATTTATTTGAGAGCACAAGCAGGGGGGATGGCAGGCAGAGGGAGAAGCATGTGGCCCGCTGAGCAAGGAGTCCAATGTGGGACTCGATCTCAGGACCCTGGGATCATGACCTGAGCTGAAGGCAAATGCTTAACCGACTGAGCTACCCAGGCTTCCCAAGACAAACAGATTTGAACATGCAAAAATTTGGGGGAATTGTCTTCATGAGTCCTTTTGAAGAAACTACTATAATCATTGATTTTAGCCAGTGAAGAGGTTACTGGAGTGTGGTTAAGGTTTGAAAATATCTAAACTGTTAAATGTGAGGATTAGGATGACAGGACAGAATGTAAACATTATATGCTCTCATTGTGTGGGAGTGATACAACTAACGATATTTGAGATGGAGAGGTAAAGAAGGCGGGAAGTAGAATAAATTCACTAACTGCATAGTCTCTAATAGTTGGGAGTCAAAGCAGATCATTTTAAGCAGCCAAATCAAGTAATAGAAGTATAAGCATATTTAACAATACAAGAGTAAACTGTATAAGAGATAAAATTATTGTCTAGTATTGGGTGGTGGGGAGAGGAAATTTGCTAATTTTAAATATTGCTCATATGGAATTATTGATTGAAAATAAACAGAAGAAGAATATTATAATTATGGATAACCACTACAACAAAAACTACCCACAAAAAGGAAGGAAAATAAAACAAACCATATTTGGTTTGCCAAAATTAAAAAAATTTTTTTTTATCAAAATGGCATAACAGAATTAATGTGACAGAACTATAAATGAACTTATCAGTTATATCAATATATGTAAGTGGGTTCAGCTCATCTAATAAAAATGAATTTAGGTTTGGGTCACATAGCTGATAAGAGACACCTTCAGAAAAGGTAATTACAAATATTGAAAATGAAAGTATGAGTAAAGGTATATAGACAAATACAGATAATAAAGTAGGGTTTTTATTTTTACATAGAAGTGGAATTCAGGCCAGAAAGGATTAAGTGAAAAGAAAAATTGGCTTTTTCTTGCCAAAGGATACAATTCATAATAAAGATAAAGTGGTTATGACTAATATGCATTGAATGTCAATGTATCCATATACTCATAAAAAAAGAATGAAAGAAGAAATAATTTAATAGCAAGAAATTTTAATTTACCTCTGGGTCATGACAGGTTAAGTGAACAAAATGTAAAACAGAAGATAGAAATTCTAAGAGGCATAATTAATGAGGAAGATCTAAGCGATACATTTGGAACCTTATATTCTGAATGTAAAGACCATACTTTCTTTTGAAGTATCTGTTAAATATTTACAAAAATAACCTTTATTATATATACACAACTGTAATAAATTTTAAAAATAGGTATAACTTGGGATGCTTCAGTGGCTGGGATTGAGTCCTGCATCAGGCTCCTTGCTCGGTGGGGAGGCTGCTTCTTCCTCTTCCTGCCACTCCCCCTACTTGTGCTCGCTCACTCTCTCTCTGACAAATAAATAAATAATCTTTTTAAAAAAATTAAAAAGATAAAAATAAGCACGACTTAGTAATACTAGAAGTCAGAAAACAGAAAATTCCTTGCTTGCTTAATCAATTCTTGGATAAAAATAGAAATTCAGAATATTTGGTAACAGAGAGGATGAAGACATCACTCATTTGTACTGTGCCAAAGCAGTACTCAGATGAAAACTCAAATTTCAACACTTATTTAAACATTAGAAAAAGAACCACAACACAAATGAAGGCAAGCCGAAGGCAGAAATTAGCAATAAATGCAGAAATTGTGTTAGCAAAACTATAGAACTGAAAGTCAATTCAAAAGTCATTTTATCTGTTTAATTTTTTTTAACAGAAAGTTAGCTAACCCAGTAAAAAAAAAAGCACAAATTTACAACATAAGAATTAACATAATCAATAGTTGCAGAAATGGAGGAAAATAAAAAGGATATATTTCTATTAATATGGCAAAAAAAATAAAAACTTGGGTAAAATGGAAATTCTAGGAAAATATAATTTACTATGTATGTATATGTGTATGTGTGTATACATATATGTGTGTATATGTAATTTACTGAGTTCCCACTATATTTTAGGTACTGAGTCCCTACTATATTTTAGGTGAAAAAAGATAACTAAAAATTTTCTTTTTATTTATAGAGCTTAAATTCTAGTAACATGTTATGTCTAACTGCATACTTGGAAAAGTAAAGGAATCAAGTGAAAAGTAAAGGAATCAAGTGAAAAGTTACCACAAACAACACTAGAAAAGATAATATCCCTAGGAACAAATGTAACAAGGATGTGCAAGGTATGTGAGGAAAATTTTCAAACCCTGTCAAAGGATATAAAAGACAAATTGGGTAAAGATGTCTGTTCTTCCTATGTTAATTTCTTGAACACTTGGAGTAGGGAAGGCTTTTTTTTATTATGGCCCCAAATTCAGAAGTTATAACAGGAAAAACTGGTAAGTTCAAGTATGCTTTTCAAAAACTTCAAATAAAAAACAAGCAGAAAACCCCATGACAAATTCTAAAACACAAAGACCTTGGTACAAAGTATACAACCTATGGTATAGACACAGGTTTAACTGCCCTAACTAATAAATGAAGAAACTACAAATTAATAAAATACCTACAGATCAAGAAAAAAATGTGCAATAAATATGAAAAGACTGTTCATAAGAAGGAAGTGTAAATGGTTTTTCCTGTTTCATAATAAGAGGAAATCAAGTTAAAAATATACTGAGACATGACTTTTTATCAGACTGGAAAAAAGTTGAGAAATCTGATACCGTACTCTATTGGCAAGGCATTGGGAAATGAGCACTCTTACTTGTGAAAGTATACATTGGTAAAATCATTAGTGAGGGTACCTTTTCAATGTCTAAATCAGTTGCAAATGCACAGGCCTTTGATCTCCAATATTTGCTTCCAGGCATTTATCTCTATGTACGCCTGTCTAAAATGACCCAGGACAGATGATTAAGTATAGCATTGTTTATAGTAGTGGAAGTCTAGAAGCTACTTAAATGGAGATTGGATTAACAGGAGAGTGGATAAGTAAATTATAGCATATCCTGATAGTTCTACATAAGAAAAAAGACATTCTTTATGTTCTAATATGGAAATGTTCCAAGATATATTGTTAAATAAAAAACCAAAATTCAGGATGATACATGTAGTATGCAACCGTTTGTGTGACAAAGAGAGATAAAAGAATACATATTCACATTTACTTATATTTGCATAAAATAACTCTGGAAAAGAAATTGATTTAATAACTGGTTAGCTAGTAGGAAGGGGGAGAAGAGTAGGAATAAAATGGGAAGGTGAAACTTTGCATAATTTTTAATTGGTGAACCATGTGAATATTTGACCTATTCAACAGGCTGAGAAAACAAATTGAAATTTAAAATTGATTCTTCTAGGAAAATGGTATAGCCAAGGTATGTAGTAGGATGTGAATTTTCTGTCTTCCCTATTTTTTAATTAAGATACACATAAAAAGAGAGTGTAGATGATATCACGACTACTAAAAGCAAAAACATGTCAAAGTACACACCTCCCTGAAAGCTGGCAAAGGACTTGCATAAACCAAAGCTCAGCACATTTTACAACCTCAGTCATAATACCGAGGCCACTTGCTGTGTTCTCTGTGTCTCTGACATCTTGAATTGCTTGAGATGCTTTGAAAAGGTATCACAGGTACATCCCACCTTTGTAATTTGAGGCTGCTCATCCTCCCTCCCCATCCCATTTTTGGTTATTTCCTCTGATCACTGACATCGCATTTATAGTAAAGGAAGTACAGAATAAATAAAGGAGTGGACCTCACTCCCCTGAGTTTTGTTGTGCAGCAGGACACGCTTACATAATTGTGGGCAGGGTGGTCTTTAAGATATCCAAGAGAGGGTAGAGATGAGAAAGGGGAGAAACAAGCATTTACCGAGTCTTAGACATATTGTTTACATTTGGTCGTCACCACAGTCCTGTTTAGGTGGATAAATAACCCTGGCCGGTGAGGGAACCAAGGCAGAGAGGCAATTAGAGTGAGGAATTGAACCTGGCTGTCACCTCCTAATGTTATAGAAATGAGTGGGAGACAGAATAGTATCATCCTATGGCGAGCCAGAAGGAGAGTCCCTTCCCTGTTCACCAAGTTTGTGTCTTCAAGTAATGCACAGTTGTTGTAAAGTTCTTTCTGTTGTTGTTGTTGGTGGTGGTGGTGGTGGTGGTGGTGGTGATAAGTTCTGATGGGGATCTGGTCAAAGGAATGACAAACAGAGGGATGCAGGAGGAATGTGTGATGTGAACAGCAGAACAGAGAGAGAGAAGAGGAGCAAAGAGAACACAGGTTTTGTAGCAGAATTGGTGCCTTAGGCTGAAATGAGGTCTGTTGAGATTACTCTGCTTTTAGTTACCCTGATGTGTGATAATTGGGTATCACATTTTTTTTTCCTGAGAAAATGAAACCTTTGAATGATGCCTCTTTGCAAATCCACCCTAACCTAACTCCTTTCCTCGAAGGCTGATGGAGCTGACTCAGCCAGATGCCTGTTTCACTGCATCTCTGTGGCTGATAAGAAGTCCAAGCATTGGAGCAAGATTTGTACTTTTCAGTTTTTCCTAATGAGTAACTTTTTAAAATCCTAAGTGGTTATTTATGTCCCTGTTACTAATGGAAGGTCTAGGTCCTCAGTGGTAAATACAGAAAATCTCAGTAGCAGGGAGTAAATGGGGGGGGGGATCTCAATTTAGACAAGGGCAGATGTGTTTATAGTGAAGATGAAAATGATTTTGCTGGTACCTTGTTCCATAGCATCCTGATGAAAAGAGATTGGAAGGCCTCTCCAAGCAGCTGGACTGGGATGTTCGCAGCATTCAACGCTGGTTTCGACAAAGATGCAACCAGGAGAAGCCAAGCACGCTCAGGAAGTTCTGTGAAAGCATGTAAGTTGCTGTTCTCCTTTTTGAAAGAAAAACCTGTCTAAGTCCTCTTGCCATCCCTGAGGTTAAAGATAAAGGCTTCATGCAGGCTCCAGCAGCCCCTAAAGAGCATGTCACCCGGTGGAAAAACAGTCCACCAAAAAATGGGGGGAATAGTAGTTTGTAAGAATTTGTGATTTCCACTTTGGATTCAGTAAGTAAAGTTCCCTTTCTAGTGGAGTTCCTATGAAGTAGGCAGATGACAGAGGCCTGCCATGGTGTCCAGTCAGCCACCTCGGAAATAGAACACTAGAGGTCATTACTGTAAGAGTTGGAATTTTGTTATTTTATTTTATTTTTTAAAGATTTTATTTATTTATTTGACAGTGAGAGAGAGATCACAAGTAGGCAGAGAGGCAGGCAGAGAGAGGAGGAAGCAGGCTCCCCGCTGAGCAGGGAGCCCGATGTGGGCCTCGATCCCAGGACCCTGAGATCATGACCTGAGCCGAAGGGAGAGGCTTTAACCCACCGAGCTACCCAGGCGTCCCAATAGTTGGAATTGTAATGGAGGGAACTTTGTCAAGATGTTCTTCCCACTGGTGAAAGCTGAGATATTAGATGTATTATCAGAGAGTTGTGATGATGTCCCATATTCCAGGAGATACAAGCAACAACTGTATTATATTCCTTCGGTGAATTTAATGAAGCATTGCTTTAAGGTGGGGGATGGAAGGAAGGTCTCCTCCATTTCTGAAATGTGAACTTTATGGTGTGTAAATTATATATCAATAAAGCAGTTAAGAATAATAAAAGATCCACAAGAACTAGCACCGTGCTATTTTGCAATAGTGACACTCAATACACTGACCTATAGGGAAGTTAGAAATACAGAAGCATTGAGTACATTTCCAACAAAGGGAAGATAGTGGGCCTTGAGCTCATTGGTCTGTTTGGTCATGATCCTTTGGGGGATGACTGTGCCTTTGTCTAACAGCTCTGTCCTTTGGGAGCTTTTCCCTGACACCTGGTCTTTGGAACAGTAGTGCTGTCAACATTGCCACCTTTGTTGCAGGCTCTTTCTGTTTAGGGTTGAAGTTGCATTTTCAGGTTTAGCTTTCAGTTATGCTGGAATTGTATTTTAGCCATTGCAATCTAAAACATAGAGGGAAACCCAGAGTTCTGGGAGGAATGTGTTAGAGGCTGAATAATATCATAAATTTCTAGGGCTGGCTAAATATGGGGAACATAAACAGGATCCTCAGGAGGTCAGAATATTTATAAAACCTGGAAAAACAACCTGGTAGATACAATCTGCAAAGCCCTTCCTATAATTGAGCTTCATGGCAGTTTATGGAAGAAGGATTTATGCATCTGGGCGCCAGATCAAAAGGTAGAATTGCTTCCGGGCCTTGTCCCACCATGTATGCAAAGGGCCTGGGCTCCACTGGGCTCCGGATCTGAGCAGGGGTGAAGCTGGGTCTGGGCACAGGAACCACATGCTGAAACTCACGTGCCATCTTCCCTTCCTCCAACTAACTTCTTTGGTAGCTCAGTGTGAGTTCTTTCTATGCTATACTGAGTCTACACTGGTTTCCACACCAGTATGTTTTGAGAATCCATCACTGGATCTTGTGTTAAAATGCAGATTCTCTCAGTCAGTCTGGGATGGTAACTGAAGTTGTATTTTTCACAAGTTCCCAGGCGATGCCACTGGTCCATGGACCACACTTCGAACAGCAGGGCTCAACATTAGACCAGTATCTCTGTCTTCTCCCTGAATTTAGCTGGGCTTTATCTGCACAGTTATAATCAGTTAAAAATATTTCTAAATGATTGCTAAAGGCATGGCAATGTGAAGGCACAACTGGGGGGGAGAGGTGGCACCTAAAGTATCGATTAGGATCTTTTTTCCTCAAAAAGTTTACTATAATAGTCTCAAGGAGATATGACAAATACCTGAGTATAGGTACATCAGTGGTATTATACAACAAACAGGTGTGTGTGCTAAACAGTTGGTATGGACAGTCCATAAGTAAAGATGAGAAGAGAAAGTTCAGCTGTGGGCTAGGGCATGTGACAGGGCTACTAGGACCAGCACTGAGACAGTACTGGTGGCCTTGGACTTCTCTGTTGCAGAGGACTGTGCTGATGAACTTTGTTTTGAAACTCTCTTCTTCCTTAACCTTTGGTGTGCCACCAGATTCTCCTGCCTTTCCAAGAGCTTCTGTTTGCATCGGTTATTCTGCACTTTTCCATTTTCTTGACTGGGCTTCTTCTCCAGGTTCAGTCTTCATCCACCTCTTCTTTTCCCCACTCTACCTTCTGTCCTCTGTGCAGAAGTTATTTCCTCTTGCCGGGTTCTTCCAAAGTCAAGTGTCCAATGAAGAGGTTTCTCCTGAGGCATCAGTCTGCTTTCTCGCAACTGGCAACTCCGACTTGCTTCCCTTTCTGACTTCCCTTCTCCTATTGTTTTCATGCCTCCATTCTGTTACAGGCTAGAAGCTCAAACCAGTCATTCACCGAGCTCCATTATATCTTTGTAAAGCCACTGCCATGGCCCAGACCTTAATCGCTCTCATAGCTCTCCTTATTGTTTATCTCACATTCATAGATATTTTGCTACAAAGAAATTCCTGAAATGCTACTATCTTCATGTTCTGCTGCTTTTAAACTCTGATGATTTTTCTGCAACTATAGGAGAAATTATTAGGCTCCTTAGCTTGTTAGCTAGACTCTGGCTTTTATGTGTTTGGTATCAGTCACCCAAAAGACCCCTTCCTTCCAGAAGGCTGTCTTTTCACTGTCCATACTTTGTTCACTCCTGCCCTGGTTTTTGCTCTGTTCCTGGCATGGACACCTGTATCCTCTGCCCTGCCTGTCTATCCCCTACCCATTCTTCAAACGCCAGGCCCTCTCAGAAATATGGCATGACTGTTGAGTGTCTGGAATGAATACTACTACTTTCGAATTTTTAGAGTCCTCATTGTAAGTACTGGTAATTTAATATTGAATCATGTGCTTTCTTATGTGGTTATTTAATTTTCTTAACTTGTCCATATATTTTTACCCTAATTACATAATACTTGCTCCTTGAGGGCACAAGAACCACATTTTGTTTTTCTTTCATTCTTAGCCTTTCCCACCACATATATACTGCTGAATAAATATTGGTTAAATGACTAAGTTACAGTGGCATTATTTGGAAGGATTTGCTGATCTAAGTTGGCACTCTGCCTCCCCAAATGAAGAGTGCCTTTAATACACTGACTTAGCCTAAGATTTGTCTAGGAAAATTATCATACTATGGGAAGCTCCAAGACTATTTCAAAGAAAGAAATTCGGAGGAACGAATGGGATGGCAAAGGGGAGCATTTAGATAATGCTGCAAAGAATAAGTCAGAATTATGTTGGTCATCGTAGGCACATTTGTATGTCGTAGTTATTTGCTCACCAGTATAAAAAATGATCTGGAATAGTTCTCAACCAGGGAGCACTGCATAATCATCTGGTGTGCTTTTGAGAATGCACACACCTAGCCCTACCCCGGGATGTCTGAGTCAGCGTGGTGACCCCGGTGAGGTCTGAAGATGGACATCTTGAAAGAAATGCGCTTAGTACTTATGATGCATATTCATGGTTAAGAAGCACTAATCTCGGAAAAGAGAGGACTGCTGTTCAAAGATCCTAAAAATCACATTAATAAGCAAGACAACACAAATCTGGGACTTGAAGGTCTAGGGCCCAACTGTACAGTTTCTGTAGTTTCTCTGTTCTATCTAAATCACTATTTTAGAAAATAGAGTATCTTTATGGGAGTTGTGTTTTATCTTTCAGCAGTATGAAACGGCAGCAAGATGCATGCCAAACAGTGCTTGTAACCATCTGCTGGCATGTCCAACTTCTGGCACACCCATTTCGTGCAGATGAACTGAGTAGAAGTTGTTCAACAAGTAATGTGTTGAAACATTGACATGCTTTTCTTTCCCCCTTCATGCTTAATGTCAGTCATTCCCAGCTGTGTTAGTTTTGATGAATTTTCTTCCAGAAGCATTTAAATCTTTATTGGCAACTGAAAGGGAGATTTTCAAGAGGGAGTAAAGAATTTATAAAAATGAGATACCCTGTGATACTTTTTCAGAGGAACTGTTTCTAAATGGGAGCCATGTAACTGGGGGAATCAAGCTTTGAAACCGCTGAAGTTTTGCCTCTGCCCCTCCAACAGCTGCATCAGGATAATAGGAAAATAAATAATATCTGCAGTAAAAAAAATATCCACAGGATGAAACAGGAAGGAGCAGAGATAAGTTTTCAGAATAAATGGCTTCCCTCTCATTTGTACCCTACATGCATTCATCATTTTTAAATATTGCGCAGTGCATTTGATAGCATATGCCTGGGAGTGAATGTTATATATGGCTTTCGTTTAAGCAGTCTCCACCTGACTGGACAGATAAATCTCCCACATGATAACCTGAAGATATAGGGCAAGGAATATTACACTTTACAGATTAGTACTAATTTATGTGGATCGGCGTTTGCTCATATGGAACCTTGTTGTAAGATGAGGATCCAAGATTGTCTTTCCTTTAGGAATTTCATTTTAGAGTCGAGACCGATTAAAACTACCCTCAAATGCTGCCAGATTTGGATGCTTCTGTTCAGTGGCAGCAGACTGACCAAAATCTGGGCACCTTTGGAAATTGTGACTTCGTTTCTTCAAAGAAGCCCCATGATCCTAATTGGTGATTCCATTGAACTAAAGTTAACTCTGAAATGAGTGGTTCAACCCATTGTCCTCATGCCCCACTCAGTCACTGCTTTTTTATTTGGTAGCTTTTTACTTAGTCAAGTAGGCAATGCTGTCTTGTGACCTCAATAAGAATAAGTAGAGCCTAACAATTGAGGGGGAAAAGAACAGGGCCGCAGGGGAACAAGCTGAGTCTCATATCCCTTTATTCCAGATCCATCTTTGATCTGAAGAGATGTGTGGTGAATATATTCAACAAGTTGTCGTAACCCAGTCACCTGTTTATGAAAGAGAACTATTTGTAAACTGCTTTAGAGTCTTCCATATGTTCCACACTGTGGCGAAAGACACAGTTTTGCCAAAGAGAAAATTCAATTTTGATTATTTTCACCATTAGATCACGATGTGAACATTATTTACTACCAAAGTTCCCCGGAAGATAGTTTTTGAAGGAGAGAATAAGAAAGCATTATCTTCTAGGGCGCCTGGGTGGCTCAGTGGGTTAAAGCCTCTGCTTTCGGCTCAGGTCATGATCCCAGGGTCCTGGGATCGAGGCCCGCATC
>LNAC01000135.1:1379249-1481067 GCA_002007465.1 Ailurus styani
AAAAAAAAAAAAAAAAAAAGAAAGCATTATCTTCTAGAAAAATGGCATCTTCATGTTTTAAGTACTATGATACATGATCAGCAATACGTTCATGCTGATCATGAGTCTGGAAAAAAATTAATCATAGGATTGGAATACAACCTTTTAGGTTTTTAAAAATTAATTTTTTTAGAGAGAGAGCGATCAAGAGAGCATGAGCGACGGGAGAGGCAGAGGTAGAGGGAGAGAGAGAATGTCCAGCAGACTCCCTGCTGAGCACAGAGCCCCACGTGGGGCTGGATCCCAGGACCCCGAGATCATGACCGGAGCCAAAATCGAGTCACCCAGGTGCCCCAACCTCTTAGTTCTTGAAAAGCACAAGGTTGAGTTGTTTTGCTGTTATTGTGATGACAGTGGTTGTTTCTCATTAATTCAGAATAGTCCCTAGACCAATGAACAGCTTCTGTCATTCCAAAGTACCTAGTTACAGGCCAAGTTATTGTTCAGATTTGATTGAATCAGTGAATGCCTTAGTGTTCAAGATTATTCTTGACTATTTTATTATTATTTTTAAGATTTTATTTATTATTTGACAAAGAGAGGCACAAGCAGGGGGAGTGGGAGAGGGAAAAACAGGCCTCCTGCTGAGGAGGGAGCCCGATGCCGATGCCAGGCTCCATCCCAGAACCCTGGGATCATGACCTGAGCCCAAGGCAGATGCTTAATGACTGAGCCACCCAGGCGCCCCCTCTCCTTAACTATTTTAAATGGTTTTAAATCGGTCAATTGTATTCAGGCCAGTTTTAACTTTGGAGCAGAGGTCAGCAGACTTTTCCTGTCAATGGCCAGAAAGTAAATACTGTAGACCACAGGAACCTTGTCATAGTTATAACTGCTGTTACAGCACAAAAACAGCCATAGACAAAGCACATGTATGTGGCCGTGTTCCAACAAAACTTTATTAATGGATCCTGAAATTTGAATTTATCATTTTCGTATGTCAGAAGCATTCTTTAAATTTTTTTTCAACCATTTAAAAATTGAAAAGCTATTCTTAACTCATGGGTTGTACAAAAACAGATGGCAGGCTGGATTTGGCAAGCGAGCTATAGTTTGCTAAACCCAGCTTTGGGATTACAGTACTCTTAGCAGTTCTTTGAGAGTTTCAGGAAAGAGAATGTGGTCTTACAGCACATGGCACAGTCATCCATTGCACAGAGTGTTGCCATATAATAGAAGCATTGGAACAGTTCTGTAATTAGTATGCCCATCTCTACTATTCCGGGCCCATGGTGGCCTTGATGCTATGTGGTTGCATTTAACTCAATCAGGCCCTCTTTGGAGTTGTTAGTATTCTCAAGATAGTAGTACTTCCCCTACAAAAATTCTGAAGATTAATGAACAGTGTTACAGACAGTCTGCTCTTTTGCCTTGGGTAAGCTTTTGAAACCTTTTCCCTCTTTCTGCTCCAGACCTGCCATCTGTGGCATGCGAACTCAGGTTTTCTGTTTAGATCAAGCCTCCCTCAGTCCTTGATGGCATATGCCTAGGCCTCCCATTCATGGGTACTGGCTAATTAAAGAAAGCAGATTTTTGCTAAAAATGTCAGAGAGGCCAAACTTGGGTCAAGCTGGCTGCATATGAGGTCCTGCTAGTCAGTTTTCTTTAAATCCTACATTCCTCAAGGCTCTGTAGATAATTTTTCTAAGAATTTTATTTAATGTGGAGTTGGATGGAGATGAAAAGAACAGAGTATATAGATGAATAATTGAATTTTTTAAGCCTCATGTTCTTACTTAATTCTTGCCTCCCATTTTTGAATCTATATGCCATTTCTTTGTTGTTTCATCTATTTTAAAAGTTATTTCTGATTTTATTTATTTTTTAAAAATTTTATTCATTTATTTGACAGAGAGAGACACACTGAAAGAGGAACACAAGCAGGGGGAGTGGGAGAGGGAGAAGCAGGTTTCCCACTGAGCAGGGAGCCCAATGCAGGCCTCAATGCGGGGGTCCATCCCAGAACCCTGGAAACATGACTTGAGCTGAAGGCAGATGGTTAATGACTGAGCTACCCAGGCACCCCACGTTATTGCTGATTTTAGAACAAAATCATGAAAATCATTACGATCAACTTTGATTATAGAGGATATGTAAAGGTGCACATAATGTTCCTTAAGTTTGGGGAAAAAACACTCCAAAGCCTACCACCCAGAAATAAGTACTATAGCTTTTACTACTTATTAGGATTATATTCTATTCATGTGCCCACACAAATATACATACATGCTGTGTATCTAAGCTTGGTTTTCTGCCCTCCTTGGGATTTCTTTATAGAACCTGCCTCATCAAAGTATCTAAAGAAGGCTATAGGAACTGTATGCTTTATGCTTTACCTTTAGGGTCTGTAAGTCCTAATTCCCTTTGTACAGTCAGTTGTGCTGTAACAGGACATACACAATCCTAAAAATTGCCACACTGTGCAAATTGTACAACACCACAATATAACACAGGACTTAGGAGAAAAATGAGTCAGGGAACAATATTCAAAAACTTCATCAGAGGCATTAAGAAAAAGATGGGGACCTAATAGAAATAGCACAGTTTTATACGTTAAGTAGTTAAGAAATACATAAAGACTATAATAAATATGGTATTTTAACTTGAAAAAGGCCTGAAGTTTGCTTGGAAGTTGGTATTGGTGTATTGGGCAAGCTGCCATAACAAAATACCACATACTGTGCACCTTACAAAACAAATTTCTCTCTCACAGCGCTAGAGGCTGGAAGCCCAAGATCAAAGTGTCTGAGGGCTGGTTTCTCCTGAGGTTCATTCCTTGGCTTGCATGTGGCGGCCTTCTCCCTGTGTTCTCACAGGGTCTTTACTCTGTGCATGTTTATCCTTGGTGTCCTTTCCTTTTCTATAAGGACACCAGTCATATTGGAATAGGACCCCACTCTTAAAACCTCATTTAACCTGAATTGCCTCCATAGAGGCCATATTTTCAAATATAGTCATGTCAGGGATTAGAGCTTCAACTTAAGAACAAGCCAAAGGTCAGCCCATAGGAGCATTGCAAGAGTTAGTTACAGCTCCTGAGTTTCTATGATGCAGTAGAAGGAGGGGGATCTGAAATTTGAGAGAAAGCTGTGACAGTGGGTGGATGTGTCCCATAACATGTAAACTGAGGTAACGTGGGGATGTTTGGGAGGGGTGTGTGTGTGCGTGTTTTATATTTCCTACATGGCTCAGGTCAACTCAGCACATTTCTGCGTTCCCCCAGTGTTTCTGGCAGGTGAAATCGCACATAAGCCTTTTGTAAAAGCTGTGCTACACTCACCTAACAGTGCAGGACATTCATGGTTTTATGACCAGCCTTCTACAGAGGGACTGACGGCACAGGGTAGTGGTGGAGGGGGTGAGCTCTGGTGCCAGTCTGTCTGACTTCGAGTCTTCCCTCTCAGAAGAGTCTGTGGGATATTTGGAGGAGCTGTTTGGCCTCCCTAAGCTTCAGTTTCTTTATCTGTAAAATGGGCATATCGGTAGTGCCCAGCCCATAGGGTCGCTGGGAAGACCCTATGTGTTAAGACATGAAGTGCTTAGAAAGGTGTCTCGCACAGAAGGGGGTCGTAAATTCGAGCTACCATCAACACCACCGCACTGTCTATCGTTAGTCAAGTTGGTGTAACAGGAGCAGGAACAAACACCTGGTCGTCTGTCATAACCACGCGATGGGAGAGCTGTCAGCACGTTCCCTGGTAGAGGCAGCTCTTCCAGGAGGACGGCTTCGGGAAGATGCACAGACAACAGGTTTTTAATTTAGAATGAAGCCCTTTTATTCTGTGGAACCTCCAAGGAGGCAGCGTCCCGTGAATTCACAAGCCTGTCAGCTTGGGCTTCACCTCTGCACACAGAGAAAAGGCACAATCCCTCCGAGTTCCGAAGGGCAGGCCTTCGGCTTGCTGCTGTGCAGCGGCGTGACAGAAGTGGATGAGAAAAGGGGTCCTCCTTCAGCAGGGATGGACGCCCGCTGTGCCGCTAGAAGCCAGTGCTTTTGAAGCACCGCATGAGAAATGTCAGAACACACAGTGACTATCTTTGAACCACAGAGATTTAAAATCTGCCCAGGTGATTCTGAGGAAGACGCAGCTTGCCTCTGCCAGTGGGGAGAGAGGAACAAAGCCTGGAGCGCAGCCGTGCTGGCTTGAGTGAACCACCTCTGCGGGGGCCGGGGCGGTCCCGTCAGCCTGAGGGGGTCCCAGGGCTTCTGGGCGTAAGAGCTCGCCGCTAACTGCAATATTTATCGGTGACCTCCCAGGTGGAAGGTTTTTGATCTAGAATCGAGGCAATTGATCTAGAACAGATTTGAGGTTGGGAATCAAATGTGCCCGGTTCACGTCCAGACTCAAGCTGTTTAACCCTTAGTGAGCAGTTTAAGTTTGCCAGGTCCAGGTGCCTCTTTTGTAAAGGAGAAGTAACTCCTATTAATTGGGTCATTCTGGGGAGTAAATGAGAGAGTGTAGGGATAATGTGCAACTCTTAGCGCCCATTTCCCTTTCAACTGGGTTTACAAAGTTGAGTAAACAACAGTTTCTTTCTTTCTTTTCAATTTTATTTATTTATTTGACACAGAGAAAGAAAGCACATCAACAGGGGGAATGGCAGGCAGAGGGAGAGGGAGAAGCAGGCTCCCCACTGAGCAGGGAGCCCCACGCAGGGCTTGATCCCAGGACCTCGAGATCACAGCCTGCTCCAGAGGCAGACGCTTAACCAACTGAGCCACCCAGGGGCCCCGAGTAAGCAATAGTTTCTGACCTTGTCGGGCTCACAGGGGCAATAGGTTCTGCCTATTAATAAAGTTCAATACTTCAGGGAAATATAACCTCTAAGTGATAAGGTTTTTTTCTAAAGCCTTTCCCTTATTGCCTCACCTGTGAGGTTTTCTGGGTCTTGCATCTTAATATGCCATCAGGAGAACCATATTTTAGATTGTCTGAGAAGCAAGCACATTGTTGCTTCACCCTCTCTTTCTGTTCTTCCTTTGCTCCTCCTGCCTCTCTCCCTCCCACCTCCCACTGTTACAGGGACAGGTGCCTTCTGCTTCTTTCTGGCTATTCATGCTTCTGTGATTAGCTTGTGGGGGCCACACCCTTTGTCAAAGGATGGACAGGAGGCTTCATAGAATATTCAGCCATTACTGATTGGACTGTAATTGTCTTAAAACTTCGTACATTGCACATGACTCCTGATACTTGAATACAGCCCGTACTAATACAGGGGTGAAGGTGTTTGTGTGTAAGATGAGAGATAGGCACTTGGACAGAGCAATGGGAAGCACAGCTCTTCCCCCTTTTGGAAGATTTGGGCAGATACCAAGTGACTTTTGGGGAAGCAGGTCTTAGAGAGTTACGTGTAGACTGTCCCAAATCTAAATTCATAAATGAGCCCTCTATGAGATTGGAAACTTAGCTAAAAGCAATTAAGGCCAATTACTTTCATTTTAAATGCAAGTTGAGCTGCTGGTATTGTCTCTAGGGGTGTCATGATTTGAGAGAATGTAAGTATTTTAGAAAAATCTCTTTAAATTTGGTCAGTATTTCTTATTTTGCCTCTGCACGCAGTTGCCAACTGATGAGAGGCTATATATTGCTCTTAGGGCTCAGCTGTGTAGAATGGTACTGCTACTGCTCTGCAGAGCATATGGTGAGAGGGAGGCCCTTGGTGCAGCTTCACACACAGGGTGCGTCCTGATCCACAGGACAAGGCTAGCCTAAGAATTGGCAGTAAACGTGAGTGCACGAGACTTGGACATGTTACTTAATCCTCCTGGGCTCTGATAACTCCTGTATTTAGCTACAGATGTAATAAAATTGCATATACTCATCTTCTGTCTGATCATATAACAACGAGAGTTCTTGCAGGTGTAGTGGGCACCTGATGCTGGTAAGCGACCCAGACCCCAGGCAGGGAGAAAGAATGTTCATGGAGGTTATGCTATATTCTGCATATTGTAATGGGGCCTTGACAGTTTATCCTCACCACCGCCTTCTGTAATATGTTAGGTATCATAGGCCCTTCTAACTCCTGAAGGAGCAGAAGCAAAGCGAGGTAGAGTAAGTGACTCAGTGCCACTCAGCTGGTAAGTGACAGAGCTGGGATTTGTATCCAGGCTTGCCCCAACCCAGGGGCTTGTGGGCAGAAGCTCAGGATGTGCAGAGCAAATATAGCAAGGGGGCACTTGGGTGTTTTCATCATCGTCTCCTTTCCCCCTCCGGTTTATGAAAGACTGGAATTGAATTCCCTTGCAGTCTTATTGGCACACCAGTTGCACTTTTAGTTATTCTCTGCTAGAGCCCTTCACCTGGAGACTTGTGATTTTCACTGTTTGCATTTGCCTCTGCTATTAAACTGTCCAGCACCTTGACTGCTGGGATTGTCTTATTCATCTTTACATCCCCACAGGTCAGCACAATGCCTGGTGCTCTGTAAGATCCCATAAATGTCTGCTGAATGAATCAATTATTTAGATTAGGGATTGGATTGAACCTCTAGGGACTGAAGGGCTGAATTTAATTGAGAAGCAGCTCAAGTTTGATGTCTTTCAAGGAGTCCTAGGAAGATCAAGGGGGGAGGGAGGGGGGTAGGAAGGGCCTTCTGGCGGAGGTGACACTGCTGAATTTTTGAGGATGATTACATTGGCCGGGTAGAGAAAGAGAATGAGGGTGCCAAAGGCTGCCCCAGCAAGTGGAAATCACCTGGAGAGCAAGGTGGGCTTGAGAAGTCCGGTCAGCATTGAGTGGTGAATAGGACAGGGGAAGAGACCCTTGTAACCCTGTTGCCAAGTGCAGGCCCTGGACAGCTTCTCCTACGATCTCCTGTCTATGAAACGAGGGCCCTCCGACCTTCTACTCGAAAATGTCCTCACCCTGCCTGCATTCACAAAATTCGTGTTTACTAAGGGCTTGGCTCATTGATGAAAGGAATTGGCTCTTATTACCAGTGCATTATACCAACGTATGACTCCATTTGAACACTTTAATTTTTTTGTTGAAAGAAAACTTGCTCATTGAACATAAATCTCTCGTTGATTAGATATGTAGTAGAGGTGATTTTGAGCAGCCACCTTCTGTGTTCCTCATGATGTCTGTCTTCTAGCCTTTATCTTCTGAAGAGGATAATATAGTGCACAGAATCAGCATAATGACCTCTCCCCTTTGCTTTCCCACCTCCCATACAAACACACAAAAATTAAACATCCAAAAGAAAAAGAAAACCACATTATATTATCACCTCACTATTAGCTGTATCAACTGTGTCATATTTTGCGGAGAAAAAAATCAGGGTGTGGGACCCATGATAACGAGTAGTATGCCATTGACTCAGCACTCTGCTATCAATGTTCAACACTAAAAAAATAAAACAAATCAGGACATGCAGGCAGAAAAGCAGAAGAACGTGCTTATATGGTTTGGAGCAATTGAATATTAGCAATCAAGATTGTCCCAGAAAATCCAGAAAAAAATCATGCACCCACAGGACTTAATTCGCCTCAATTTCCCAGGTGGTTACGAGGACGTTTATGTGGTAGGGGCTGGGTGCTGGGGGATTTAAAGGTAAAAAGGACAAAATTGCTGTTCTCTGGTAAGAGTGTAGGAGGGAAAAGCACAATTTAGAAAAGAGCTACAGACACATCTAGATCTCCCTGGGGACCTGGCTGAGTCATTGTATTGTAACGAGTACCTGTGGGTTAGCAAACCAAAGTTGACATAAATAAGAATTGGCCAATGTAAACATCATCTTGCGAATGCATTTTATGATGGATGTGGGGACAGAATTAATATTGAAGTATAAAAATTACTGAATTTTATTTATGGAATTTTTATCTTTCAAAAGAGCAGTATTTGTCTGTTGATATCCGTGGAATAATAACCAAGCGACCATCTTGTACTGGGATTCTGCCAGAACTTTCTACATCGAAGCCTATACCATTAAGCCTCACGGTGTTTATTACTGTTCTGGGTGCTTGGAGAGTCACTGTGCATGCAAATTCCTTACTTACGGGGGAACTTAGCTGGTGCTCCAAGTAAAGTTATTTGGTGAATCCAGCTTTCATCCTGAACCATCGGTGATCTTTCATTTCTGTCTCCCTTCCTTCTCTGTGGGTGGGAGGGTGGAAACGGGGATAGATGAGGGGCCGGAGGGGTGGGAACAGTGTAAGTGCTTTCCAGATTACATCAGGTCCAACCCAGTGATGTGGGGCTGGGATACTGTTTACAGGGAGACATTCTCAAGAAATAGCTAAATATAGAATTTCCTCCAAAGTTGTTCTTTACACATAATTTTCAGTGGATGTTTTTGTTTTTCTTCTGTTACCCATTGGGATGGCAGTTCTCAGTGAATATTTTCTCTCTCATTATGAATTTTTGTTGCGGAAATGCATCCAACTTGAACAGATTTTCATTCTTATTTAATTCTGAAATAGGATTTGAACCTGTGTGTATCGTTTCAATTTGATTGATTCAGAATAAAATATTGTTTTATCTTAAATTATGAAGGGTTTACATGAATCCTGGGTAAGCCTCTGGTATATTAAAATCTAAAAGCTTTTCTTGCTTCGTGGATTTTGGTGTTCTTATTGCTGTTTCTTCCCAGTATTTAGGTGGTTCAATAAGCATTTTTTTAAGCATTTACTACATGCTGGGTTCTGTATCACATGCTAGATGGAAATTAGGACCTCTTTTCTTTCTTTTTTTTTTTTAAGATTTATTTATTTATTTTAGAGAAAGAAGAGTGAGAGTGCACATGTGTGCAGGGTAGGGGCAGAGGGAGAGGGAGAAGAGACTCTCCAGCAGACCCCCTGCTGAGTGTGGAGCCCACCGTGGGGCCGGGTTCGATCTCATGACTCTGAGGTCATGACCGGAGCCAGAGCCATGAGTCAGATGCTTAACCGACTGAACCACCCTGGTACCCCAGGACCTCTTTCCTTGCTGGATAAATGACAATATCTCTTTCTTTCACCCTCTAAACCTCAGTTTCCATAACTGTAAAACAGGACTAATAATCTTAAAAACCTGACAGAGTTGTTATAACAATTAAATAAAATAATTCTTATAAAACACCTAGGATAGGCCTACCACATTGTAAGAATTCAGAAAAACTAATTACTTTAGATCAATTTGAATTTCTGTGTGCTAGAGGCTGGCAAATGAATTGAATTCCCCTGCCTACTCAAATAATATCATTCCACGTTTTCTTAATACCCTAGGGTACCACACTATCACCATGTGTTTTATCCAAGGCTTTATTTCTTTTAAATCCCCAAATATCTGAAGATGTAATTACTTGGTAGGTGTGATGTGATGGCTTTTGTTGAAGGATCTAAAACTCATCGTTTTAATATCTAATTCTTGACTTTAAAGAAAAGCTTTTTGGTGGTTGGAGTAAGAACATGGCTTTCTGGCTTTCTGACTTTTAAAGTAGGGCTGTATTTTGAAACCACAGTCTTATTTGTCTAGAACAGCAGGAGGTGGACCTTGTGGTGGAACTAGGAAGTTTAGATCTTAGGCAAAGAAGTCAGTGCACAGGGCCCAGCTGGCACAGCAGTCTAGGGGACCAGCCCTACTCGCCTGTCTCTGCCACTTACCAACTTGCCCAGACTCAGTTTCTTGAAACTTAACTAGTCAAAATAGTACTTCAGATTGAAAAAATGGGGCCATAACATTGTTCTGAACATATAGGACATTCACGCTTTCATAAATGTCAGCTATTATACTAATGGTCATTAGTAGTAGCGCTATAATTAGCACTGAAGCAAAGAAGGAATCCTCTGCACAGATTCACTTTTGAGCAAGTTTTAGCTTTTAAGAATTTCATGAGGATTTCTGAGAATGGCTTCTACTGCTAGGTGGTGGTGACATGCTTGTTGCTGCCCCTTGACCTTTGCTCATGTTGTCACCAGCTGCAAATTCCCTCCCCCGACTCCCAGTACCTTTCCTGCTGCCTTAGTGACTTGACAGATCTCCACTCATCCATCAAGACTTTGCTCAGCTTCATTCAGCAAACTATTGGCATTTATTAAGTGACAGATTTATGCCAGGCATTGTGCTTGGTATCTGGTGGAGAGCAGACCTGAAAACAGATCATTATAACTTGTGTGACCTCACCTACTCCATGAAGGAGTCACATACCCTGATCTCTTTTTCTTTAAGTAGGACTGACAAGTCCCACATTTGTGTACTCCTTTAACAATAACAGTAAGAGTTCACCTCTCTTACTTTATATTTCTTTTTTTTTTTTTTTTGAGAGAGAGAATGCACAAGCAGAGGGAGAGAATCTTAAGCAAGTTCCATGCTCAGGGCGGAGCCCAACATGGGGCTCAGTCTCACAACGCTGAGATCATGACCTGAGCCGAAATCAAGAGTCAGATGCTTAACTGACTGAGCCACCCAGGTGCCCCACTTATATTTCTTTTTATCTGCTACCCTATTAAATTCTTCAGTGCAAACAGAACATCTTACTTTGAATACCCCTAGGATTGTCACTGCATGTGGAAGGTACCCAGTGAATGTTTTTAGGGTGAATTAACACATATTTGGGGATTAATGACCTTCTAGGGATTGTTTGCCACGTCTTTGTTTCATATATTGCCCAACTCTATTTTGAGTGCCTACTGTGTGCCAGGCACTCCTTTAAGTCCTTGAGGCATAGTTTACATTTCATTGGGCAGGAGATAGTAGACAAATAAGTAAAATATATAGGACAGCAGTTGGCTCACAATACTATGGAGGAAAATTACGCCGAAAGAAAGATCAGGAGTATCTGTGGGTATGAGCATTTACGGGTTGTCAGGGAAGTCATTCCTGAGAACGTGGTGTTTGAACCGAGGCCTCAAGGAGGTGAGGGAACCTCATGCAACAGAGGAGGAGCAGTTGCAAATACCTTGAGGAAGAGTGCACCTGGCCTGTGGGCAGTCTCATGTGTCTGGGGTTGAGGGGGAGTGTAGGGGCGGGGGAGTAGAAGACAAGGTGAAGTGGGGGCAGATCGTCCAGAGCCCTGTAGACCCCTGGAGAGACCCCTTTTTACTCTGAGGTTGGAACTGTTGGAGCATTTTGGACTGAGGAGTGATACATTGATTAACATCCTAACAGTTTCATGCTGGCTGATGTATTTAGACTGGATTTGGGGGGAGTTAAAGGAGGCGCTGGAAACCAGGTAGAAAGCTCCTGAAAGAATCCAGGGGAGATCTCGTTCTTGGCGACTTGAACCAAGATGGTGGTAGTGGAAGTAATAAGAAGAATTTAGGTTCAGGATTTTTAAAAAACTTTAAATTTTGAAAAATTCCTAGCATAAGAAAGGAAAACAGTAGTTTAGTGAACACCCCTATATGCATCAACATTCAACATATTTACCTATGACTTTTTTGCTGGACCATTTCAAATTACAGAGGTTATGAGACTTTGGCTTCAGCGTAAATCTCTGGAAAATCAGGTTGTTCTCTTACATACAGAATGCCATTATACCAAATTAATACATAGTTCCTGTTCAGATTTCCCCATAAGAGAGATGTCTTTTATATCTGTATTTCTTTCCGGAAAGAATCCAATCACGATTCATTCATTGTATTTGTTTGTTCTGTCTCTCAAATCTTTTTCTTTCAGTTTAGCTTATTAGTCTGAAATAATTTTAAAGTTACAGAGAAGTTTCAAGAATAGTATAAAAAAATCCTGTATAGACTTACCCCCCATTCACCAATTGTTACCTTACATCCTACTTGCTTTAATATTCCCTCTGTGTAAGTTTCAGGTAGGGTTTACTTCAAAGATAAACAGAATTTACTGAGTGGTTGGTGGTTTGGTGTGAGAGGAAGCGAGGTTTCAAGGATGACCTTCAGAAGTTAGAAGGAAGGAGTTGCAATTTACTGCATTGAGGCAGGTGAGGGAGGAACAGGTCTGGGAACAAGGTCGGGGTCTGAATATGGGGCATGTCAAGTTGGAGAAATCTGTTTGGTGTCCATGTGCAAGGGTGCCACAGGCAGCTGGTTGTATAAATAGGGAGTTCAGGGACAAAGCTGCAGCTATAAATGTGGCAATTGACAGTGAAGAGGTGGCATGTAGAACCCTGAGATTGTGAGGTCACCAAGAGTGGGAGCGTAAACAGAGAGGATGATGGAGGACTGAGCCTTGTGGTGTGCTCGTGTTCGAGATGGCAGAGTGGAAAGGAGCCGATGAAGGACCAGTGAAGGAGCGGCACACGAGTAGGGGGAGGCCAAGAGAAGGTGTTAACACCGCCGTCATCACCGGCGTCGAACACTACTGATGGGTCGTATAAGTTGAGGACTGCGAAGTGACCAATGGATGTCACAGAAGTCACGGTGTCTTTGACGAGAGCAGTTTGGATGGCGTGGTGACCACGGAACCTCTATCTAAGAAAGATCAAAAGAAAACAGGAGGAAAGAAATTGACGTATGGGACTCTCAGGAAGTGTATTTGTAAAAGGCGGTTTGGAGAGAGGGTGGTGATTGGAGGAGGAATGTGAATTCAAAGATTTTTTTACGAAAAGGAACAATTTTGGCCTGTTTGTATACTGATGATCCAGCGGAGAGGGAGAAATGGAAGATGTGAGAGAGGGGAGCGGTAAGAGCTCTAACCTTGCCCAGACAGCAGAAGCTGGGATGTAGTGCGTGTGTCCCAGTTGCCTCAGACCGGAGCGTGGACCATTCTCCGCGGCCACAGGAGGGAAGCCAGAGGACCTGGGATAAGAAGGAAGCAGGCGAGGAGAGTCACACACGCTGAGGGTTTGTTGCAAGCCCAGAGATCACTTCTTTTATCTTAGTGAAGTAGGAACCAGGGTAATCAGCAGAGAGCAACGAGGCAGTAGGAGGTACTAGAATTTTGAGGAGAGAAGAGAAAGTGTGAAATAATTGTCTGGAGGTGTACTTATTAATTTCTCTGGCTGGAGTGTGTTTGTCTACACGTGGGGTTGTGGGCAGTGAGGGCAATAAGGGGCATGAATAGATTGCTTTTCTTAGGAATGAGGTGTCAAGAGAGTACGGTCACCCATAGGTTGCCCTCTCTAATCAAAAAGTTGCTGGTTTGGGGGGCACCTGGGTGGCTCAGTTGGTTAAGGGTCTGCCTTGCACTGAGGTCATGAACCCCGGGGTCCTGGGATGGAGCCCTGCATTGGGCTCCCTGCTCAGCGGCGAGTCCGCTTCTCCCTCTTCCGCTGCTGCTCCCCCCACTCATTCTCTCTCTCTCTCTCTCTTGCTCTTTCTCTCTTGTGCTCACACCAAGAGCCCACGTGAGCACACAACTAGAGGGTAGCCATCTGCAAGTGAGGAAGGGGCTCTTGAATGAAAACTAAATGTTTTGGCACTTTGATCTCCGAGTTCCCAGCCTCCAGAGCTGTGAGAAATAAATGTCTGTTGTTTAAGCCACCCAGTCTATGATATTTCATGAGAACAGCCAGAGCTAAGACAGCCAATAAGCATTTGCTCATTCTTTATCATTTCCATGTTCATTGTTTACAGGAGATGTTTCCTAGGAGAGGGAGGGCAAGTCACCCATATCCTTCAGTCAGTCTGCAACTTTGGAAAGACTGAGGGGACATAACTGACCCGTGGAGCCTATTTTGCATATGGTTGCCTTTAAGGAAAATGTCCCCATCTTAATAAGCACTATTGTATCTTCTAGTTCATTATCCTGTGAGCTGCTGAGGTAGTAAATTCTTATTAAATTGGATGATGTTCCATTCCAGACTCCCTTCTGTCCTAAGAAATTCTGTACCACATGCTGAAGATTCTTAAGCTGCCACATGGATTTCTCTTGAGCTTTGGATGATTTGATGCATTAGATATTCTTATTTAATTTATGCTTTTAATTTTAAGAAACACATCCAGATATGCCTGCAGCTAGCCAGCCAGTTTTCTAAATCTGCATATAAGAGAGAAGAGAAAGGGGGAAAAAAAAGCAGTGTGGTTTTTTTTCCTTCCCTATTTTTTCTCTTTATATGCACGTTATAACCCCATTACTGGTTTTAGATCCAAGTTTATGCCTTTAAAAATAAGGAATTCACTAGGAAGACAATCAAATAAGCAAAGCAAAAACTGTAAGGGATGCATTTTCATAAAATCCCGTGAGTGTAACTTTCTTGATACTTGAAAAGTAATCTATGCCTCTGATAATTATTTCAAATAAAATCTTTTCTTGACCTAATATTATTAAATGTTTAATTAAGTGTCTGCAAGACCTGATTTTAATATCTCAACTCAAATAAAAAATTATGTGTAAATATAATAAACTTTGAATCTCACTAGCAAGAATATAATTTTTTCAGTTAATTTCAACTCTTTATTATCAAAATTTTAACATATGCACTAAAGCAGAGAGATTAGTGTGATAAATCTCTGTGTGTCCATCATACAGCTTCAACTGTGGTATATATCCTGGCATCCCCTTAAACTGAAATTCATAAAAGTTACTAAAAACGGTAACAGACAAAACTTTAATATACTGGATGTGGGTACAAGATGATATGCTTAATTAATATGCTTTGAGGTGAAGCCTCCAAACTAGGGCCTGCCAAGGTTTGAAACTGATTGGTTCACCTTGGCCTCAAGTTCACAGGCTTTACCAATTCTTACTGAGCCATGTCCTTGCATGTTTTGGTAAGAAGTAATTGCTGAGAATTCTCTGCACAGTCTGTCACAGTAGCCCCTCCCTCTTCTCTCATACATTCTGTCCCAGCATCCTTCCTACCCTTTTTTTTTTCTCTGCTTTTAACTCTTTTTCATTTCTTCCAAGTCCAGCTCAGGTGCCTTCTATGAGGTTTCCTCTCGTCACCCCACCCCTTGTGGCACAGGTGCTCCCCCGACCCCCCAACCCCCAGAGTTCCTGAAGAGCCCTGCCCTTCTCCTGCCTCAACCCTGGAGTAAAATGTAAACTGGTCATCCTGGCCTGCAAGGCTCTGCATTGTCTGGATCTTGGTCGTCTACCTCTCTGACTTCCTCTCCTCTCACTAGGCTCCAGTGACATCCGTGTGCTCTGCATGCCGAGGCCATGCCTGCCTACAGGCCTTTGCACTTCCTGGCCCCTCTTCCTAGAATATTTTGCCCTACATCGTTGTCTGGCTGCTGCTCCTAGAGGCCCCCCCAAGAGCCCCTTCCAGATCACAACACTGCTTTCTTTCCAAGAAAGAAATACTATATCACTTTTGCAGTGTTCATTTTCTTTTACTTTCAGTCTTACCATGTATACATGTATTCCAAAACAACATAGTTTCATTTTTTAAACTTAATAGGAGTAGAACCATAGCATATGTCTTCTTTTGTGCCTTGCCTCTTCTGCTCAACAGTGTGCTTGTGAGGCCTTTGCATTGCTATTCTGTATATGTGCAATTGGCAGTAATTCTCCCATTTTCACCACTCTATGGTATTTCGTGGTAAACATACCACAATAGAGTTCTCTCTTCCACCATTTTTGAATATTTGTGTTGTTTCCAGTAGGGGGCTGTTTTCAGAACTCATGCTATGAGTATTCTTGTACACATATATCTGGGCACACCGTCCAGAATTTCTCTACTGTATAAATAGGAAGAGAATTTGGGTATAGGTAGACAACCATAATTAATGTTACAAGTGGGACATTTTTGTGTGGACTAAATACTAAGGTTGACAGGACATCACGGAAATACGTAACAATGGTGATTATCCCAGGCAAACTGAGATATTTGGTCCTATATTAAAAGTGTATGTATATCTTCAAACTTAGAGATAATGTTAATCTACTTTCTAAAGGGATTGTACACATTTATATCCCTATTAGAAGTGTAAAGAATTTCTGTTGCTCAACATCCTCACCAACACAGTATTTTTACATTTTGTATTGTTCACCAGTCTTGTTGTGGTTTCCATTTGCATTTCTCTCATTGATGAAACTGAGTTGTGAAGTATGTTTAAATATTTTTTTAATAAATATGTTTGAAGATATAACCCAGATTTTTAGCTTGGCTTCTGCTCCAGTGCATGATTTTAATAATAAGTAAATAAATAAATAATTTGTATTTTATTACTCTTTTATATAAAACATTTTCTATTTTTAGTATTTTTTTTGGTGCAGTGATGATTTAGAAATCTGTTTTCAATTTTCAGATATGTGAACATATTTAAGTTATTTTAAAATGATTTTTAGCTCAGGGTAAATGAGTATGCTCTGTATGATTTTCCTCCTTAGAAATGAATTGAGATTGTTTTAAATTCCCCTATATGGTAAATGTTTATAAAGGTCCTTTGCATGGTTTAAAAAAGAATGTGAATTCTGTAATTGTTGTATATATTTCTGCTTGGTGAAGATTTTAATCATGAGCTTCAACTCTCCTGTGTTCTTACTTATTTTTGGGGGTGGGGTGGGGAGTCTACTTAGTCTGTCAATTGCTGACAAATATGTTGAAAATCTGGTGTGATTATGGATTTTTCTGTTTTTTTCTTGTCATTCTGTCAGTTATTACATTAAAAATACTTTAGGCTATGCTTTTAGGTACGTAAGTATTTAAAATTATAATGACTTCCTTGTATATTGAATGTTTTATTAATATGAAGTGATTCTCATATTTAATCATTCTTTTTACCTTACAGTCAGTTTTGTCCTATTAATGTAGCTACCTCAGTTTTATTTTAATGGTTATTTGATAGTACATCTTTGTCCAAATTTTTATTTAACTCTTTAATATTCTTGTGTCTTGTTTCCTATGGACAACATGTGGTAGGATTTTGTTTTAATTCTGTCTGAAAATATTTGTTCTCTTTCCACTGAAGCTTAACCCACATACACTTAGCACTTTTAAATGCTTTTAAATCTCCATCTTAGTTTGTGCTTTCTATTGTTTTGTCTGTTTTTTTTTTTTTTAAAGATTTCATTTATTTATTTGACAGAGAGAGATTACAAGTAGGCAGAGAGGCAGGCAGAGAGAGAGGAGGAAGCAGGCTCCCCGCTGAGCAGGGAGCCCCAAGCTCAATCCCAGGACTCTGAGATCATGACTTGAGCCGAAGGCAGAGGCTTTAACCCACTGAGCAACCCAGGGGCCCTTGTTTTGTCTGTTTTATGTTTCCTTTTCTCTCCTTTCTTGACTTATGCACTCACTATTTTTTTTTTAAGATTTTTATTTATTTATTTGACACAGAGAGAGAGATTACAAGTAGGCAGAGAGGCAGGCAGAGAGACAGGGAGAGGAGGACGCAGGCTCCCTGCCTAGCAGAGAGCCCGATGCGGGCCTCGATCCCAGGACGCTGAGATCATGACCTGAGCCGAAAGCAGAGGCTTTAACCCACTGAGCCACCCAGGCGCCCTTATGCACTCACTATTTTTATGATTCCATTTTCCCTCCTGGTTTTGAAATTATAGGGTCAATTTTTAATTATTTGGTAGTCACCCTGGAAATTATAATGAGTTCACCTAAGTTATCAAAATCTAATGTTAATCCACCTTTCTTACCCTCTTCCCACAAAATCTGAGGTGTGTATAATACTTTTAGCTCCTATACCCACTCCTGGTTTATGTTATTTTTTTCATACCTTTTATTCTGTTTTTGAGGCTTACAGACATTATTCACTATAAAGAACGCAGAGTCAATGTTCTTTTTAGATTCGTACACATATTTACCATCTTCTTTGCTCTTCATTCTTTTCTGTACTCAGACCTTCCATCCAGACTCACTTAATTCTTGTCTGAAGATCCTTGAGGCTTCCTAGAGATGAAATCTCTTAGTTTTTGTTGTCTGAAAATAAGTATATTTTGCCCTCATTCTTGTAGTTTTTTCTCTGAGTGGAGAATAGTAGATGGGCAGTTCCTTCCTTTCCTCACAGTGGTGATTTCATTCCATTGTCTTCTTGCTTACATTGTTCCTTTGGAGAAGTTGATTTGTTGCTATATAGAAGTTGGTGGTAAATCTGTGATTCCTTTGAAGATAATACCTTCCCCTCCACCCTGTTCTGATTTAAGACTTTTCTCTTAGTCCTTTTTGCCTTTCTGTACTTTCAGTATGAAGTGTTATAAGTGTAGTTTTTAAAAAAATTATTCGTAAGATTCACTGGGCTTCTTGAATCTATGGATTGCTATCTTTCATCAGTTCTGGAAAACTCTCATCATTACCTCTTCAAATATTGCCTCTTCCTTAACCTGTTTCTTTCTTCTGCAACAAGAATTAAATATAATTTAGACCATCTCATACTATCTTCAATGCATCTTAACTTCTCTTTCATGTTTTCTATTTTTTTGTTTCTCTGGCTGAATGCTAAATATCATCTAACCTAGTTTTTTTAAGTCACTCTTATTAATCCTTTATAATTTATTATTTGGTTAATTTATTAATCTGGTTATATTTTTTATTTGTAGAAGCTGTCTTTTAAAAACCTGCTTGGTCACTTTTTATAGTTTTCTATTCTTGGCAGGTACGTTTCACCAGGTCTTTCTTTTCTTTACAGAGAATAAACATAGTTGTTCTATAATCTGTGTTTGATAGTTCCATTATCAATGAGTCTATTACTGATTGTGATGCATGGTACCTTTTTCCCCCTTATATGCTTTAATTTTGTGCTACTCCTTGTTCTTTTTTTTTTTTTTTTTAAGATTTTATGTATTTATTTGACAGAGAGAGAGAGACAGCAAGAGAGGGAACACAAGCAGGGGGAGAGGGAGAGGGAGAAGCAGGCTTCTCGTGGAGCTGGGGTTCCGACGCAGGGCTCAATCCCAGGATCCTGGGATCATGACGTGGCTGAAGGCAGGCACCTAATGACTGACCCACCCAGGTGCCCCAGTTTTGTACTACTCTTTGTTCTTAAAAAACTATTGGTGTGATTCTTGAGGTCTAGAAAGGAGTCTTTATCACTTATCAGTCAAACATTTTCAGATGCTACCAGTACAGGATCACCTTAAATGAAGTCCATGGTTCGAGATCACCAGGACTAATAAGGCATAGCAAACTTAGGTTACAGTCACAGTCGTGGGTCTGTGACCATAACTTCTCATGGAATTGTTTTCCCATTCCTCCCCCCCCCTCTTGTTTTTCTTAGTGTCAAGGCAACATCCCTGCAGTTCCCAGAGTTAAGGGTAGGAATAGGGTTTCTGTATGGCTCATACTCATCCTATGGATGTAATCTTTTGGGTCCCAGCTTAATGTGGACATTGCCCCCTATAATAGTCCCCACTTGGGTGGGCTCTTGGCTTTGATTCTCCTCTTTCTTTCAGGAAGCTGCTGAAACAGAAACCTGGATTTACTGATTATGGCAGATGTCCTTGATGTGAAAAGAACTGTGACACTCTTTAGGTCTAGGAGGATTGATTTTAGATTTTTTTTCCCCCTACTAGCTTCTTCCTATCTTGTTGCCTTGGCTGCTTTTAGGGATTTTTTTCTTTTCTTAATTGAAAAGTTTAGTTGTTTTTCATAGGTTGGGGTAGCAAGGAATTGGTCTGAATAGCCAAGTCTGCTATTTCTGGAAAAGGGAATATTAATAAGACCTTAAATCTAATAAAGTATTATCTACTGAGAAAAAAATTACGAATGCTATGCATACAAAAGTTTTGAATGTGATAAAGGGTTTTGAAAACTAGAATTTTTTACACTTTTATGTGATATATCATTTTAATATTGATGTAAAGTTAAACAAGGGCTGTTTGGCCTTGTATCCAGTGTGACTTCCAGTTTTAACCACAGCAACTTCCTAAAACTGCACATGACAACTTTCCTAATGAGCCAGTGAAATAACCATCTCCACCAAGCACCCACAGGGTGCAATTATGGTATTAGAGAGGTATTGAGGGACATGGCCTTTCAAAGACATGGAAGATGTAAATCTGCCTATGTTGTTTTCTGCTTGTATATTAGGCAAAATCTCACAAAAAGATTTTTGCCTAATATGTGCCAGGAAACAATGCAGATGGCCTTGCTCTTACAAAGTAATGCATAAGCAAATGTAAATTTAATCAAATTCAGCTAGTTTGGGAAAGGCTGGTTATGTGTAGCACAGATTGATCAAGTTCGTAGTATTAGGCACTAAATCTCTTAGAGGATGGGAATCTTGGCTAAAATTTTGCATCTTAAAAATATACATTAGTGACAGCATGGCATATGAGTTGGTAGAGAAGAGAAGGAAGTAGTCAGGTATGAGTGAGTGGTGTATGGGGACTAAGTCTGTTCTTCTGGTAGGGATAGAGCCTGCCCCAGGAAAGGGGTTGGAAAGTGAGCCAACTAAAAATGGTACAAGAGGAGAAAACACTTTAGTTCTGACATTTAAGAGACATCCCCAGCCCTACGTGGATGAGGGCAAAGCCCAGCTGCCGCTAGTTTTTCAGCCAACTGCAAAATCTGGTTAGCCTCTCTTGCTTCTTTCCCATTAACTTTCTCTTCTGACGTTGAAGAATGGGCTGCACTGAACTAGATGCAGTGAACTGAGACCTTATGGGTGGCCTCCCAGGGCCTTAGACCACACCAATCATTAGGCTTTCAGAGAATAGTTCCAAAATACCAGCTCTTAATATTGTTAGGGTTGTTTGAAGTTTGGGAATAGGATAACAAGCATGAAGCAGGACCTCGAGAAGACTGGATGGCATAGAATCTGTAGTTAGTTGAAAGGCTGCAGGGTTAGTTTATTAAAATAATTATTTGCTTTCCCAGTCAGATGGGTCATTATTTGTCATCCATGGATATGGAATGCATTCTCTGAGTCAACAAAATGACTGCTGACTCTGTGCTGGGGAGTCTGTAGGCACTGTGCATAGTTCCTCTGCGGTGATTATTTTAGCAGCCTTCTGCCATCGAAGTCAATAAATTCAACATTTAGTGAATACCAACTGTGGGCCAAGATCTCTCCTTACGTCATCTTATTTAATCCTCACGACACTCCCTTTGGGGAGATGATTTTATCTCAATTCAGAAAGGTTAAGTAGTGTACATATATATATATATAAAACGAGAGTCAGAATCTGTGTGTGACTGACTCTAATACCTTGCTTCTTGTGTACTTCCTGTGTACTGAGATTGTAACTTTAAAAGTAAATTTTAATGGAGTTGAATTCCTAAGTCATTTCTAGCAAAGCTGCCTTTAGGGTTGACTTTCTCTCTCTAAAGCTGTCTTTAAGGTATTGTTTTTTTATTTTTTTAATCAAAAAAAATTTTAAAATTTTATTGTGGAGTCACAGACATAATGAGTACTCCCAGTGACTGGCAATGAGACTGTATCTTTAAATGAAAAGTGTTTTTTAGGTCTCTTACCTCCTATGTTTTTGGTGTTTGTTGTATAGAAAATAGACCCTTTGTAGATGGTTTTCCAGACATATGTTCACAGAAATGCGTTACAGTAGAGAGTCTGCCTGTGTGGCCTGTATGAGAGAGACAAATACAGTGATAGTGTATTAGCTTATCCACGACCATGTCATAAAGGCACATGTACCGAGCTTCTGTGGGTCTCACCAAGACTAAATTTGACCACATTTCCCAAATTCTTTTTACACAATTTCCCCATTTCACTGAGGATCTCTCCCTTATCATAGAGTCCTATGAACTCTTCAGTTTATACCAACAACTCTTTAAAATAGTATGATGTAATATCGGTCACTTGGGGTTGGATAACACTCTTTGAATCAAAATCTATTCACAGGCTTCAAGACATTATTTCATTGATGTGGGAGGTGCTAATTGGCAATTTGCTATGGAGAATTGGGGGCTAGGTCTTTCCTTTTTTCTACCGTGCACATTAACAAACAAAAACGGCTGCAGGAAATAGTTTTTTCAGTTTGTTTATTTTTTGGTTTTATGGCATAAAGTAAAGTGGTTAAAAGCAGGGCTTAGATGATCTTCCTTTGAAATGGCTGGTGGAGGTAGAAAATATAGAAGTAAATACCCCTAGATCAGTGGTTGCATTCCCTGTCAGTCTCCGGAACACTGTAAATGGAAGCAAATGGCAGAAAGAGTCACCAGGATTTTAACTCCTGTATGAAGAGTTTAACAAAAACAAAGGTCAGATCTATCTCTATGTGCTGCAAAAGGTGGTTGATCCTTCCAGTTGAAGTGGTAGTGAGTGTACAAGTGGTCTGTGTTCTTTGACCCGTTTCAGGAAATACATGACTCACTGCTTCTCTGGGGCCCAGCTATTGATAACGGTGGAGACCATGCTTGTAGAATGCTGAGCGGTAGTACCTGCCTGAGTCTGGGTGGTGAGATCAAAACCAGATTCCTAGTCACTCTCCTTATTACTGTGTTATTTTGTTCCTTTAATAAATATTCACTAAGCCCCTGTTGTGTGCTGGGCACTAGGTGCAGGAGAGATAGTGATGGACAACACTCAAGGAATTGAGTATTGACCCTCAAGGAATGTCATGTTCTATATTCTTCTCCTGTCTGTGTCTCCCCACTGAAAAGTATGGCCTAACTGTTGAGAGCCCAGTCTGCAAAGTGGGCTTCAAAGACTCTACTCAGTAGATGTGTGAAGTTGACCAAACCACTTTGTTTTGGCAAGACTCCCTTTCTCCATGTACACTGTGGGCGTGAGGCAGATCATGAAGGTCAAGGGCTTTTCTTGGGGCCTGTGGTATAGCAAGGCTCCATGGATATGAACTGTATCTGCTCTTAGTGTAGTCATTGCTAGGATTATAGTCCGGCCTCCGGGTTTGAGGGAAAGGGAAAGGAAAATAAACTGGAAGACTGTGATTGTTAGATAGACCTGAGAGAAGAAATGGAGGCTCATAAAAATACAGTTCCAGCCCACCTAGGAAAAAAGGTCAGGTTGATCCTTAGCAAATTAGGACTGTATGTCTCCCTGTATAACTTCTCTCCTCTTCCGGGCATTATGTTAATTTGACTATTTTTAGGTTCAGATATTGGATGGTGAGAAAGGGAAACAGGCAGTGTGATTCACCCAGGATCTTGTACCATGTTAAGCTCAGCTCTACCTGAGCCAGGGAACCTAAAGCGGGGGAAACAGAAGTGGCTTTTTGCAGAAAATATCTGTGTATTGGTTAATCCTTCCCAATATTTAGCCTAAAGGAACAGTTGCAGAAAGGCACTTAGGTCCTTTAATATAAGTTACTTGAGTGGCATAGCTTGCTAGAGGCAGGTTAAGGTACTTTGAAAAAGAAAGGAAAGGACACTTACTAGGTATAATTTCTGTCTTTTAGATTTTCAAAGATGACACCCTGACTTAGAATTCAGAACTAAAACAACATTCCTTTCCTTTTGTCTATTATAAAATGTTTTAGAAAAAAAAATTTGTGAAGCAGTCCTCATTTATTTGATGAAAGCCATTGAATTTCAGTGAAAATTAGAAGATTGAGATAATTGCAAATCAGATTTCGTCTAAGTATATAAAAGAGTTATCCATGTAGTTTTTTCCCCTTTACTTATGTACCTTTAGGGAAGTTTTAAAAGGTTGTCTGGTCTTCAAAAATAGCAAAGACCGTGTTTATTCGAAATGTTTAACTGTTATCCATCAGTAGACATGTAGGCAAAATGATGATTTAGGGACCATTCTGGTTTGTCATTTTATTTTCCATATGTCTTTGCACATTATTATTGGACTTGGAGTTGTGAAATCTAGGTTTGAACTCTAACTATTATCCTAATTAGTACATGCCTCTGAGGAAATCACTTAGTTTTCCAAGCAAATTTCCGGATATGGAAAATGAGAATAGTGTTACATATTACAAGGGGGAGTTGCGAACTTGAAATAATACAGTGTGTCAAATTTCTGTGTACATTCTTGGTATCCTGGGGTGCTTGATAAATATTAGTTGAATCTGAAGCAGTATGTCTTTCAATTTTGCTTTCTCCGTGCTGGGATGTGTATTACTTCTCTGTGGCTCTCACGATATGCTATGTGAACAGTTATCAGGGAGACCGTATCCTGCGGCGGCTGCTGAGTATGGTGGTATAATGATACTATTTGGGTGGTGACTGGGATGCATCAATGTAGGTGATAGAGAGCTGAGAACAGTGCTGCTCCTTTTCCAAGAGTGGAAACCCTCCTTTGCCCTCTGGAGGGGATGTGGTTTGAGAAAAGAAGCCTTAGTGAATGCATCTGTGGGCCAGGGAATTTGCAAAATTAGTGTGATTTGTATAGAATTATTGAAATGAACTTGAATTGTGGGCAGGTATGGGTGTGCATATTAGCCTGTTTTTTAGTTTCATTTTTAAAATGCAAAAGTAGACTATAGTGATAGTATCATACTATTACTGCTAAAATTTACTGAGCACTTACTTTGGGCAAGGTACTGCTCGAATGGCTTTATTTTTATTTTATATTAAAAAAATTTAATTGTGGTAAAACACACATAACCTAAAATCCATTATCACCACCCATCCCAGATCTCTTTTTATCTTGTAAAACTGAAACTCTGTACTTATTAAACACTAACTCCTCATTCTCCTCCTCCAGCCCCTGGAAACCACAGCCTTACTCTGTGTTGCTATGAATTTTATTCGTCTAGGTACCTGATATATGTAGAACTGTGTAGTATCTGTCCTTTTGTGACTGACTTATTTCACTTAGCGTAATGTCCTTGAGGTTCACCCACATTGTAGCAGCGTGAGAATTTCCTTCCTTTTTAAGGTTGAGTGATAGATATTCCATTGTGTGTATACACCACATTTTGTTTACTCATTCATCCTTTAACAGACACTTCAGTTGCTTCCAGCTCCTGGCTGTTGTGAATAATGCTTATTTTATGCATGGTGTACAAATAAATACCTGAGTCCTTGCTTCCACTTCTTTTGGGGACAGAGCCAGAAGTAGAATGGCTGAATCTGGTAATTCTATGTTTAATGTTTTGAGGAACTGCTATACTGTTTTGAATAGAGGCTGCATTATTTTATATTTCCACCAACAGTGGACAAGGGTTTCAGTTTCTCCACAGTCTCACCCACACTTGTCTGTCTTCCTCCCTCGCCCCCTTCCTTTCTCTCTCTGCCTGCCTTCTCTCTGTCTCTCTCTTTCATAGACATCCTAATACATGTGATGTTGAGGGCTTTATTTTAAATGTACTAACTGATTTCATCTGTTAACATTCTTAAGGTTATATTGATTTGTAGGAAGAGAACACAGAAGGATAGAGGTGTTGGCTAGTAAGCTGTGGAGCCAGGATTGAGTCTAGGCAGGATGGTTCTGGAGCCGGAGCTCCTGCCATCTGGCTATCACAGCCTCTCTCATTAGATAGTCATTGCAGCAAATTAAAACCATAGAGAAGTATTTGTGCTAACAACTGGAGCTTTTCCCCTAGCCCTAACCCACATATGCCTAAGAATGAATCTCTGATAAGTTTTGCGTGTTTCTTTCCAAACATGGGTGTATTTAAATGTATGTATATGTGTGTATATGTGTATATATATGTATATGTATGTACTTATGTATACACACATATGTATATATACATTTGTAATTTTTTAAAGATTTTATTTATTTATTTGAGAGAGAGAGTACACAGAGGGAGAGAGAGAAGCAGACTCCCTGCTGAGCAGGGAGCCCAATGCCGGACTCAATCCCAAGACCCTGGGATCATGACCTGAGCTGAAGGCAGATGTTTAACTGACCGAGCCACCCAGGCACCCCTATATATATGTAATTTTTAAAGGGTTCATGCTTTACACTTTGTTCTTGTACTTCCTGCCCCACTTGTTTATTAAAGACATCTTTCTAGGTTAGCACATATAGATGGACCTCATTCTGACTAATGACTACATTTGGCAGAAAGTTGATTTGTTTATCATTTCCTTATTGGCATAACCATTAGAAAGAGAGCTTCGAGGAACACTCTTTTTTTTTTTATCATTCTCTCTTTTTTTTTTTTGGTTGTCATCCTGATATTTTTTTAATTTAAATGTAATTAATTAGCATATAATGTATTATTAGTTTCAGAGGTAGAAGTCAGTGATTCATCAGTCTTATATAATACCCCGGGGCTCGTTACAACACATACCCTCCTCAATGTCCATCACCCAGTTACCCCATCCCCCCACTTGACAACCCCGCCAGCAGCCCTCACTTTGTTCCCTACAGTTAAGAGTCTCTTATGGTTTGCCTCTCTCTCTTTGTTTTCATCTTATTTTATTTTTCCCCTCCCCCTGTGTTCATGTTTCATTTCTTAAATTCCACATATGAGTGAAATCATATGGTGTTTGTCTTTCTCTGACTTATTTCCTTTAGCATGATATCCTCTAGTTCCATCCACATTGTAGCAAATGGCAAAATTTCATTTTTTATATTGTATATATTTACCACATCTTCTTTAGCCAGTCATCTGTCAATGGACATTAGGCTCTTTCCATAGTTTGGCTATTGTGGACATTGCTGCTATAAACATTTGGGTGCACGTGCCCCTTTGGATTGTTACATTTGTAATTTTGGAGTAAATACCCAGTAGTGCAATTGCCAGGTCATAGGGTAGCTCTATTTTCAACTTTTTGAGGAAACTCCATATTGTTTTCCAGAGTGGCTACACCAGCTTGCATTCCCACCAACAGTGTAGGAGGTTCCCCTTTCTCCTCATCCTTGCCAACATCTGTCAATTCCTGACTTGTTGATTTTAGCCATTCTGACTAGTGTGAGGTGGTATCTCACTGTGGTTTTGATTTGTATTTCCCTGATGCGGAGTGATGTTGAGCACTTTCTCATATGTCTGTTGGCCATTTGGATGTCTTCTTTGGAGAAATGTCTGTTTGTCTTCTGCCCATTTCTTGATTGGATTATTTGTTCTTTGGATGTTGAGTTTGATAAGTTCTTTATAGATTTTGATATTAGCCCTTTATCTGATAAAACACTTGCAAATACCTTCTCCCATTCTTTCAGTTGTCTTTTCATTTTGTTGCCTGTTTCATTTGCTGTGCACATGCTTTTTACCTTGATGAAGTCCCGGTGGTTCATTTTTGCCTTTGTTTCCCTTGCCTTGTTGTTACAGCCGAGGTCAAAGAGGTTGCTGCTTGTGTTCTTCTCTAGGATTTTGATGGATTCCTGTCTCACGTTTAGGTCTTTTCATCCATTTTCAGTCTGTTTTTGTGAATGGTGTAAGAAAATGGTCCAGTTTCATTCTTCTTTATGTGACTGTCCAATTTTCTCAGCATCGTTTTTTTGAAGAGACTGTCTTTTTTCCATTGGATGTTCTTTCCTTCTTTGTTGAAGATTAGTTGACCTTAGATTTGAGGGTCCATTTCTGGGTTTTCTATTCTGTTCCATTGACCTGTGTGTCTGTTTTTGTGCCAGTACCATACTGTCTTGATGATTACAGCTTTGTAATAGAGCTTGAAGTCTGGAATTGGGATGCCCCAGCTTTGGTTTTCTTTTTCAACATTCCTTTGCCTATTCTGGGTCTTTTCTGGTTCCATGCAAATTTTAGGATTATTTGTTTGAGCTCTGTGAAAAAAGTTGATGGTATTTTTTTTTCAAAAATTGTATTTATTTATTTGACAGAGAGAGAGTGAGCGAGAGCACAGAAGCAAGGGGAGCAGCAGAGGGAGAGGGAGAAGCAGACTCCCCACTGAGCCCAGAGCAGGGCTGGATCCCTGAGTGCTGAAGGCAGGCTTAACTGACTGAGCCACCCAGGTGCCCCAAGTTAATGGTATTTTGATAGTGATTGCATTGAATGTACAGATTGCTCTAGGTAGCATAGACATTTTAACAATATTTGTTCTTCCAATCCATGAGCATGGAACATTTTTCCATTTCTTTGTGTCTTTCAAGGAACTTTCTTATGTACGTATTTCATGTTAGTTTTTTTGGCAGAGTAAGTTCCTAAAAGTGGAACTTGTGGGTTAAAGCATATATATATATATATATATATATATATATATATATATATATATATATATATTTTATATATCTGTATNTATATATATATATATATATATATACATTTTATGCATGGTCCTCAAGTTAAAGCTGACTTACACCCCCCATGAGTTGAAAGAAGACCTAGCCAGATGAAAGAACTTGACTGCCTCAGATTTGTTAAACAAGTACAGTCCCTGGAAGAAGCCTTGGGAACTGAGCAGATGACTGGGACCCAGCCTGGGAGAGGTTTCATTTGGGCAGGGCTAACTTCAGGGAGTCTAACAAATCAGCTAAATATGTGACCTTGTGCGTTTGTCCAGATTACCAAGAACTTTCTTGCTGTGACATTTCTTTCACCTGGGCCACTGGAAGAGGTCATGGTCATGCTTCAGAATATTAGAAGAGTTAAGTCTTTCCCTTTGTTGGAAGAGCGTGGATTAAGTGGAGCTTTTGGTTATTTCTAGCTTAAGCTGAGTAACTAATTTAAATAGGCTTCATATAAATAGTGTTATCAGAGAAAAATTACTAAATAAAAATATTTGAATTAAACTGTCAAACATATATACATCTATGTGTATGAATGTGTATATGTATGTATGCATATATATTTTTTAATACAAGCCTCCTGAAAATGGTTTTAAAGTAAAATTGATTGATTTTTACCCCCATTATGTAAGAATATATAAAAATTGGGGTGCCTGGGTGGCACAGTCATTAGGCATCTGCCTTCGGCTCAGGTCATGATTCTGGGGTCCTGGAATCGAGCCCTGCATTGGGCTCCCTGTTCAGCGGGAAGCCTGCTTCTTCCTCTCCCACTCCCCCTGCTTGTATTCCCTCTACCTCTGTCAAATAAATAAAATCTTAAAAAATATATATATGTATAAAAATTATAGAATTTTGGAACATAAGAAAATAAAAATGGGGAATGTTTTAGTATAATTAAAGGTTTTTCAATGTATAATTTTATGTTTTTTAATATAGTTGTGGGATCATATTGCATATACAATTTTATCTCCTACTGTTTTAAAGCACTGGACTAGAAAGTATACTGAGTTAATGGCCACCATTGGGCTAAACATCCTATATTCATTAACTTGTTTAAGTTTTACAGTGCTCACCTATGGTAGGTTCTGTTTTTGTTCTCATTTTATAGTCAGAGAAATTGAGACTTTGAGAACCTGAGTAACTTCCCCCAAATCCATAATCATTTCTTAGTCTAGTAAAAAGAATGAATCAAAATAACTTGTGTGTATTCTCCACTTATAGAAGGACAGGTGTGGTTTGCATGATGTTGCTTCCCATGTCATGAACATCCCCTTGGTTTAAATAGCTATGTAATATGGCATTTAGTGGATATCCTCAGAATTATTTTCTTATTCTGTTATTATCTAGGACCATTCTTAATATAGTTTTTCTTATTATAAATGTCTTAAAACCATTCATAATGGCTCAGGTGTCAGGTTCATCTCTGTGAATGATGAACATCTCTGTGTATATTTTTTCCCTATATTTTTTGGAGTGTCCTGGGAATAGAGTCCAGGTAATTTAATTGCTTAATCAAAATAGCTAAACTTATAGAAAGATAATGATGATTTTTAAATTACTCATAAATCTTCACATAATACTGTTGGTGCTATTTTCCATTGTCTCTAGAAGATAGCAAAGTCCAAATGACTTCATCATCCACAGCATGAAACTTCACATTGTCCCTAGAGGAAAAATGATTTCTTCACTAGCAGCTGTGAAAAATTGACTGATAGCATGAGAGTTTGTGCCCAAGTTGAGATTATTGGCATTTAAATGAAATCACACTCATAAATAATTTGGATTAGCAATGTTACCAGCTGACACATTGCTTATCATTGAAATACTCTTAAGTAATTCTTATGCAACCAATTTTTTTAAAGGATTTTATTTATTTATTTGAGAGAAAACAAGAGAGCGTAAGCAGGGAGGAGGGGTAGAGGGAGAGGGAGAAACAGCCTCCCTGCTGAGCAGTGAACCTGATTCAGGGCTTGGTCCCAGGACCTGGAGATCATGACCTGAGCTGAAGGCAAACACTTAGCTGGCTGAGCCACTCTGGTGCCCCTGCAACCACTATTCTTAACAATATCTTAAAATCAACATAATTTACTCAGTAAAACCTTTACTGAGGAAAACTGATTATTTTTCATAATAGAACTCCTTTTTTTCATAGTCACTTAAATTGTATCATTTTAACCATTGGCTATTGTAGTGCCCCCAGGAATAGATTTTTTTCTCTGTCGAGAGTGTTTGTTGGAATAATTTTATTGTTATAAAGATGCATAAAAGCAGATTCCAGAAAAAGTTTTAAAATTTGAAACACTTGAATTCTGAGAAATATAATTCAAAAGGAATAGTAATGTAGACTTTCTGAGTTGTGCTTAGATTTTAGGTAGGGGGACCATGGAGGGAGAAGTACAAACATTTTCTGAAGGAATAAAGTCCTCCCCATGGATCCCTCAATGCTAGACTACAAAATGGCATTAGAATAGGGAATACCATTAGAATAGAGAATACTCTTAAGAGTAAGGCCACCCCACTCTTCACTTTGTGTTGGCACTTGTCAACTGGGTATCACATCAAATATAAAGGGGACAATCCTGATGGAACTTTAGATTAGGAGAGAAGGGATTAGATGAGAATAAAATACATGGCTCAAATGAAAAGAATGTGTGTTATGTCAGGCATTGTGCTAGGCACTCTATTTGCAAAAGGTCCTGGGGCTTCAAGTGGAGTGAGAGAGCTCTGTGGTTTTTTTTAAAAGATTTTATTTGTTTGTTTATTTATTTATGTATTTATTTGAGAGAAGACAGACAGACAGACAGACAGACAGACAGACACACACACACACACACACACACACATGCAAGCAGGGGGAGGACCAAAGAGAGGGGGAAATCTGAGAATATCTCAAGTAGACCCCTCACCCCCATCCCACACCCCCCAGCTAGCACAGAGCCCATGTGAGATCATGACCTGAGCCAAAACCAAGATTTGGACACTTAATTGACTGAGCCACCCAGGCACCCCAAGAGCTATATATATATTTTTAAAGATTTTATTTATTTATTTGAGAGCAAAAGCGAGAGAGATCACAGAAGGAGAGGGAGAAGCAGAGTCTCTGCTGAAAGGAGAGCCTAATGTGGGGCTCAATACCAGGACCCCGAGATCCTGACCTGAACTGAAGGCAGATGCTTAACTGAAAGAGCCACAAGGCCCTGCCCCTCCCCCCACCCCAAGAGCTGTATCTTTAAAGATATGATGGTATAATGTTGTTTCAGATAGGCCAGGAAAAGTGAACTGAATCTTGACAGGCAAAAAGTAGAGAAAGGGTAGAAAGAATGTTGTAGCAAGGAAAGAGCAAGAGCCAAGCCAGAGCCCAGGGAAACCCTGGAGAGCCAGAACCTGCCCACTGGTTGGAACTCAGGCCGTGGGAAGGGAGGTGAGGCTGGAGAGGCAGATGGTGCCTTGTAGAGAGGGTGATGATGCTTGTCAGTGGAAGTTAAGTGATATAAGTTAAGTAGGTATATGTGTGTGCATGTGGGCTCTGTGCATGTGTAGATGCCTGGGTGTATGACTTTTGGCGGTTTTACTTAGGGTAAAATTGCCAGGGGCTGTGCTGGGTTCTTAATATTATCTAACTGAATCTTCACAAAAACCCACATAGAGGTACAAGTAGTATTTCCACTTAACAAGTGATGCTGAGGAATTGAGAGGTTGAAAGAATTGTCTACAATTCTACAGCCTGGAGATATGCCTGCGTGGCTCAGTCCCAACTCCTAATCTCACCTTAGGTCTTTTTTTTTTTTTTTTTAAAGATTTTATTTATTTATTTGACACAGAGAGAGAGATTACAAGTAGGCAGAGAGGCAGGCAGAGAGACAGGGAGAGGAGGAAGCAGGTTCTCCGCTGAGCAGAAAGCCCGATGCAGGCCTCGATTCCAGGACGCTGAGATCATGACCTGAGCCGAAAGCAGAGGCTTTAACCCACTGAGCCACCCAGGCGCCCTCACCTTAGGTCTTGATCTCAGGGTTGTGAGTTCAAGCCCCGCTTTGGGGTCCATGCTGGGTGTGAAGCCTACTTAAAAAAAAAAGTTAAAAAAACAAAAACTATACTATAGTATAGTAATACAGTATATTATACTACAGTATAGTATAGTAATAGTTCAAAAACTATTTGAACACAGGTCTTTTGAATTTAAATCTTTTTTTCCCGTGGCCACAATAGAAATTTTTTGAAATTTAAAAGTAATATAAGAAAAAAAAATCTGGGGTACCTGGGTGGCTCAGTCGGTTAAGCGTCTGCCTTTGGCACAGATCGTGATCCTGGGGTCCTGAAATTGAGCCCTGCATAGGGCTCCCTGCTCACTCTCCCTCCCCTGCTCCCCCTGCTTGTACTCTCTCTCTGTCAAATAAATTAATAAAATCTTTGAGAAAAAAAGTAATGTAAGAAATAAAACAAATAAGGAAAAGGTGATATAAATTCATATCTTCCCCATATTTATACGAATAAGCAGGGCTTGAAAGTATTCCTTTTTTCTGTCTCCTTGTCAATATGATATATTTTAAATTAAATACATTTTATGAAAAAATGGTTTTAATTTTCATTTACTTAACTATTAGTAAATTAAGTGGATTTCTTCCCTGAATTATTTATGTCCTTCATAGTTTTTTTTTTCCTATTGGAATAGTAGTATTTTTCTTCTTAGATATAAAAGATACTAGTCCATTTCCTGTCATTTGTTCTAAGCCTTTGGCTGTAAACAGTTTTGTTACAATCAAGAGTTTTCTTCCTTTTTTTGTGTCACAGAACTATGTAGTTCATCTTGATTTTTTAAAAATCATTTTGATTTTTTTAATCAATAAAGTCTTATTTCCCTTTCAAAATCCAATTTAAAAAAAGTTTCCCCCCCCCCAAAATTTATACTTGTCTCCTAATTGCATAAAATTTCCAGTGATTCAACTTGGGCGGGTCAGTCGTTAAGTGACTGCTTTTTCTGCTCAGTCATGATCCTGGGGGTCTTGGGATCAAGCCCCACATCAGGCTCCCTGCTCAGTGGGAAGCCTGCCTCCCCCTCTTCCCCTCCCCCTACTTGTTTTCCTTCTGTCGCTGTCTCTCTCTCTGTCAAATAAATAAATAAAAATAAAAAAAAAATTTTTCCAGTGTTTCATGAGACCCTAACCTAAGTTGGACTTCTTGGTTGTAATGCCGAAATTCCAGTTGCCCTGCAGACTTGAGTGAGCCCTGACTGTCCTCCTGTATGCCTTGGGTCTCTGTTTTATGTGCTAACAAGCCCCAAGAAGGGTGTTGCCAGGTTGCTTTTTGTTGTACTTTCAAATTTACCAGTTATCTGATATTCCTGTTTTATTTTAAAACCCTCAAACTCATTTTAGAGCCTGTGCCTTTTGGTTGATGTTAATAATTATTTCATTCGGTACACAGATGACTTCCTGAATATTTTCCCCGTAATAAAGAAAAAAAAAACACGCTCTGTGAAAATACTGCTATTATACTTACAAGAGTTATCTCTGAGGCAGTGGTTATAAAAGTTGCTGAATCCCTTTTTGTTAATATCTTATGTAAATCACTTTGTGTATGCTTGCTTCATTTAGTAACTTATTCATAATAGGAATACTTACTATGTAGCAAGGAAGGCAAGATGAATGGTGAAGAGTCATTCATTCAAAACTAGTTGCTGTGTCCGTGAGCTGCCTTAGGCCCTGTTGTAGTCTCCAGGGTCACTGCTCATGGGGTGGGGGTGGGGTGGGAGGTAGGGGAGTGGGGAGAGTCGGGGGCGGGGGGCGGGGGGGGAACGGACGACAGTGCACACAGCCTCGCCCTGTGGATCTTCTGCTCTTAGCACTCTTTGTAAATCCAGGCTCCAGGGTTCAGGGCCTTGGGATCTCCAGCAGGTCATTTCACATGGTGGATCACATGTTTTCCTTCTTCATCAAGTGAAGAAAATAATATAAACTCGCAGTTAAATAGCTCTGTCATGTGCTACAGAATATTGTTCAAAGTAGCTTTCAGTAGCTTTGGTTATTTCTGTCATGTTGTGACAAGCCCTGTGCTGTGCCCTGGTAATAGAGTGAAGTAGTATTTAATGGGGGAGGTTGAGACATTGTAATCACACATCTTTTCTTACACTCTTTACTATCTCTCTTCTACCAGCCCACCCCCACCTCTCCTTCTTTACCCTCTCCTTACCTGTCTATCCATTTCCAGACTCCTCAGAGCATCTAGAATCTAGCTCCATTTCCTCTGTCTTCACACAGGTCCACCTTCTCATCTTCCAAATAAACAGGCCCTTTACCCTTTGCCATGCACCCCTGTTTGTTTCTGTGTATCCTTCTTAGTCCTGCTCTTTTCCCGTCTCCCCCTGTAGAAGTCCTTCAAGGCTCAACCCAAGTCCTGTTACCATGAACCCTGTCTACTATTCTTTCTCCCACAGATTTCTCCAGAGACCTTCCCTGTGCCCCTGTGATACAATCAGCACTACCTATTAGCCATTGTTTAGACTTATTCTCTGCTTGTTTTATGTATCCTTATTATTTGTTTGCTTCCCAACTAGACTGCCCATGTGTGTAGGGTATTGACTTTGAAGCTCAGTGACGCATTGTTACTGAAGTGACCATTGCCCTCTATTGGACTTTAACCGCCAGGCTTACAAAGATGGGAGCCCCCTGAGGTGGCCCTCTTGCGTTGTCCAGTTAACACTTTCTGGTTGCAGAGAGAGTCCCCGCCTTTTTACGGGGTATCTTGCTAAGAAATATCTTACATGAGACTTCTAGGTCAGGACCCGAAATTATCCATGTTGTCCCAGTCCTCTAGGGTGTGTTTGTGAGGACTGGTAGTCCAGCCCAGGAGTCATTTCACAGGAGGCAAGATGCTGAGGAGAGGGCGGGCTGCCCAGCTATGAGCACCCTTAAGTCATTTCATGGTTGCTTTTCGGCAAGTTTGCTGGATCCCGTTTCTCTCACCAGAGAACAGGAAGCAGATGTATTTACATGCAGTGCCTTGGAATAGTTCCACTCCAGTCCTGTCAGGTGCTGAGATTTGAGAGAACATTTTCAGTCTGAAGAGAGGAATTACTGTTTCGTCTGCAATTTTAGCCCGCACTTTTCTTCCATGTGCTTTCTGCCTGAGAGTTCTTAGACCAAGGTTAAATTAAATGCTGAGGCTTTGGGGACTCTCAGAATCACTGAATGAAAGACAAAAGTGTAAATGCCATAATTGCAGTCATTCATTTCTCCTTTACTCCTTTTTCTTTTTCTTTTTTTTAATCCTCTATCTCCCTGACATCGGATTGTTTATAATACTAACTTTAACTCACTGATGTGAATAACATAGCATTAAAACATTAACTTAAATTTAATGTAAGGCTGGGGTACTTATGAGGAGCATCTCTCATAAAACATTATTCTTATACATTCAGATATATTACAGCAAATGAATTTTAATGGTTTGAATTGCTATCATCTTCACCTTTTTTAAATGCAGACATTAAATAACATCTCCTAATGTTTGACTCCTATGACTATTGCTTTATAATTGGCATAACAGTTAATACTGCTGTTTACACAGTTATTTAAGATTCCAGGAGGAGATGAAAGAGAAGAATTTTATGTGTGTTCTTTTTGGCAGACTTTATTGTTCCACGTAAGTAGTCGTACGTGGGCTTCATATTTTCTTCCAGATGTAAGGGAAAGGTGCCCAAAAGAGAAAGACTTAATAAAAGATTACTTTTCTGAGAGCTTCCCAAGCTCAGTATTTACTGATAAGCTTTCTCACATCTGGCTAATAGACTTGGATTCTGTTCATGAGTCACAAAAAAGAAGAAAATCAGTTTGTTGTGAATTAAGTGGGTTTGGTTTGGGATCTCACTGAGGGCATTCAGTTCACCGTTGATCATGGGTTTGTGCAACATGAGATCTTAATAGACTGGAGGCTAGATACTGGGGAGTTTAGGTCCTTGGGCTAGTTTTTCCCTAACTTCCTGGCCTTCCTCAAGAATGCTTCCTTCAGGGGGCCTGGGTGGCTCAGTGGGTTAAAGCCTCTGCTTTCGGCTCAGGTCATGATCTCAGCGTCCTGGGATCAAGGCCCGCATCGGGCTCTCTGCTCAGCAGGGAGCCTGCCTCCTCCTCTCCCTGTCTCTCTGCCTGCCTCTCTGCCTACTTGTAATTTCTCTCTCTCTGTGTCAAATAAATAAATAAAATCTTAAAAAAAAAAAAAAAAAAAAAAAAAAGAATGCTTCCTTCAGGGAAATGTAGACGGATGGCCCCCAAAGAACATAACTGGAGTGGAAAATGTGAGGTTAAAAGAAAAACTCACAATTTATTTCAGTGACTTTCTTTCTTGCCTTGATTTATTCAACAGTTGTTTCAGCACCTTATCCATGTAAATACACAAAATTTGGAATTAATAGCAACGCTCTGGAGTTAGGGCAACTTTTTTGTTTGTATACTTGTTTTTTGTTCCAGTAGAAAATTTGAGTGTGAGAATTTTTTTTTTTTTACCACAGCAAGAGTGATAAATTGTCTACCTGATGTCTTTATAATACAATGCTCTATTCCCATGTTTTTTGAGGTCTGGTAGTTGAGCGTTGAATTCTGTATTCTAACTAATCACTGACTCACTTTCACACTACTGGGAAATTCGCTTCTGTTTTTTTCAACAGCCAGATACTATATAGAGGGGCAAAGAGTACCGTCGGATATAAGGTGGGTCCCCCAGTTTCCAGTAAGATAAAAAATACTTAGGGCCACCCTGAATACATAAACTTTTGGAGGTACAGTAATATCACACATATATTAATAATAAATTAATAATGTGTTAATTGAGAAATGTTTCTTCTATTCACTTTCATGAAATGATTTTTTCAGAGCCTACATTTGTATCTTTGATATCATGTCTTTAATGTCAGTGGAGCTACTTTGGAGCCCTCTAGTACAGTGTGTCAGAATACAGTCTCTTCACTCCCATGGACTGTCTTCATGTTTTAGTATCCATGCATGAAATTACTTCTAGATTTTATCCAAGGCCCTAGCACGCATTTCAGACTTTTTCCCCCCTCTATTTATAGGTATATACTGGAGATCTCCAAAATGTAACCATTTTCTGTACTATTTTTGTAAAGATTCTATTTTTAAGTAATCCCTGTACCCGTGGGGCTCAAACTTATAGACCCAACATCAAGAGTCATGCTCTATCGACTGAGCAAGCCAGATGCCTCTATACTATTTTAAAAGAGATCTTTAAGAGGCTTGTTTACAATGGCATTGAATATGCATAATTGTGAGGTAACAATCCTAGAGATAATGAGCAAGTTTTTATTCAATTTCTTTGTTTTCTTAAAGTAGCTGATTCCTTCAGTTGACCTTTTTTCTTTCATTTTTTAAAATTTTATTATGTTATGTTAGCATATAGTATATCATTAGTTTTTGATGTAGTTTCCCATGAGTCATTGTTTGTGTGTAATACCCAGTGCTCCATGCAATACGTGCCCTCCTTAATACCCGTCACTGGGCTAACCCACCCCCCCAGCCCCCTCCCCTCTGAAACCCTCAGTTTGTTTCCCATAGTCCATAGTGTCTCATGATTTGTCTCCCCGTCTGATTCCTCCCCCTTTATTTTTCTCTTCCTTCTCCTAATGTCCTCCATGCTATTTCTTATATTCCACAAATAAGAGAAACCATATGATAATTGTCTTTCTCTGCTTGACTTATTTCACTTAGCATAACCCCTTGAGTTACATCCATGTTGATGCAAATGGTGGGTATTCATCCTTTCTGGTGGCTGAGTAATATTCCATTGTGTATATGGACCACATCTTCTTTATCCATTCATCTGTTGAAGTGCATCTCAGCTCCTTCCACAGTGTGGCTATTGTGGACATTGCTACTATGAATATTGGGGTGCACATGCCCCTTCTTTTCACTACATCTGTATCTTTGGGGTAAATACGTCGTAGTGCAATTGCTGGGTCGTAGGGTAGCTCTATTCTTAATGTCTTGAGGAACCTCCATACTGTTTTCCAGAGTGTTTGTACCAGCTTGCATTCCCACCAAGGTAAGAGGGTTCCCCCCTTTCTCTACATCCTCACCAACATTTGTTGTTTCCTGTCTTGTTAATTTTTGCCATTCTAACAGGTATAAGTTGGTATCTCAGTGTGGTTTTGATTTGTATTTCCCTGATGGCTAGTGATGTTGAGCATTTATTCATGTGTCTGTTAGCCATTTTTATGTCTTTTTTGGAGAAATGTCCATTCATGTCTTCTGCCCATTTTTCGACGGGGTTGTTAGTTTTTTGAGTGTTGAGTTTGAGTTCTTTATAGATCTTGAATGTCAACCCTTTATCTGTAATGTCATTTCCAAATATCTTCTCCCATCCCATGGGCTGCCTCTTAGTTTTGTTGACTGTTTCCTTTGCTGCCCAGAAGCTTTTTAATTTGATGAAGTCCCACAAAAACAGACAGATAAACCAATGGAACAGAATAGAGACTCCAGAAATGGACCCTGAACTCTGTGGTTAACTAATCTTTGACAAATCAGGGAAAAATATCCAATGGAAAAAAGACAGTCTCTTCAACAAGTGGTGCTGGGAAAATTGGACAGCTACACACAGAAGAATGAAACTGGACCATTCCCTTACACCATACACAAAGACAAACTTAAAATGGATGAAAGACCTCAATGTGAGACAGGAATCCATCAAAATCCTAGAGAAGAAGATAGGCAGTAACCTCTCTGACATCGGCCACAGTAACTTCTTTCAAGACACATCCCCAAAGGCAAGTGAAATAAAATCAGCTGACCTTTTAAAGCATCCCAAACTATCATTGATTGAGATTGTTTCAGATTTGAGTGTCTTCATTCAAAGAATACTTCTTTGTTTAAAATAAAGCACTGTGAGTCCTCTGTCAGTAAGAGACTGTTCAAGGACTTGAATATATGGCAGTCCTCTCTTTTGGAAGGAGAGAAAAGACATCCTCAGTGTATGTGGCATAGTAATTAACCAAAGGTTTTCTTCTTTTTTGTACATCTACTGACAAAATTGATTATTTTCTTGTTATATGTTCCTACACATTTTTTAAGGTAAAAAAAAAGTTGCAAAGATGTGATTTACCAGAAGAATAGGGAATTTAAGCTAGGGGTTCTCATATGGTGCTTGTATCACCTTAATAGTTAATATGTGGCAATCGAAGATACAATGCCATTATAGAAAAGGAAAGAACAGAATTAAATGCAAAAGTAGATTTCAATTCCTAAACAGTACAGAAAGAAAACTAACAACTTTGCTTACAAGATTTTCATTAATCTTCACTTCTCCAGTATGGATCTATCTCTTGATCATAATTTCCATTACAGATAGTGTCCAGGCTTACAGTGATATGACATAGAAAAATTAATACAAAATCTGGGCATTTTCTTGGGATAATTCTCCTCTCTTGCCCCTCCCACAAGAGAAGCAAGTATCAGGAGAGGCTGAGGAGAGTAAGTGAGCAGCTTTTACTAAGAGTCACTTAACATTTGTACAGCTCTGTAATTTTCAAGGAATTTTTGTGAGCATTATCTAACTGGCCTCAACAGCTCTGGAATGTACACTGAGGAGTTAGAAGGATTCTCACATTTTTATCCTCCTTTTCCTTTTTTTCTCTTCAGCTTTCTTTTTAACGTTTAAGAAACTGAGGCTCTCTGAGGTTAAGCAAATTGACGAGGTCACCTTGTAGAAACAGAACCAGGTGGCTTCTCTGAGTAGAGGAAGCTACAGGACAAGTGCACCGTGGTTTCTGTTTCTTCCTATTTCTCATTCCCATTCCATCTAGGCACATGTAAAGCATCGCTGTGAATGTGTTTTAAGGGTGATTATCCTAGAGATGCTTCCCATGAGTCATTACTTGGTGAAGAAAGGCAGTAAATTATTATCCTTTCTGTATTTTCCTCTCTGCATTTTTACTCTTGCTAATAATGAGAATGCGAGTACACTTAAGAACAAAGGAGACATCAATATAGTTTAAAATGAACATTGTCAGAATAAATCCAACTGTGAACCACCCAGGTTTATTATATTGCTCTGAAAGACTTGTGAATTTAAGTGGTTTGTTAATCCTCCTCCCCAGATTTTTTCAACTAAAAAACGTTGTTTAGAAGTAATTTTAGGAAGACATAATTTGCTAGTATTCATCTGAGAGCTATGTAACATTTGTTTGAGAGTTTTATATGTAGTTTCACATACGATAGAAGTTTCTAGATATAGTGGGAGAATCATATGAACCTTTCTGGATCATAAAGTACCCACTTTATTGAGAACAATGTCTTGAACTTTATGTGTGCCACCTGATGGCAATCTTGGATAAATTTAATTGAATGTTGCAAATATGGAATTCTGAATGTAAGCATGAAGTGGAGCTGATGATACAGAGATGCACTCTCTCCCTTTAAAGGGTTTAACACACTTGTAGTAAGCATAAGGCAACAACAAAAATGACTCTAAAGGCAAAGGAAAATTAATAAATGCAAAAAGAGATTTCTAAATTAAGCCCTTCAGAGTTTAGTGGGGAGTGTGCCCATGAGGTTGGGAATATCAGGACAAGCCTCACAGTTAGGGATGGGCTCTGGAGAAAGCATGCTATTTTGATGGTGATAAATGGAGGTTTTCAGTGGAGGAAATGGTGTGAGTAAATGCACGGAAGCAGCAAAGTGTATGGTGTATGTAAGAAACAAGGACTGAGTTCAGCATGGCAGGAAGAAAATAAAGTAGGTGAGCATGGACATGGCACTTTCCAGAGAAGAATGAATATGATTGTGACCATTGGGTGAATTTTGACTTTCTTGTGGAATTAGGGAGAAATTCCCTTAAAGGAGTTTTAAAGGAAGGAAGGGAAGGGGAGAGGGAAGAAAACGAGCTGTGTTTTGAGATATATTAGCTATGTGAACAAAATACTTAAAACCTATGTTGGTGAGTAGCACACTGCTTCTACTATGTCAAACTAGATTTGACAGAGAGCAGGCTCTCTTATCCAAAACTCTCTTGCTACCAAGGACTCAGCATGCAGGCTGTACATAGAAATCTCTCTCTGGCTCTTGCCCTGTTTCTCTGCAGCCAATCCTCTATTATCCTTCAAGGGTATACTTCTAGCTTCTTTTTTTTTTTTTTTAAAGATTTTATTTATTCATTTGACACAGAGAGAGAGATTACAAGTAGGCAGAGAGGCAGGCAGAGAGAGAGGAGAGAGGAGGAAGCAGGCTCCCTGCTGAGCAGAGAGCCCGATGCGGGCCTCGATCCCAGGACGCTGAGATCATGACCTGAGCCGAANCAGGCGCCCTACTTCTAGTTTCTTTACAAATTAATTTTTATACTCAATCATGCTTTAAGGTGTGGCTTGACACAGGGATATTTGCATTTTTTATGCCTGGTCCCTCCTTAACCAAAGGTTTTTGTCTTTAGTAATAGACTTCAAATACTGGCAACATAGTGATGTGGATTTGGAACCAGAATGGGCTTTGAAGTCAGATTCATCTAGGCTGAAGTCTGGCCTCGCCTCGTAGGAGCCTTTCTAGACCCAGCTACTGGTGATATAGTGATGTTTACCTCATTGGGCTGTTGAAATGTTTGTAACTTGCACGTGGAAGGCTTCTATTTCCTTGTCTCCCTTCTTACCATAAGCATTATAAATGACAGTGGTGTCTGGTAAATCATGGGTTTTAACTTATCTAACTTCTCACCTTGTGATTAGGAAACGGCCATAACTCTATTCAAGCAAGAGACCCGCAAAGTCCATGTTGTTGTCCAGGCTTTGTTCACATGTCCCTTCAGTCTTGTGTTTCTGCTGCTCAGTCAGTTAACATCTGAAGCCTGAAGGTACCTCAGTAGTATTTATCTCATGTGGGTTCCTAAGTTGTGGTTATTTGTATATTTATTCCATTTTCCCTTTTGACTGGAGGTTCTTTTTTTTTTTTTTTAAAGATTTTATTTATTTATTTCACAGCGGGAGAGAGATCACAAGGAGGCAGAGAGGCAGGCAGAGAGAGAGGGGGAAGCAGGCTCCCTGCTGAGCAGAGAGCCCGATGTGGGCCTCGATCCCAGGACCCTGAGATCATGACCTGAGCTGAAAGCAGAGGCTTTAACCCACTGAGCCACCCAGGCGCCCTTGACTGGAGGTTCTTGACTGTATGTTCCTTGAAGGTGTTTTTCCATTTCCTGGGGTATCTAATACAGGGTCCTGCACTCATTAAATTTGGGACTTGAATTAAATTGATCTGATACCTTTATAATGATTACATATACATAGTAGCCAAGTCCAGTTCATACTTTTCTGTGACACTGGGCAAAGTTAACCACCATCCCATCTGTTTACCAATACATTACAAAATACCTTCAATGTGTCTAGAAATATCCCATCCAAACAGACCTCATGGATTGATTTCCTCTGCTCTCCAGAGCAAATGTGGAACTTATTACCATGACATGTGAAGCTGGTCTATCCGTTTCTTCACACTCCCCACCACCTAGAACTTATTACACTTCAGCCTACGCCCTATGATTCAACCAGGCAGATTGGCCAAATGTACTCCCCTTCACAAAGGTAGATAAAAATATCCATTGTCAGCTGACAGAACAGGTGGCTCTCTCTTACCATCTAGAATTCCATAAAAGATGTCAGCACAGTCTCCCACAGAAGGTCATGGCCTAATCTGGGAAACAATTTTGAACTAGCCCCAGTACAATGTGGCTCTCAATACAGAATCCCTATTCCTTGATAAATCTTTATTTCCCAATAAAGAATCTCTGTATCTTTTCTCGATGTCAACATAGGATTTAAATTAAGGTTAATTTGTTATTTCTTGGCTGTGTTGCATGCTCATTTGCTGGTTGCTTGTTAACCTCTGCTTTCCAAAGACAAAGACCAATGGTGAATTCTGATTAAATAGTTTCCTGGCACTAATGCTCATATAGTCCATCCATCTCATTTTATAGGGGAAGTAATAAAAAATTCTCAGGTAGACACCAATTTCTTGGCCTTACCTTAGTACTTTTTAAAAACAAATTTATTTCGCAGGTCTTATATTTGCATGCAAGTTTGAGGTTTAAAATATAGAAATAGAATATTTTAAATGACTTCCAGAAAAGGAGGCATAGATGAAGTAAAATTTACTGCCCTTCTAAGCCACAAAGTCATAAATACCTTAAATGAAATGCCAAGCCAGCAAAGTTGATTTAGACAGGGTTTGGGGAGATAGTCAGTATGCTGTGTACATACTTCGATAGTAAGAGTGAGACAAAAGAAGATGGTGGTCACAAATACCGAGGGTGTTGCATAATAGAAGCATTGGTTGATACTTTTTTTCCCTTTCATTTAACAAGTATAAGGAATTGATTTATAGGACTTTTTTTTTTTCAGATCAAGTGGCATATTAAAAATTGGCTTAGCAAACTTAACATAGAAGTATTTAATAGATATTTCTGAGTGCTATTTGAGAAAAGATACATAAATCATCTGTCTGTTATAGTACTTTGCTCTCTATAATTTCAGTATCTTCACTGAATGTATGAGTACTGAAATATTAGCCCATGGCTAAAAGCAATAGCTTTAATTAAATTCAAGTCTTTATGGCTTTAATAAATTAAAAAAATCACCCAGATCAACATACCTTTGTGTATAGACTTTTTTACAGAGGAATGTGTAGTTAAATAATATTTTTCAGTACCCAGAGTTATACAGTGCTAGCATTCAGAGGGTTTACATTAAGAATTCAGATATGTTGTTTGCTTCCAGGAAGCAGAGAAGAATAAATAGTATCTACACATGCAGTGCCATCAATGGATATAAAGTGACTCGAAATCATTAATCTCATGAGTTAACATCAAGGACAGGGTAAAATCTCATCTGGTACAGGTCAAAATTGTGGTATTTGTGTGTGCATCTGGGAATGGAGTTTGGGGTTTGACCTTGATACTCACTCATTGGGATCTGACAATATTTGACTCCCAGCCACACCCTCTCAGACCTGAACAGCTCAGTCTCCAAGAAGAATGTTTCCTATAATACTGCAATTCCAGGGAAACTCTTTTGGGCACTGAACAATCTCTAAGTCAACATGAAAGCCATTACAGCTGATTTATTTTGTGAATTTACATTTTGTGAAATGTGTAGTAGATTATTTGCCTCTGTATAGTTCGAAAGGACTGGAAAAATCATCCTGTCCCTCTACTTCCAACATTCTCGAGTAGTGAGCTGGTAACAACGATCTTCCATTCTGTTGAAGGAGACATAGAAGTTCAGCCTCTGACTTCTCTATTACTCATCTGCTGCTCAATGACTTCCCCCTTTGAATATTCAGGTGATGTTTGTAACACCAGGGTGTTTTTGCTGAGTATCTTATCATGTTGAGAAAAGAAAAGTAAAATATGTCCAAAGGCACATTGTAGGTGGGAAGGGTATGGACCCTTTCTCTCTATTTGATCATCTCCCTTCCCATCAGCCCCACGGAGTCACCCCGAGTCACTTAGATGGATGGCTATTTGTGTTTTCTCTTGGTAAGTGAGGGATTCAAAAAGAGCTTGAGGGTACCCCAATGAATACTATAACATTTATGGAGGATAAGTACAAGGAATGATAATCAGTGGGTATGTAGGTAGATCAGTATCTGGGCATTGATTTTTGAACAGTTAGAAAAAAAAAATCAAAGAACGATTTGGCTAAATGGTGCCTTGATTTTACCAGAGATTTTAATATTGGTGGATGTGCCATATTGACTGAAGTCCTCAGCACCCTTGTACCACCTTCTCCCACATGTGTAGCCTCTTAAAGTCCTCTTCTGTCACGATGTCAGTTAGAGAGCTGCTTGTATGTATAATTTCTGTGATGTGGTGTCTTGTGAAGCAAAGCTGGGCTATGATTGTTGGCCTCATTCCCAAAGAACCTTGGTTGTTAGGAGACTGAGCCAGTAGAGGCTCAGAATGAGGAGACTTCTCAAACCAGGTAAGGTTAAGAAATGTTGTTTTGGCAGGTGGGCTTTGTCTTTGAGTTGGTTATGTTCTGTCTGGTCTAGCATCTGTATCTGTGTCTGCCTCTAGGTCTTAATCTCAGTTCTTAACTAACCGAGGGCCCAAGATAAAGCAGTGAAACACTAAACTTCTCTGGTTTGTGCAGTGGAATTGTGGAAAACTATCATTAGATATGGTTTGGAAGGAAAATAGAAAAAAATTGGTAAAAGAAGTCACATGTGTTTAAGGGAATCAGTCTCTCAAAGAAGTCCACAAAGATTTCAGTATTTTTATATCACCTGAAGCAATTCTTGATTAAGGTGCCTTTGCTTCTAGCCCTTTCCCTTAACCCTATTTCCCCTCCAACTGAAAAGTGGTAAGCAGTATGGCTTCGAAGAACATGGCTTCACAAAGTACTAATTCTACATAGCTAATATATTTGAAAACATTGGTGTGCTGTGATATTCATGTGTGTGTGTAGAGAGTGTCTAGGCCAGGAGGTGGCAAGTATGGCCAATCGAATCTGGCCTGCTGCTGATTTTGTGTGACCTGTGAGATAAGAATGTTTTCTTTTCATTTTTAAGTGGTTACATTTTAAATGGTTGTATAAGTTCTTATATAGTATTTTTCATTTTGCCTGTTGGCCTACAAATTCTAAGTATTTACTGTCTAACCCTTCCATAAAAAGTTTGCCAACCTCGAGGCTAGGGAATGATGTCACAGGCATCTCTCCTGATTTTAATTATAACGAATATTCATACCATTTTGTTCTACTCTTTTAAATTGTTTTTTTCTAAGGTATTAAAACTAGCATATTTTAATAGAAATGTCTCATGTTTCTTTGCAGTCTTTTCAGGAGTTAATGTAGGGGCACAACTTAAAAAAAAAAAATCAACCAGTAGTCCTCACAATGTATTTTGGATGGTACAGAAGAAGAGAATTCTAGAATGCCCTCCATATGAAGCTGTTGGCTCTAGGGCTCACACTGAATGGAACATTCCCTAAGTTTTTGCTTCCATCATGAAATACCTGGGGCACCATTTTCTCTGTTCTTCAATGTGCAGTGCTTTAGAATACATCAGAGAGAGAACCTAGCCGTGAACAATCCTCTTGTGAAGCAGACAGAGTAATGATAGGGAGCCAGGGTGAGTAGTCCTGTATTCAGCCAGAGCTGAAGCATAGTCGTTTGTTTGCTTTAGCAGCTTTATTGAGGTATAATTTATGTACTGTAAAATTCATCCATCTTAAGGATACCGCTCAATTATTTTTAGTAAATTTACAGAGTTGTACAAGCATTGCCATCCAATTTTAGAACCATCATCCCACAAAGAATACTTGTGCCCATTTGCTCTCACTCCCTACCCCCTTTTTCCCCTCAGCTCCAGGCAACCATTAATCTATTTCCTGTCTCAACAGATTTGCCCTTTTCTGGACATTTCATATAAATGGAATCATCCAGTGTATGTTCTTTTGCAACTGACTTCTTTCACTTGGAGGAACGTTTTCGAGTTTCATATATCTCATAGCATGTATCAGCACTTCACTTGAATGGGTATATTCCCATTTTATTTATCCATTCACCAGTTGAGTAGACATTTGGATTGTTTGTGTTCTTGACTATTATGAATAATGCTGCTATGAACATTTATATGCAAGTCTTTGTGTGAACCTCTGTTTTCATTTCTCTTGGGTAGAAACCTAAAAGAGGATTGCTGGGCTATAGGGCAAATTTATGTTTAACTTTTTTTTTTTAAACTTTATTTATTTATTTTTAATTATGTATGTTTAACTTTCTAAGAAACTATCAAACTGTTTTCCAAAACAACTGCAGCATTCTCTGATTCTCACTAGCAATATATGAGAGTTCCAGTTTCTCTACATTCTGGAAAACACTTGGTAGTGTCTTTTTGATTCTAGCCATTCTGCTGAGTATGAATTGGTATCTCACTGCAGTTTTAATTTTTTTTCCCTCATGAATAATGATAAGTATCTTCTCATACGATTATCGGGCATTCACATGTTTTCTTAAGTGAAATGGTTGTTCAGATCTTTTGCCATTTTTAAGTTAGATTTGTCTTCTTATTGAGTTTTAAGAGTTCCTTATGTATTCTGGATATAAATTTGTTATCAGCTACATGACTCACAAACATTTCCCCCAGACTGTGGCTTATGTTTTCACTTAATTGTGTCATTTGAAAGGCAGTGCATTTTGAAACATGAACTATGAATTCATGACATGAAAGTGGGTTCTGATATTTTTCCTCATTTTAATTATTTTACATAAACTGGGGTTTGTAAGAGCTTGTGGAACTCCTGCAGTGAATCGGCAGTAGTGTTGGTGATAGTGTCACACCTTTGGGAGGTTTTTCTATTTTGAATACCCACCTAGTATTGGAGCTCTAGCCAGCTCCAGTTTACCTGATTTCTGTATCTGTTCACATCACAGTTTCCATTTAGGGTGTGGCTGTCAAAGATGACTTTAGGACATCAGTAAAGGAGAAGGAATGTTGGATAACTGGTTTCATCCTGAGGTAGCCTGAGGGTTTTCTCCCTTCAGGCCAAGGAATGGGGTAGCTCCTTTCCTGTTTCCCTCTTTTCCTCTCCCTACCTGCTCCCAGCACTCATTCCTTTAAAAAAATCTGTTTTCCTCTCAAGATTCCCCTCTGTGATAATGTAAAAAGTATGATAGGGATTTAGAGGGGAAAGTTGAACCTAAGAACTAGCTATATAAGTCTCAGGAAGCAGTTAGGTGGCCCTCTTAGCCAGTAGACAGGGTGGTTTTGGGTATTGGTTAAGGGCATGCATATACCACTTGTAAGGCGTTGTGAGCTCAGGCAAGTTGCTTGATCTTTTCATATTTCCTTCCACATCTCTCAAATGGGAGTAGTGTTAGCACCTACTGGTAAGGATTAGTGATTTAGAATTTGCAAAGTGCTTAGGAGTGCACCTGTTGGCAGTTCCTCGTTAAGTGCTAGCTGTCATTTTTATTATTGTTGCTATTGTTAAATGTTTGGCAGAGTACCATTGTACAAAAAGCACGAGCTTCTGTGTCAGACATCCTCGGGGACGTCTTGAGATCGGTTCCCAGCTCTTCTGTTTACTAGCTATGCCATGTCCCACAAGCCACATTTGCTCTCTTTGCCCCAGTCTCATTTGCTTAAGGGGCAAAAACCAAGTGCCTGGAGAAGTTGCTGTGATGGAGAAAGTGGAGTTACATATGCCGCTGTACTTAGTGCTGGCTGGACAATAGTGCGTGGTCAGAGCATATTTTTGGATGTTACTTGCTTGTTTTTGGTGTTAAGGAGGCAGCAGTCAACAGAGTCAAAGAATCCTGTAATCTTCTGCAGAGGGAGAAAGCACAGCACGAGTGGGGAAAAAAGAGGGAAGGTTTTACAGAGAAGTGATAAGTGGGGCCTTATAGGGGAGGCTGGTCTTGGACAGATGATAAAGCAGAGTCAAGGCATCAGGCCCAGATCTAATGTTTCAGGAAACACAGACATTGAACTTGTGGGGACCAAGGCAGCAATCTGAGAGTGGGCTTTGATTACTGAAGGACTCGAAGGCTAGACTCCATTCTTGACAGTGTCTCAAGAGGTGTTCTTTTAGGAACTTCAATCTGGCTATGAATGGGCAAAATCTTGGAGGCAGAGACCACCTCTAGGGACACGGTAGGCTTTAATTATTTACCCCTTTAGAAAGAAGTCCTACTCTCCAAGCTTGGTTCTGAGAAAACCTGTGTGCCACTCTTTCACCAAAGACATGCTTGCTTTCCTATCTATCTCTTTTTGGCAGTGCTACCCCAGTTAGTCTGAGGTTCGATGTGAAAGAGCATTTGTAATGCCAGAAAATAAAAATACTCTAAAAGCATGCAATGGAACAGAGATAGGATGTATACTTATTACGTTAGCTGTTTCATCTCAAATATGCACAATAGATTACAAGGAACCACTTAAGAATCAATTTGCCATATGAATGTATACTTCAGCCTTGAATTACACAGTACCAATGTTCCAGGAAAACTATAAATATATTCTATTTTTGTAATTTGAATTGTTTTCTTGTTAACATACGCCATCATTTATGAGATGCTTTGAATGACTGATTTGCTCTAATAACTAGTGGTACGTTTCTTACCGATCGCCTCCCACACCCCCAACGGCCCACTCCCCATGCCTTCCTCCTTTCTTTATATGTTTTCAAACTTAAAAAGACATTTATGATGAGCCCTGGGTTTTATAATGAACTAATGAATCACTGAACGCTGCATCACAAACTAATTATGTACTACACCGTGGTTAACTGAACAGGATAAAAAACACGTTTATGATCAAAACTTTGACAATATGATATTTTTATAATAATTATTCCTTGTTGTTTTCCAGAGTGTGAACATCAATATACCTTTACTTAACCTTTTTTATTTGAAAAGGAAAGAGTAATAATAAGACTATAGTTCTTTCTGATAAGGGTTTGGTTATGTCAGGAATACTTTAGCCCCAAGTCCTGTTCGTTTGAGAAAGGTTCCGATGTGGGCCCTGCTGAGCTTCCATTCCCGTGAGCTCTACCTCCACTGGCCCACTAACATGCCACAGGGAATTCCAGACTCTGAACGGCAGCCCCCTTTCCCCTCATGTCGGAGCGAGTGATTCCCTGTGCGTTTCTCCCTCCTCCATGTTACATTGGGTATATACTACTGGGCCCAATGGTACTTTCTTACATTTATATTCTGTATGGTCCTCTGCTGTATCCCACGACTTTCTCACCCCAGCTCACCCAGAGAAGGGACAGGGTGTGATGCCATCCCCATCTTAACAAGAATTCCAGAGCTGATGTGGGAAGACTCCATTCTCCAGGCATGTTTCCTTCGTGACACACGAGCACGGTGACCTGGAGATGAAGGTTACTATCTGGATATTTTCACAGACTGGGAGTGTGGACAGAGGATGTGAATGGCTCCTTAGAGTAAGGTAATGCTTTCTTAGATTTGCATCTGTAGCCCCATCAAGGAGCAGCTTTGTAGATTGTCAGCCATGACTTATTCGTATTTATAGTCCTAGCATCTTGTCATATGACTTGAAGTTTAGTCAGTCTTCAATATATTGTTCTTAATGAAAGGGTATCTGTTTGTTAGCATAATTGCAAATAGAATTTCTTTGATTTGACTTCTTTGCATTTTTGCTGGGTGGACATTTTCTAAGAACCAAGCAAGAGTTCATTAGGTCATTGGAAAATGAGGATGAAATTTTACCCAGGAGAATTTCATGTGTCAGGAAAGCAAAGAAGTCTATCATAGCAGATTCATACAGTTTAGAGAATAATAGTTAGGAGTAAAATATCCCACCCATCTCTGCCACATATAAAAGTAAAACACTTAGGTCAGAGGAATTGAACTAGTGACCTTAAGTGGAATCCAGTTAGCAGGATGTATTTTGTTTGGTCTGCATGGTGTTTTATTTTTAATTGAGTTAATTGCTGATGTTTACTAAAAAAACAAACAAAACAGATTTCATAAAAAGTATCTGAAATATCAGATTGCTGGCTTTCTCTGAAAAATGGGAAAAACGTGGCAATACTTGAGTTTGCATTTTTTCTTGACATTTGACTGGCTCTTATTTCGGTGGGGTATTGAAATTGCCATAGCCCTTGGCCCCATCTGTCCCATTGCCAAGAAACCGAGTACAGCAACCATTCATCCTTGTACTCAGAGCTAAGCCTGACTTTCTTTTTCCTTATTTGCTTGACCTGCCTGTCCCCACAGGATTAAGCTTGCAGATCTTGTTTAGAGCCTTTGGGTTTAAAGGTCTCAGATGATGACCTTGAAGTTTAGATATTTACTTTGTGGCTATAAAATACATGAGTGCAAAGGAGTTTAGGAGTCCATGAATAAACATAAACTAATTTTGTTCATCTGTACATCTTCAGTGGTCGATTTCTCCACAAATCATACCTTATTTATAACACCACATTGCCATGGAAATTCACTGCTGTACTTTTCACTTCCCAGCTCTACTAAATTTTACTCCTAACATTTTCAGAGCCACTTGTACAATGTGCAGATTTAGTGTAGTAGCAATCTCAAGTGGTTTTGTAACATTAAATATTAAATAACTTTAAAACTGCAAACAAGGGAAAAATAAGAAGTCAGCCAAATCCTGACACATACATTTAATAAAGAAGCAACAAAGAGTCTATCATTTATATGACCTAGTGCTCAACCACTGTACTAGATTGAGGGCCTCCTCTACACCTGTATTTTATTCAAATGTAATATGAAATGTCTCCTAGAGTCATACTGTGATTTAGTAGTCTGCCTAGCCATGGGCTAGGAATCCTATATGCCTGCTGTATACACCTAGTAATGATGGTTGAGTTATGGGACACATGCTATTTGTTGAAAGGCTATTCCGTGTACTTTACAAGGATCACCTCATTTTAAACCCCACCCCCACCCTTTGAAGTAGGTGTTATTGTCTTCGTTTTATTGATGAGGTGACAAAGGCAAAGGGAGTGCCCAAGATCACACAGGCTGTGTGAAACCAGGGATAGAGAATTTCAGCCCCCGGCCTTGTGAACACAGCCTCCCTGCTCTATTCGTCCTGGGTAGATCTAAAACACAGATCTTCCCCTCAGAGCTGAAAATCCATCTGGTTGTTGGTCACTTAAAAGATAATTAGAATATATATTCTCTTAATATTAGAATAGTATATTATGGGGACAAACACTTCTGCCTTAGTAGGTGGAGACCAGAGAAAACTTCAGAAAGATCACAGTAAGTTTAGTTGGATAAAGAGGAAGAGCAGTCAGTCCCAGGAGAGGAGAAAGGTAGGAGACAAGGTACTGAGGCATAAATGTGAATGGGCTATTCATGAGATGGAAGGCAGCCCTGATACCTGGGAGATGTAATATTTATAGGCAATACATGGAGACAACTATGTATTCATTATTTCTAAAATTAGGGTTAAGATTAAAACAAACAAATGAGAAGATAGAGTTCACGTACAGTGGATCAGGAATGAAATTTCAGGTTCAGGTTCAGGTCACCCTAAAGAGGTGATCCCAGGCTTGATTAAGGCAACCTTTGATTAGCCTCTCTCAGCTTAGGAAAGGATGGGGGCACAAAGACAGTATAACTTCCCCTTTGTAGGGGACGTTCTGAGATCCAGGTTGGCTGAGTATGGTAAAGCACTGCAGGACTAAGAGTGCGGGCTTCTGGAAAGACTCTCTTTTGATGAAAGTGCCTCAGGCTATTTTAAGATCATCAACTTTTCTCGTTCTGTTTCTGTGTTTTGTAATTGGTCTGCTCGCTGATTGTACTCTGGATTTCTGTGTAGATTTGCCTATAGGAAGGCAAGCTGTCATTCATAACAAAATAAATATTCTGGACTATATGACTATTCTCTTTCTCATGATTAAGTTAATCAGTTGACACCTTGGCTTAAATATCTGTCTGTGGACTTCAGTGAAGTCTAGCCCACCCCGAGAGAAAGAAAGCTAGACGTGCTGGACTAGGGCAGACACTGGGGGGGGGGGGGGGGGGGGGGGGNGAATATTTCCAAGTTAGAACTTTGAGATTTGATGACTGCTGGGATATAGTGGTTGAAGGAGAAGGAGGCATGAAGGATCAGATGCTGAAAGGATGATAATGGCCTTGACAGAGATGGAAGGTAGAAACAGATTGGATTTCTGGAACAAAGATAACACACGTTTGATTCTGAAGTTTGAGTCCATGGTGCCTGTGTTGGTGGAGTGTTCTGCCTTTCGGGTGTCCAGGGTCATGAAGCTGGTTAGGTGTAGCGACTGCCCAGCAGGTGGGGAATGGGTGAGTTCAGTTCCAGGGAGCGTCTGGAGTGAAAAGGAGGCTGAGGACTGAGGATGGAAGCCGGGGTGTCACTGATGTCAGAGAGGAGCACGGGCATTCTGTGCCGGGAGGCAGGGGAGGCAGGGAGATGGAAGAAAAGGGTGAAAGAGCAGAGCAGCAGTGATTTAAGCATAACAGAATGGCCAGTTTTGTCAAGGACTGTAGGATCGAAGTAGAAGACTTAGACTCAAAGCTTCAGAGGTCAAAGAGACCTGAATGGGCTCCTTGCTTCCCCAGAAGAGAGACTCGAGCTTGTCCAAGATCACCCTGAGGGATCTGGGTGTGATTACAGTGTTTCCTGTGGGGCAATCTCATGCTTATCCCATTGTCTCTTGTTGTTTCTTGTTTCTAAGAATAGCTTTGCAGTTAGTGTGGAATACTGTGTAATCCTCGCTGGTAGGAGAGATAGCGTTGGCGCTTGAAAGTGGGCAGCTCACTCTCACCTCATCCCCGTGCTCACTGCTCACAGTGAAAAGAGGGTCCTACTTATTTAATAACAAGGTGCTGAATAGCCAGTGTGTGGCCCACTCATTCTCTTTCAGTCAGCACGCAACTCACATGGCATCAACCAGTCAGCCAAGATTCTCACTGTGTGTGTTAACTGGGTTCAGTTTGTGGAATGGCTTATTCTCCTATGCAGGAGTGTGGGTTGACTGACTTTTTTGGGAAAAACCTCAGTGATAAAACATTGCTAATCCAATTATGTCTTTTTCTGTAAAAGAGGAAGGAGCAAGAACATCCTCCTTTCCAAGTAGAAGATAATAGGTCCGAAGTCTACCTACCTGTATTTGTTTCTGGCCGGAGGATCCTTGACATTCATGGTTTTAACTTTCATTCATACATATGTACACACATACACGGACATGTATGTATACACACATAGACATATGTTTACATAACATACATGTGTGTGTATTGTCACATACACATACATTAACGTCTGTATCTATGTGTGCAACTACATATTCTTCGCAGACAATTTAAAAGTCCAGGAGGAGAATGTGCCAGTGAACAGGCTAAAGGAGTTGGGGGATAAGAGGTGGGGTGGGCATCGGCGGAGAAAAAGATTAAAAAAAAGAAAAAAAGATCCAGGAGGTAAGATATGCTTTTAAAGGTTTGCATGGGGAGACTGGTGTGTCAGGGCAAATAAATTATGAAGGAGCCCAGTCAGCAAGAGGCTCCATTCCTGTCCATCTCTCTCTGTTTAATCTTTTTTCCCCTTCCCACTGAATTCTAAGAGCTCTGTTAAATAGATATTTTAGTCCCCATTTTCAGACGAGGAAACCAAAGACATTATATACTGGAGTGACAGGCAGGATTTTTAGGGATAAGCGAAGGGGCTCCACTGGTATTCCTGAGAAGGATCTGTTGTTCAGTCCCACATCCAGTTGTGAGACGTGTATTAGAGCCTGTGGCAGAAAACTGACACGAAACAGGGTGGTAGCAAAGGTCAGGCTCGTTTCCTTCTTAAACTCAAAAGTACATATATTTTGAAAACTTCAGTAGCATTAGTTCCTGTTTTCTGCTTTCCTGTACAATCACAGCATCAGTGCTGAACAAACAGCTCTTTGTCTTCAGTCGGCTTTCATATTAAAAAAACAACCACACAGAGACTATGAAAGCACTTGATGTTCAAGGAACACATAACACTAGTTTGACTCTAGATGATAATAAATATTTGGCTGTTTTGCCTCAACGACATGCTTAAGAAGCGTGACGTTTGCAAGTGCATGCTCCAAAGTCGTATTGACTGAGTTTATTTTTGGCAACAGTGGAGCAATCTTGGTTATATTCCTTTTTTTAATCTTTATCCTAGACAAGTATTCGTTGGAAAATGCTTATTTATCTTTTTTCTGATTTCCACAAATCACAGCCATTCATTCACATTTGAGTGCAAATGGACTTTAAGCTCACAATTGTAAATTGAGTGTATATTCAAGGGAATTCTGGGAGCAATGAGAGAGGTTTTATAGGCAGAATGACCTAACCAAAGTGTAATTTGGAGACCCTGATTTTTGGCAGGTGTCTTTTGTGCAGATTGTGGGGACCGACACCGGTGTTGATGAGGGACAGATGCCAGTGACGCTAAACTCTGACTTGCCAGGTTTTTGACAAGAGAAGTCAACCTGAGAGAAAAGAATAGACCCCAATACAAAACTGAGGAAAGAATCAACATAATTTAACTACTAATAGAGCTTCCGAACAAAGCGTAAGAAAAACATCCAAATCAAACTAGGTAAACCCAAGAAACTGAACATAGTAGATTTTAGAACTAAGTATAAAATGCAAGTGGTATTTCCAGTGGCGGTTTGGCCCTAAACGTATAAATGTAATGACAGGAAAAGAGTACAATTAATTATCGCGCTGAAGAAAGGCTGCTTGGTTGGGGCGATGACAAGAGCAAGTCCTCCATGGTTTCCAGGTGTGGGACAAGGGAGAGACCTGGTGATTTCATGTTTTTACTGAGCCTAGTTCTTATTCACACTATCTTTTTTCTAATGAAATATTTTAAAATACAGAAATTAATATAAGAAGGACCCACTCGGCTGTGTTTTAAAGAATTAAAATATGACAGAAGCAGCTGAAGTTCCCTGGCCAGCCCTCTTCGTTCTCCACCCTCCAGAGGACATCTCTAACCTGAATTTGGTGTTTTTCTTTCTTTCTTTCTTTTTATGAAATGCATGTATGTGTACGTGTGTGTATGTATTGGAATATATATATCTATTCATGAGATACATAGCATTACCTTACAAATTACTAAACTTTACATAACACTTTATTTTTTTAGAAGATTATTTATTTCTTTATTTGAGAGAGAGCGAGAGAGAGCATAAGCAGGAGGAGGGGCAGAGAGAGAGGAAGAAGCAGAGTACTCCCTGCTGAGTTTGTGTGGGGTTTGATCCCAGGACCCTCAGATCATGACCTGAGCAGAAAGCAGACGCTTAACCGACTGGATTTAGTGAAGACTGTTATGCTAAAATTAAGTTCACATTTGACCTGAGAATGAAAGTGAATAGGTTTGACTTACTTCCAACCTCAGTGACTTTGCATTGGTAAGTCTGTTGCTTCTCAAACAGAAACAGCTGAGCCTTCAGCAAATGAGGAAAACCGTTTGGAATCACAGAGTAAATTATTGATGAAAGTAGCAATAATTTCAGGAAATGTTTGCTTTGAGACTAAAACTCAAGTCTGTGTAATCAGTCCATGGGACAAGTAACATCTTTTCTCCTAACTAGGGTATTTCTTTGGACTCCTAAACTAATGAAAGTTTTGAAAGCTATTCTGGGAATTTAGATGATATCTCAGAGTTTCCAAAAAATGGCAATTTTCTTCTCCCCTTTATTTCATTCTTTAAGATACATGGGACATTTTCCAAACTAGAGTCAATTTACTTTTTCGCTAGTTGATGAACATCTCTAATGTATGCAAGTAATAATGTTAGTATCCCAGTAACAGTGTGAAAGGAGAATACTGAACAAAAGCTCATGTTACAGCTTCAAAAAAAAAAATCTCAGATGAAACCTATCAGTTAGTTAACTAAGTCTTAGGACTATCCCTCACCCACTTCCACATACTGTACCCTGAAGGTAAAACAAACAAACAAACAAACAAACAACTAATTCTTGGACGAGGCACTTTGGCTAAAAGCCTGCGGAGCAAGAGAAAAATACGTGTCTGCATCATTAACATGAGTCAGTGATGTCTGATGGCTTTGTTAGACCTGTAATTGCCAATTAATTGAAAGGCCTTACTTTGTTCTACAGAGCAAAAGTCCAGCCAACCAAGCAGTACCCAGAGTTCTAAAATCTGAGGCTTTGTAAAAAAGCTAGGTGTTCGTTTAATTTGTGAAACTCTCTATTTATACACTAATGAACATTATTCTGCCTCCTCAGAGAATCGGCAGTGTGTCTGAAACTTATGACATGGTCATCCATTTCCAGTCTTGACGTTAAGGGCTGAGGGCCCCCAGATGTAGATGAAGGAGACCTAGTATGAAAAACAAGGACACCTGCTTTCTTTCACCAAGTTAACCTGAGAATGTAGGGGAGTGGCACAGTTCTCTGGACCCAGTGTTCTCATCTGTAAAACAAGGGTGTGGATGAACTATCCAGTTGTTAAGTACAACCCCCGTTTGGAGGAAATAAAAAATGGGAGATGGCTACCTCTGATTCGTGTGCACAGAAATATGCTGATGTTACAATGAAACACTGGCAATACCAAACACTTGCCTTTTGAGCTGTTTTTCCACTTAGGGTAAGCAGCACATGTTCACAACACCAACTCTGACCGGGATTCTCGCTAAGTCATTGCACTTGGAGGGCATCCTTTACATTATGCAGAGGAGGGAAGAGACAACAGAGGAAGTCTTATTAGCCCTCTTGCCTGAGCAGAGAAGAGGAGCTGAAATTGAGGTGGCCAGCTGTCAGAGTAATTCCACTGATTTTGTGTTCATGTGATGAGAGCGAGCGAGCTATGGAAGAAAGTTGGTCACAATATGAGAATAAGTTTTATTTTAATTTTTGTATTAAAGTAAAGAGGAGCTATTTAGTAGTGAGAAGCATGGTCTCTGGTATGAGCCTGCCTGGATTCAGGTACCAAATTCACCACCTGCTACCTGTGCTTTTAGGCAAGTTCCCTAAGTCCCCTCTCCTTATCTACAAGGTGGAAGTGACAGTGGCATCTGTCCCGTATGGTTCTCACAAATGTAAATGAGATACCACATACAAAACTCTTAACAATGGTACCACACATAAACTAAGTGCTTAAGAAACGCCAGCTCTTGGGCGCCTGGGTGGCTCAGTGGGTTAAAGCCTCTGCTTTCAGCTCAGGTCATGATCTCAGGGTCCTGGGATCGAGGCCCACATCGGTCTTTCTGCTCGGCAGGGAGCCTGCTTCCTCCTCTCTCTCTGCCTACTTGTGATCTCTCTCTCTCTGTGTCAAATAAAGAAAAAAAATCTTTAAAAAAAAAAAAAAAAGAAATGCCAGCTCTTGTTGTTTTCTAAAAGTAAATAGGTGATCCTCAAAGAAAACCTAGTAAGTAGAAAGACTGTTCACTCTGTAAGGAAGACTTGCTATTGAGCTTGAAACCACAATTACTTCACTTCAAAATTGTGGAAGTGAATATGTCAGGTATAATACAGAAACCCCTTTGAAGGGTTTTAGAAGCCCAGTTGTACTTGACTGAAGAAGTGATAAAATACCAATGTGTTTAGGTTGTAGCTTTGTTCATACCTTAGGAAAGTCAGTCAGCTTTGGTTTTTAGTAGAGAAACAGGAATTTAATCTACTCTGTGCTTTGAGGTAAAAGGGTGGGTTTTAGTATCAGTTAAGTATCACTATAATAAAGTGTACATTAATTTATTTCAAAATATATTCTGCTCATTTATCATAATTTTACTTTATTTGTAATAATTTACAAGATATGGTGGCATGATTTATATTAAATCTTTAATTTTATGGAGGGAAAGATATATAAGCCCTACTTCTCTTCATGTATTTTTTTTTTAAGATTTTATTTATTTAGTTGATGGAGAGAGACACAGCAAGAGAGGGAACACAAGCAAGGGGAGTGGGAGAGGGAGAATCAGGCTTCCTGCCAAGCAGGGAGACCGATGTGGGGCTCGATCCCAGGAGCCTGCGATCATGACGTGAGCGGAAGGCAGACACTTAACAACTGAGCCACCCAGGCCCCCCCCTTCATGTATATTGATAAGAAATGAGTTAATCTTTGTTTGTGATAATTTAGATGATGGAACAGCTAAAATGAGAAATGTCTCAAAAGTAATGCATTCCAAAAAAAAAAAAGTAATGCATTCCATTTCATAATTAAAGGAACTGTATGCTAAATTTTTGTGCTCTGTGCCTTAATTTTACACTCAATAACGAAAGTTTCATTACATACACTATTCCAGAGTTGACTCTCTTTGATTCTAAATTACTAGTATGTTGATAATTTTAAAAATTTCATTAGGAGGAGTGCCTGGGTGATTCAGTTGGTTAAGCGTCTGCCTTCTGCTCCGGTCATGATCCTTGGGTCCTGGGATTGAGCCCCGTGTCGGGCTCCCTGGTCAGCAAGAAGCCTGCTTCTCCCTCTTCCAATGCCTGCAGCTTGTGCTCTCTCTCTCTCTCTCTCTGTCTCTCTCTCTGTCAAATAAATAAATAAAGTCTTTTTTTAAAATTGCGTTAGCAGTATATGGCATGTCTTCATGTCTTCCCCCTTCTTATTTATATTTTTGGCCAGTTCCTAGAAATAGCTGATACCATTCTTAGATTATGGACTATTTTGGTTAAAATAAACTTTAAATAAAGGGGGGAGTACCTATACCTTTAATCAAAATTCAGATGTCAATTTAGGAACTGTTCTTTGCAAAACACTATGTTTGCTGTCAGAAATACAAAGAGAAATAAGACTCCGTTTTACCTACTTGAAACTCACAAGCAAGTCAGAGGTTTGTGGCTGTAATCAAAGATGAGGTAGAGAGGTAAAGAACACACCACAGGAGAGAGACTTACAGTGCTTTCAATGTTGCTACATCCAGAAAAGGTGGATTCATAGACCAGCCAGCATTTGACATAAATCCTGAAGAAGGAATAGTATTTCAGCAGGTAGAGAGGATGATTGGCTATGGTGGAGAATGGCCCCCGGGTAATTACTGTTGACATTAGCTGAGAAGCTCTGTATTATTTTAGCTGCCCTGGTATTGAATAGAAGCACCAGTGCCATCCTTCCCTGTCTCCAGTTTTGCAGGCAGCCAATTTCTCTTCATCAGGACAGAGACTATTCTCATTATGTGGTGTCCATTAATGTCCCTTAGGTTAAAAACATGATTTTAGCTGAATACACTGTCTTCAGTTTTCAGGAGTATGCAGTTCAGGAAGAGGTAGCATCGTGTAATGGTGAAGAGCTGGGATACTGGAACCAGCCCACCTAGTTTCCAGTCTTGGCTCTCTCCCTTACTAGCTACGTGACCTTCAGCACTTCTGTAAACCATTTGGTACTTGTTTCCTCAGCTAAAAAAGGGAGAGGGGGCATGATGATAATAGTACCTACTTTGTCGTTTAGCATAGTTTCACTAAATGACTCCCTATTTGTCACGTGCTCAGAACGGCTCCTGAAATAGAGGACGTATGCCATAATTGTTGGAAGCAAAATGGCCACATCTGCCTGCCTTGCTCTGCCTAGGACGGTGTGCCCATTTGAGCTCTGGGGCTGCTCTGGGTGTTTTCCCTGCTTTGTCGTCCTACAGCTGAGGATCCTGGTGCCATTTGTGACACCTGGCAGGAAGACGCAAGATGTCAATGCTCTGATTCCCTACTTTTATGGCTCATTTTATTCGTCTTGATTTTAACAAAGAGCCCTTTCAGACTTGTCGTATAAGGACAATAAACCAGATTCAGTGGGTGGTGGTTTTTACTAGCTTTCCATTCTAATTTTCAGGTTTGATGGATATAAAAGGTTTCCATGTCCAAACAAATGTAGTGGAACTCATTGACTTCTCGAGGCAAAAGAAGTGCACTGTAATTCTGTGGAATTTGAGAGGGGGCTTTAGAGTCCATGGCTGGTGCCCCGGTTTTGCCACTTAGCAACAGCATAGCAACTCCACCCTGGGCGAGCTCATCCCTAGGCTTCTGTTTCCAGTAGAGGTTGCTGCCTTGCTGAGTCTCCTCAGAGGGAGTCTTTCTGGCATTCTGGGGTGCTTCTGAGCATCGTCCACTGACAGCTGATTGTCCAGCTTTTTGGTTCTGCTAACCAGGCTGGCACTTACCTTCTGCTTTCCAGCCCCCCAAAAGGGGGGTGGGGGTTCTCCCTCCTTTTTTCCTGTGGCCTTGGGAACTGATGCTTCACAAAATTCCACTTCTGCCTCTTTAGTGCTACATTCATGCAAGGCACAGAGGTCATTTATTTTTTACCATCTTTAACCAGGCTTTATGTTTTTAAGAAAACCTTGTTTAACTGTATTTAACTATATTTCCACTATTACCGTACAACAGTGTCTTTTGAAATGTCTCCCTATGAATAAGTTTAATGCTTCTCTTCTCCATCCCTGCTTTCTAAATGAAAATCCTTATAACCTAAGGATTCATCCCCTGGTGATTGTTAAATATTTTATATTAATTACGTTGTCCCCGAAGGGTACTAGCATTTAATTTGCCCATGAAATTTAGGGCAATTATTTATGTTGCTAACCCCAGTCATTTTATTCCAAAATTAGGCTTTTTGAATTCTTAATTTTTATTTGTATCTTGATGGGTTGGAATTAAGCTAAGTAATATTTTAGTAGAGGTTAATAAGTATGGTATTTTCAGAGCGTTGGTCTATGTGAGACTGCTTTTCCTGATCCTTCACAAGCGAAAGGCCGTTTGGCTGGCAGTGTCTATCTCTGACTGAGTCTTCTTTTTCTTTGATCGGTTAGTAATACAGAGGAGAAATTTAAGACCAATTGGACATTTGTTTCTTTCATGGTGACTTATTTCTATTTGATTTTTGTGTTGACTTGTTTTTGCTTTTATGCCTGGTACTAAAGAATTTATTTTTTTAACCCAAGGATTCAAAACATCTGTCAGAATGTGTCTTTGAATTGATATTATTTGGAATACAATTTAGTCCTCTTTTTTTTTCCGTTCAGATTTTTTTTTTTTTAACAGTCTTTGATTATTCTATTTCAGTTCTGCAGTCGTGTTTTCTCAGAAACAACTATAATTAGACTTGATTTTTCTGGTCCTTCAGATCTAGTCTTCTTTCATCTATTGGTTCGTTTCTCTGGTCATATGGGGGTGTTTGTCTTCTACATCAGTGATTTGATTTTACATAGTACACATCTCCATTTTTCTCTCTCTCCCCATGTGGGTAATATTCTGTCACTTCATTTTTAGAATCTTTGTACTGCTTCTTTATTTCACTTAGATTCTCTTTTTATCATACCCAGTAGTCCTTTATTGATTATGGCTTCCTACTTTGGTCTTTAAGGGACATGTCTTCTTGTATCGTATTAACAATGCCAAATACTTTTTTAAAAATTACATCTGGTTCCTCAAGGGAGTTGTTTTTAGGAGACAGGTCTTTCTTTGATTCTTCAGCATGCTCTTTTCCTTCCATACTTATGCACTACTTCTTGGTAGACCTATGTTGACATTTAGCTCTTACTTTCATTCCTGAATTTGGCCATATCCATTTAGACCCACTCACAGAGAGGTGGCGTGGATTGCCCTGGGGCCCACCCTCTCTCTGTCGTCCTCTTGTTTGCTAGTAAAAGTCTTCTTTTAGATCTCAGACCTTTTAGCAGTTGAGGCTTGCAGGCCCTGGACTATTTTCAGTGGTCTAGAAGAGTTTCATATAGAGCAGCAATTGCTAGTGCCTTGTTCTTCATACTCTCTGTACGGATTATTTAACGACTCCAACCCCCAGAATACATACCACCACAGTTCATCTTGTCTCTAAATCTACCTTTCTGCAACTGAAACCCCCAGTGCTACATGTTTCCCTTTCTTCCCACTGACCTTTTAAAAGTAGCAGTCACTAACTGATAGGGTGGGGGACTCTCCTCCTGCCCCAAAAAGCCTCATGGCAGAGAGGAGGTTTCTGACCACACATATTGTTGCATTTGTAGCTAGGTTGGTAGAAAGCAGAGAAGGGGAGATATGCTAAGATTTTCCTACTTCCTTCAGGATTCATAGCTTGTTTTTCTCTGCCCCGAATTACATCATTTTAAAAATCTAATTTTAGGGGTGCCTGGGTGGCTCAGTCATTAAGCGTCTGCCTTCGGCTCAGGTCTTGATCCCAGGGTCCTGGGATCGAGCCCCGCATCCGGCTCCCTGCTCGGCGGGAAGCCCACTTATCCCTCCCCCACTCCCCCTGCTTGTTGTATTCCCTCTGGCTGTGTCTCTCTCTGTCAAATAAATAAATAAAATCTTTTTTAAAAAATCTAATTTTATTGTTTGTTTCCTGCTGTAAAATTCTCTGATTCCTGCAATAGGTTGAAGGATACACACACACACATGCACGCACATATACTTTTTTTTGTGGTTGCATGCACCTTTATTTACCTTGTTTTATAGGTATTTTAGTGGGAGGTTGGGGGAAGCTATCCATCAGGAGGCTGTAGCTAGACATCATTTAGAACTGTAATTTATATGAAACTACACAAATAAAAAAAGTTATGCATGTGGCAGAATGCTTGAAAATTTTGCTTCCTGCAGATATTTTGTGGAAATAAACTCTATCTTGTAAATATTCATCACAAATTGTTATTCAAATGATGGAGACATTGGTGTCCTGTATTAGAACCTAGGTCTTTTGAAAACTGGGTCAATTTAGTGAGGAAATAAAATGTAGGTACATTAAGTGATTATAGGAATTCCAATGACTTCCATAAAGTCTTTGTTATACATAAAAATTGCTTGATCACTGCCTACTAACAGAAGAGTTTTAGAACTGAAACAGCTGTTATAAATCATTTAATCTGGTAATTGCAAATCCAGTTGCCTTCAGAGGGCAGAAAAGTGACCTGCAAATGCATGAAGTAGGTTGATTTAATACCTTGGGAAGTGAAAGAGACTGGAGAAAAGTGGAAATTACTTGTGCCCCCAAATCCTTGGGTTGTACTATCAAAAGAGTGTAATATAAACCCACTCTCCCATTATAGAGATGAAACTGAGGTCAAGGAATAATAGATTTGCCCGAAGTTTGGAGATTCTTTGTACCTGAACCAAAACCAGCTACGTAGTTGTAGTGCCTAGTGCAAAATAGAATATGGGGTCTCTTGTTTAGCAATTATGATGAATTTCAAGATATTGCCAGCAAAACATTAAAACCTAGTATGGAACCCTGTGGTTGTCACTTATGGTTCCTAGTCTTCACTTCTGATCTAGAATTTATACATCCAGACAGAAAGAAACATACAAACATTCTCTTCCACAGCTGCCAAAAATCAGTAACGGAGAAGTGGTTAAAATTAAGTCCTTGGGTGCCTGGGTGGCTCAGTGGGTTAAAGCCTGTGCCTTCGGCTCAGGTCATGATCTCAGGGTCCTGGGATTGAGGCCCACATCGGGCTCTCTGCTCAGCGGGGAGCCTGCTTCCTCCTCTCTGCCTGCCTCTCTGCCTACTTGTGATCTTTCTCTCTCTGTCAAATAAATAATAAAAAAATAAAATCTTAAAAAAAAAAGTCCTTGACTTTGACACTGCAATAAGTGAACCACCTTTACTTCCAAGACAGCTTTTCTGTATCATTTTCAAGTTTTCGTTCAATTATTTTACTGCTTCCATCCGTTTTTATTGTTTCTTCTTGAATTTAGGTTTTATGAATTATTAGTTGAAGATTTTCAACCCTGAAGTTCAAAGCTCTTCTCTAAATGTTAGTTCTGGTTTGAATACCAAGATGTTTGAAAGGTCAGTCAGCCCAGGAATGAAACTCTGAGGGACACTTGTGTCCGCTGTTGGGTCTTACTCAGCTCTCAGAGGCCCCCTTAACATTACTCTTTCCTCTTACGTGCAGAAGCTGTCATTTTTTCCAGAATATTTTGTATAAAATTTGAATCATCTCCTAAAATCACCTTTCCCTCCCTTCCCTTGCCCTCCCCCCACTTTTTTTTTTACCTTATTTGACAATTGTACATGGCTTGCAAACACATAAAGCAATTTGCCTCCTGAAAGATCGAATTGACTAGTCCCTTTCTCCTTTGTGTTCATTTATAACTCGTAACCCGTAGAACTATGAACAGCATAGTCTCAGAAATGCTAATTAGTGAAACAGCTTTGAAAGGCATAGCTATTCACACTCAGAAAATATAAGAAATAAAAATGGGAATTGAGTACTAGGGTAAGCCATATGTACATATAATATATAATTTATATAAAGTCTTTATACAAAGTCTTATGTACATATTTTTAAATCAGGTATTTCACCACTAAATATTTTACTATAAATCCCCTAAAAACAAGGACATTCTCCTACATAGACTGTAATACAATTCCCCCACTCAATAAATTTAACATTTATATAACACTGATGTTTACTTTAAGATTCATATTCAATGTTTTACATTGTCCCAATGATTTTTGATATTATAAAAAAATCTCCTATTGTCTGTTTATTTTCTATGAAGACCACTTTACAAAATCTTTAATTTTAATATCAAATGCATGAATTTTCTTCCGCAGTTGAGGTCTTAAGGTTCTTATTTAGAAGTTTTTGGCTATCCCGAAATTGCAAAGATCTCTTCCAACAACTTCCTCTGTTAGCTTTACAGTTTCACCTTTCAAATTTAGGTCTTACATCTAAGTATGGTTCATCTTTGCATAGGGTAAAAAGTAGAGCTTCAACCCCCCCCCCCCCGCAAACATCACCACTGTCTACGTAAGGTCTTATATTTTAAGACTTAAACATTGAATCATTTAAAATTGAAAGAGAACCAAAAATGTTTCTCCTCACTAAAAAAATGAAAGTCTAACTAACAGCTAGATACACAGTTTGGGATGGTGTAAGGTTGTCATTAACAGTTGTGTGTCAGATGGATGACTTAGATTCCAAGTGGGTTGCTTTAGCAACATCCATGAAGATGTTGGTAAGTATTTGTTAAAAGATGAAGGAAAAACTCTTACCTGATATAACAGTACGAAGGCTTTTATTTTTAAAACAAGTATGAACTTCAGTTAAGTCAAGTTGTTTACTTAATATCTGAATTAGACAAGGAATTCAGAACAATCTTAAGTACCTTTGTATTGTTGAACTGTATTCCTTCATGAGTGATTAACAAGAGGAAATGCATATGTTGGAGAGAGGTGAACAGATGGGCACACACAGTAACTGGAAGAAAATTTGTTATGAATTATTAATATTTAAGATTTTGCAGTAAGCCATACACATGAGTGTGTGTGTTCAGCTAACACTGAAATTGCCCATTAAACTTAATCCCTGGTTAGAGTGGTTTGGGGGAGGGGCATTTAATGGACTTTTTTTTTCACTCACTATTTCAGGATACTATGCTGTGAATATATAAACTGAATGTCATAGAATGTTTTTTTAAACTTCTACAGGTGGAGATTTTCATTTTCTCTTTATGTATTTACCTATGGAGTCCGGTTCCTGAAAAAGGTAGGATCTGCCAAGTTACTTTATATAATCCGTATGTAACTGTAAACCTATTATCTCATCTTTTGTATGTGACATAGTAGTATTTTAAATAATCATAACAGGCTTCCTAAGAATATTTGTGCATTTTTCTTTGACTTATAAAAAATATTTGTAGTTTATCCTTTATGGTAAGTATTTTTTTAGGTATATACCAAAAATATCTTTGAAAGTAATTTATTTTGCTAGTGAAAGATGTTGCATGTCCTCTGATCACTGTAGTTGTTACTTATTACTTATGGGCATCAGGAATCTTATAAAATCCATCTGATGCTTTGAAAGAAGTTGAGAGTTTCCATGTCACAGAATTGAAAAAAAATCAGTTGTTGCAATGTGTGTTATCATTATAACCTTCACCAACAAAAATTATGTTTTAGTGTCTTGCCTAGCTATTAACAAGGCAACAGCAGCTGCTGGTGGAAAATGGAGTTCCTTTCATAGATTGTGTTTCATCTACTGGTCCTATGCTAGTCCTGCATAAGCTGACACACCTTTATCTATGCAAGTAATTTTTCAAGGCTGCCATAACCTTTTTCCTGATTATTTCAATGCTGAATGCTTCTACTAACGAGTTAGGCCACTTAAATTCAAGTCTTATAAAGACTGAGCTTCTCTTAGTCATGCACATGCTAATAATACTGATTTGGCACAGAAGCTTGGAAATTATTTTTTAAAAAAGTTTATAGTATTAAGCTTTAAAGTGAAATCCATGTTATCTTTGTTTAGTAGAGAATTTTTTCCAAAGTAAGGCATTGCGCCAAGTGTCATGTCTTACTAGCAAATTTTTGTGTAAATATTGATGTGAAAATTTGCAAATGCATTTTTAGTTTTAAAGTCTGAGTTATAAGATATTATCTGCCTGTGGCAAATTCTATTATAAATAGTGGTTGTTTCCCGATGTCATATTTGCCTAAAGGGATTATTCTTTTTACTTGTTGTCTTTTCCTTTAGTAACTACACTTATTTTTCACTTAAGGCTACCTGGGTGGGGGGAAGGCTACCTGGGCCAGAGACCCCTTGAGTAGATTTAAAAGAATGAACCTCATTCTGTAGGCTGAGTATGAACAAATTCTCAACTGGGGTACATAAATGTGGTGGAAACTGCCTCTTTTGGAACCCTACTGTTTTAGTTTTCAAATTTCGTATGTGGAGAGAAAATGGAAAGAATGACTTAGGGCTCCTGTGCTCACAACGTCACTACGTTGGAAGAAGAAATAGCTCTGGATGGAATTTCAGCTGACAAGGGAAAGTTGTGTTTCATGGGAATGGCGAGTTGCTAACTGAGGTCAAGGTTTGGAATTCATGTTGGGTCTGTGGGTGAGGGGCTTTGACAGAAAGCAAGGAGAGATAGAGCCAGGAGCACTTTTTTTGCCCTTCTGTGGGATATGGTCTCATTAGCCCTTCTACAGCAAGCCTGGCCATCTGTCATCCGAATAGGAAACACTTTGACACTTAGCTCTGCTTCTCTCTGTCCAACAGACTGAAGAGAACAAGAATAGCTTTTATCCTCCAGTCCTCAGTGGCTCTGTAGAAGGCAGTAAGAGGGCCTGTCAGTGGGATGTTTTCTTGAAATTTGCTTTTCCTTAAATTATCCTGGTTCCCTTTCTTTTTCTCTTTTCTTTATCTTTTTTTTTTTCTTGAGAGCGAGAGAAGGTGAGAAGGGGGAGGGGCAGAGAGAGAATCTCAAGTAGACTCCGAGCTACATGCAGAGCTCGATGTGGGGCTCGATCTCATGACCCTGAGATCATGACATGAGCTGAAACCAAGAGTCGGATGCTTAACTGACTGAGCCATCCAGGCACCCCTGTCCTGGTTCCCTTTCACACTGCACCTAGTTACAACAAATGCTTAAAAAATGAGAAGAGAACTAGATGTTTTTCTCTTGTCAGATTATTTGCATTTGGGGTTTCTTCCTCTAATACTAAGAAGCGCTCAGTTTTGGTTGAGTCTGTAGTTTCATGTTAGTCATCATTTGTGATAGAAAAGTTCACATAGAATCCATGGAACCCAACTAGCTGTGAGGACTTCATAAGCCATCTTGTCCAATCCTCTTATTTCACAGCTGGGGAAGCAGAAATCCTGAGAGGCTAGGTAGCATTTCAGAGGTCACACGGTTAGTTTATTAAAAGCTGAATCTGAAATGAAACATGCACGGCTGTCTCTTAATCCAATACTTTCTCCACTCTACCAGCCTGTCCTAACTGCAGCATGATTTCCAAATGACTTCCTTCTTTGGTTAAGTTAGCTAACTTGACCTCATGTAGTCATCATTACCATTTATAGAACCTTAAATACTTCCTTTAACGGATATTTAAAATATATTTTCTGTTAACTTTCTTGAAATGGACAGTGTGTTTGCCCATCTAACCCAAGAGTAAAAAAATGTATATTAACAACATCAGAAAAAATCAAAGCAAGGTAATTCAAATTTTCACAACAACTCTTAAGTGTTTTCAATAAAATAGCAGGGCAGTGAACCAATTTTAGGAGGTGAGAGGCCACAGCTGCTTCTTACTCCCAGCATTAAAAATGTTGATTCTTACATGAGCGATTAGAAAAATGCCTGAGCAGCTTGCACTGGCCAGTTTTTTTCTGCCTTTAGGTCAGATGAACATGATGCATCTCATCTTCTAGGGTGGATTAAGTTACTTTAGAACCCTTCCTACCCTGAAATTCTGTTAAAGATTCAGTTAAAGAGATATTTACCAAATGAAATTACCATGCACCCACAACGATAGATAATCTTAAAAAATAAAAACAAATTAATTAATAAATAATTTTAGGAAACCGTAGAATTTTAGATGTGGAAGTTGTCACACATAGCATCTGAATACCTCCTTTTATAGATGAGGCTAGGAGGTATCAATCTCTAGTGTGAGAATAGCTTTCGTTTTCTCTGTCATGTTGAAATACATTCAGGCTGAACACTGAAGTTTAATTAAATGCTGTTAACTTTTCCAATTTGAATTGGCTTAATCCTGCAGGGAGAATTTACATATTTCTCTGGGTTTACCACATAATAGTAGAGTCCCAGTGTATAAATGTGACTGATTCAAGTGCCTTCAGTTTTAAAATATTCTTTGTATTTAGAATACATATAAACTAGATTTATGTTAGGAAACATCTGTGCTTAGTCTGGGCCCTGTGAGAGTGAGATACCAAGAAGAGATTAAATGTGTAAGAAATTGATTCAGGAATATGCTTATGAGTGAAAATGGGGTGGATGTTGGGGGAGGCTGGAAGAGCCTTCAGACCCAGGTGTGAAACTAACCCCCAGTGTGGGAGAGAGAGAAAGAAAAAAGCTTGGGTGAAGCTCTAAGACTGCCATGCTTTTCTAAAGAAAGTTCAGATGGAGAGTCCCAGAGCCAGAGTCTCCATCAGAGGAGAACTCTGTGTTTCTTAGAAATGGCCTTACTTTAGTATTCCTGTCGTAGTCGGTCACTGGCTGCAGGCAGCCTGTAGCCTTCATACAAGTGCAGCTGTGGCTCTGGGCCATGTAGACTCCCAGCAGTCCGAGATCTAAGAGGCACAATCTCATGATTCATGTGTGCTTTATTATTTTTTTAATTTATTTTTTTTAAGATTGTATTTATTTATTTGACACAGAGAGAGAGAGATCACAAGTAGGTAGAGAGGCAGGTAGAGAGAGAGGAGGAAGCAGGCTCCCTGCTGAGCAGAGAGCCTGATGCGGGGCTCAATCCCAGGACCCTGAGATCATGACCTGAGCCGAAGGCAGAGGCTTTAACCCACTGAGCCACCCAGGCGCCCCTGTGTGCTTTACTTTTATGGATATTCTAGCTATTCTGAGCAGTATCAAATGATATATCAAGGAATAAGACTCTATGTGACATAGAAATTATATATTTATGTGCAAGATACCTGGACGCATAGAGTACTCTTTATCATACTTTTTTTTTCCATTTTATTTCACATGTGTTGACTTAATCTCCATTATGTCATAATTCTTGCAGTTGATATGTAAATGCTTCTTTCGGGGCTGACTTCTTGCATGAGTTGGGTGACCGTACAAGCTATCTTAGGGTCCTAGGCAGTTAGCTCTCCCTTGTATTCAAAATGACCCAGTTTAAAAAAAACAAACTAACTAAAATGACCCAGTTTAGGTGCTAAACTATATAGTCACATATGAATAGTTCTATAATAAAAAATGAAATAATTGGCCCTGTATTTTCAAAATTTCTAGACACCCTGTAAAGTATTTGTGTGTTCATTTATATGAAATAAACAAAATGTTTTCAGTAATTTCATGATGACAAATAGAAGAATGAGCCTCCTATTTTATAGTGATGTGATAAGGCTTGGGCATGCACATGTTCTATGTTCTATGTTCTCTGCTTTCTTAGCCTAGAACCCCCTTTGTTTTTTTTTTGTTTTTTTTGTTTTTTTTTTAAAGATTTTATTTATTTATTTATTTGACACATAGAGAGAGATTACAAGTAGGCAGAGAGGCAGGCAGAGAGAGAGGAAGAAGCAGGCTCCCTGCCGAGTAGAGAGCCCGATGTGGGCCTCGATCCCAGGACCCTGAGATCATGACCTGAGCCGAAGGCAGAGGCTTTAACCCACTGAGCCACCCAGGCGCCCTAGAACCCCCTTTGTAGAGAGCACTAACTGGGGTCATGAAACAGACTCTAGAAGGCTTTGACCATACAGACAGCTCAGTGAACTATTAGGTAAAGTGATTGCTAGGTTAGTAGGAAATATTTAAATAGTTGGACGATAAGCCTATCTCAATAGTCTGTTCCTGTAATTGCCAGACACAAGCAATTCTGCCCATAAATATGATTGGCAGAGACAAGTGCTTTTTAAAAGAAAACCCAGAATTCGTTTAGGTGCTTTAAAATTATATCACACAATGTACTCATACAAATTAGCACATTTTCCTAAGTCCTGAAAGAAACCACATTCAAGCCTTAAAAAATAGAGTATCTCTCATTTACTGTTACCTTTTTTCTCCTTTGTAGATAGAACTTTGTATTGAGGGCGCCTGGGTGGCTCAGTGGGTTAATGCCTCTGCTTTCGGCTCAGGTCATGATCTCAGGGTCCTGGGATCGAGGCCCGCATCGGGCTCCCTGCTCAGCGGGGAGCCTGCTTCCCCCTCTCTCTCTCTGCCTGCCTCTCTGCCTCCTTGTGATCTCTCTCCCTCTGTGAAATAAATAAATAAAATCTTTAAAAAAAAAAAAAAAAAGAACTTTGTATTGAGTGGAGTTCTTTGAATATTTTTCTTTGAGTTTCTTTATTTGTTTAAAATATAGTGTCACAGGAAGGCAAGGTAGATATGTATGCAGCTGGAGTTTTTGTTTGTTTTTTCAGCTGGAGTTTAGGTAAGTATTTTTTTCTTATAATCTACATGTTAGGTTAATGTCTATCCAACTTTATGATCCTATGATACATTTTATATCAATCCATTTGTACACATGCATGTATATAATTAAATACATGTTACTTCAATATTACCTATACCTAACTTCTGTGTCAGTCAGGGTCTCATTATGAGACAGAAATCACGGGAGTTATTTTTAAGAATGACTATAATATAAAGAAACATTAACTGGGGGAACCACTAAGACTGTGTTACTCCCAAGTAATTGATCTGCTACCTATTTCCTACCAGTTTACAATGAGATAAGGAGCTTGACCTGAATGTAAATCAACTTACTGCTTCTTTTTTGGGAAAATCTCTCTGTGAAGGAAAAGTCAGCTGAACTAAATAGTGTGCTTAGTGATGTAGTTAATTTACATTCTGGTAAAAGAGTAACAGACATTTCAAGGACTGGCGCACTCTGTACATTCCTGGATGAGCAGTGCCCTGGAGGTACCATGGACATAGTAACGGCAGGAAGCAGCTACTTCCTTGAGGACCCCAGGGGCTCATGAGAAGTGGGTGGAATTATCAGAACCTAGAAGCTTGAAGGAGGAATGGTGGAGCTAGCCCTCAAAGAGGGAACGTTGACCCCTGGAATCGGCAGGACCACAGTGAGGCTGGCTGGGGGGAATAAGGAAAAACTGCCAGCTGCCAGCTGCCATAGCCACTGGCATGAACTGCCGCTGCTGGGGAGCAGATGCATCACTGAGGGCGTGGGGGGAGAAGGCAGTGGAGAAGTGGTGGCCAGAACAGGGAGCACATCCCATCTTCCTCTCCCGGTCATCCAGCCTCCCTCTAGAGCTTCTTAGAGGCTCAGCTCCACCAGGCACCAGCTCCGAAGAGCCCGTTGAATTGGAGTATGCTGAGTGCCAGCTCTGGAGGTGAGAGGCAGTATCTTAATAAGTTGCTCAGCCTTCCCGTGGTGCTGCATTCTCTGATGTACTCTGAAAACTCTCTATAATTAATTATGTGTAAAAAATATGCAAGTTGCCACATACTCTGTTGGCTTCATGACTAGGGGGTGAAAAGCCATCATTGGAAAATAGTATGTTGGCCAAATGAGCACTTTGCCCATTCTCTTAGTCTGTCTCAGTGTGCTCAGAATGAAGGCATAGTTCATTATTCATTTGTTTCATTATTCATAGTTTCGTTATTCATTTGGTGTGCTTTTCCAACTTCAACAAGGCCACAAAGTGTTGCCATGGTATCGCACTTCACAATATACTCTTGCTTATTGGTTAGCTTAGACTCTCTCTAAAATCGAAACAGCAAAATTGTCATCATTCTGCCTGTCTTGACAGTGAAAATAAAATTTGTCTAGCCATTAGAATATGTGTCCATTTAAAATTTTATTCTTTGTGTCATTTAAAATATTTTGAAATTGCTTGGAGTATGTCCCTTGTTGAAGGAGGTTTGACTTTTAGAGTTTTACCTAAATTTTAACGTTCACCTAATGGCCCCATCAGATAATTTTGTAAGAATTGCAGATGACAAAGAATATGAGCATTGGGAATAGACCCTAAGGATCAACCATCTCAAATTTCTCATTTCACAAAAGAAGAAACAATTTCAGAAGGATGAATTGACTTGCCTGTGGCAAAAATAGAAGCCAGACATGCAGTCTTTAGAATTTCTGAGTCTGTTAAAACAGCAACAACAGCAACACGACTTAGAAAATCAGTTTTAAAGATGTAGCAATTCAAGTATATTTATTTTAATTAGTAAACTCGCCTTATTAAGAAATGAAAGTCACATCACTGTGGGACAATATTAAGGGAGAAGTCAAGATTGAGGTGGTAGTTTTGGCCCTGCCAGTTATGTTTCACCACACCACTGCACTCTGATACCTCATTTTTCTCATCTGCAAAATGAGAAAATGATGCCTGCCCTGATTTTCTCAGCTTTTTGTGTAGGATTGCTGTGGAAGCTATAAAGTACTTTGGAAGTATAAGAAGATATAACACTATTACTGACTGAGAGGTGGGTTCTGTTGGGGGCTGTGAATACCTAACTCTTCTTGTAATGAAACCTTTTTTTTTTTTTAATTTTTAATTTTAATTTTTTTTTCGGACATGGAACTTTTAAATGTGTTGCTGCCACTTTCTAGCCAGGTAAGATCCCCTTGTTGTGGCCATGATTTGATGCTTACAAATAGGTAAATGCACTTTCTGGAATGGAAATGATCTGGAATGGCCTTGAGATGTGGTCCTTCCATGATTCTTGCTGTATCTTCCTTTTTCACCTTCTACCCACATGTACCCTCTTGAATATTTTCTGATTTCCCTGATACCTGTCATTTGCCCTTCTCTTTTGACTTGTCGCCGCCCTTTATCTGAGGAGAATGTTCTGAGGCCACTGGGAAACTGAGGAGAATGTGATTCAGTGAGGACCTAGAAGAAGTCATCAGAAGACCTGGGTTTGAGGTTGAATTCCACCATTAATTAGTGTTGCAGCCTGAGGAAGTGACTTAACCTCTCTGGGATTTAATCGTTACATCTCTAAAATCAGTAATGTGGACTCATATAACATTTTTAGAATTCATATACCATAATTCATGAAGAATTTGAAAGAGTCAATAATTATGGCAAGCTGGTATGACCTGTTTAGAAAGCAACATGGTGATGCAGAATGATAACCATATGTATGTTCATAGACTGTGACTCAGCAGTTCAGCATCTATGAATGTATCCTGAGCAAAGAACTATACAGGGGTAAAAAATAGATGTGTGCAGTGATTTATTACAACTTAAAAATATACATGTATATGTATACTATATGCAGTGCAAATTATAGTAAATTCAAACAACTTAAAACAATCTTAATGTCTAATATTAATAGAATTTTTTAATTATTGTTATCAAAATGATAAAATAGCATATAATCAATTTAAAAGCTTTGTAAAGTAACCATATTATTTATAGTCCTAATAAAATGTTTAGTAGAACTTTACATGAAAATAATTAACTAAATTTATATAGATAAATGGAAGGTATTAGGTAAAAATAAAGATTCCTTTTAGAAAGGCAGATCTGCAGATAGTTAATTTTTTCAAATGTCTTTACTGCTTTCTTTTCTATTAAAAATATTAGCCCTGAGTTATGGGCATTTGAATGGAAATAACTATGCATCACTGTAGGTATACTTGGATTAGAAAGAGCTTGTAGTTGTAATTTTTTAAAAGGAGAAAATAAAGAAGTTGAATTTCACTTAAATGGCAAAGAGATACAGAAGTTTCATTTAAAAGAAATCTCACCGCCTTTGTTTGCCTGGTCCTCGCTGCCCCAGTACTTGAATTTTCTCCCAGGGGCCCCTTTATGTGATTGTCTTGACCCAGATGCCCGAGAATCCTAGTACTGACTTTTGAAGGAGCTTTTTTAGTCTCCGGTGGGATTCTGGGGGAGATCCAAGCTCTATTTCCATAGCAGATTTACGTGGCCCATGTCAGGGAATACCTTGGAATTCCTCCTTCCATTAGCACTCTCATAATGAAAGTCCCACCCTTTTTGGTGTGGGTTAATGACTTGGAAACACTATTGGCTTAGTGCATGGCTAGGGTAAATGTTTGCATCACTGAGAATAATCACCTCATAATCAAACTCATGCTGACTGTACTGCATTGAGTACTCACAGGGGCCAGACTTTATACTGATGACGTAATGTTCGTTTCTCATGTGTTATGAAACATAACTTCTCATCCAGGCTAACCAAGGATCAGTCACTTTTCCTAGGTTACAGAGCTAGTCAGTGGGAGGGCTGGAATTTAAATGGAGCTATCATCGACTTTGTGGCTTACTTGTATCCAGGCTGAATTACTGACTCAGTGGATCTACTAGGCTGATAAGGACTGACCATTTAACAAGAAAAAGCAAAGGCTGGGTCCTATGACTATATTTATTTTTAGTTAGAGTTAAACTTAGTGATTGTATTCAAAAAGCCCAAATTAAGCATTATTCTTGCTTTTCTGTATCTACTTGCAAATGAAGTCACATCCGTGAGGCTGAGAATCTGTGGTTTGCTGCATTCTTGGTATTTTTATGTCGCAACAGAAACTGCTAATTTTCAGACTGGGTATAGACTGTCCCTTTTTACACAAACCTATGTAATTATGCAATACAATTTTTTTCTACTCTTCTGTGATATGTATTTACTTTCTACAGTGTGACTAGCAAACCACTGATACACTATTCATAGTAAGAAGCTGGTTGGGACAACTCTGTGCTCTACAGTTAGGGGAATATGCATTAGGTGAAATTGTTCATTGCCTAGGAAAAATTAAGATGTTCAGATAATAAAACCATCTCATTAGCACTGAGGTTACAGCTTATAGTTTTTTTTTTTAATTTAATGAGATGCAAGGGTTCAATTTTGGGTGTGTATAATTTTCTCTAAAGAGCACTGAGAAGCCTTTCACCCAGGTTGTCTTCGCTTTGTGTTCAGGCTTTGTCTTGAAGGAATGACATCTCACACCAACAGCTGCCTGCACGCAGTGAGGCAGAAAGATTTCAGGACTTGCAGGAGCTCATGAGGCTGAAGTGGATTTTTTGTAGGAGGAGGAGGAAATGCTTGTGTCGATTCCCAAGTACAAGTGACAAGTATTACGAAGCGATACTTGCTCTTATATAATTATCTATACAACAGTTTGTGGATTTGGTGCTTGATCAAACCATGAGTCTTACTTTTTTTCAGCTCACTTAATAAAATGTCAACCGTATAGAAAGTCTAAAAATAAAAAACTAGCTTCTATTTTAGAGGCTACTAAAATAACACTCATTTACACAAGATGCTCATTATTAGACATTACCCTAAAGGCATAGACTTACCCTTCTCAGAAGTTTAGGGCTGAACTTAACTGTGAAAAACACTGGTGCTCATTTATATGCTGTAACAAAGCTAGCGCTATAGGCATCCTCTGGCTAAGGGCAATGCCTGAGAACTGGATGGCATTAGCATTCCTGTCCTGTTCCCAGAGGGAATAGAAAGCTAGTCACTCTCAGAAGAGTTCAGGTAATTTGATATGAAATATTGATCCATGTATCAAAATCTGTACCTGCACATTCACTCTACATTAGCTGAATCATCGTCTGACAAAAAGATTCTTCACTGAATTTAACAAGAAAAGCATTATTCTTACAAAGGTTTGTTTTAATAAAATCTGAGCACTCATGAGTTTCACATACTGTGGTCATCATAATAAATCATTTTCCTCATCAACTGTAATGAAACAAACCAGATGTTCATTGCTTAAAAACAATAGCGTTCTGGGAGAAGGAATGAGATGTTCCACTTCTGCTTCTAAAACTGGTGTTCTGTCTCTTCAGGGAAGACCCAGTCTTTTCTGTGTGTTGAGGGTGGGAGGATGGATACTTAGGACAATGATCTGATGTGGAGCAGAGCAGCGGGCTTCCCAGTCAGAGTAGCTCTGTGCTCTGATTACAGCCCTGCGTGTGTCTCCACAAAAACTGGTTCAGAGAGCCTCTGCATCCTGGGTCAGCTAGAGTGTGCCATAAAGTGGACATGTAGTTTAGTGTTTTGCTTGGTTTTGTGCCCTTCTCCTTTATTAATGCACCTGAGAATAGGCCTGCCTGCTAGAGGCCACTGCTATTATTGCTCAGGTTTTTTTTGAGCAAAAGTGTAGTGGTACCGTCTACATATGAATGGCTATTCCAAATCACAGAGAAGATGGCCATTTTGTCCTCGGGGAATTCACACTTCCATAAGGCAGTGAGCAATGGAAGGGATAAGTTAACCTTTTTCTAGGCAAAATTAATCTGTGGTGATAGAAGAGTTTTATGGGGGAAGAGGATGGGTGAGCACTCCCGCTAGAGTGCTGGAACTTTTCTAGATTTTGATCCGATCATGGTGATGTAGGTGCGTACATATGTAAACATGTATCAGATTTCTCTGAACTTAAATTTTATTGTATGTAAGTCATATTTCAGTTTTAAAAAGTTAATGGTTTCTGATCATCCCAGAGCTGCCATGTAAGCAGTTGCTGTGTGTTGCTGAGTGGAAATGTTGGCACAAGGCAGCTGAGGATCAAAGACTCTTATTTAAAGGGCATTCCATTCATGGTTCTTTCTAGAGCCTCTGTCTGCTACCACTGGGAAATACTGATCTCTATTCATTTGTTCATTCTTTCATTCAGTATCTACTGAGCACTGGCCCTTTGATAGGGATTATTCTAAGCATCATGGAAAAAGAAGTTAGCAAGACAGTCTGAGTCCTTGAACTCATGTTAGTGTTGTTCTTCCCTTCCCTGGGATCATCAGTAGCATGGGAATTTAATTCAATTTAGCTAACATTTATTAAATATCTACTATACCAAGACAGAGTGACAGATACAGGAGAGGGAACTGATGGTTCCTGCCTCTAAGGATCTTATAATGGCAAAGGAGTTAAGATTTCTCTATAAATACTTACAGTTTGTGATAAATGACAGAAGTATAGGGTTCTTCCTGAGTGTAGAAAAGGAATCCAATTGAGGGAACTGAATAAACCTCAGAGAGGTAGTATTTAGTTTGAACCCCAGTAAATGGTATGACAATGATATGGGGGGATAATGAAAGCACTCTTAGATAGAAAGTACAGAATGGGAAAACTGGAAAAATACAGGGTCTATTTGAGATTACAGAAAGGGAAATCAGAAAATTAAACTGGAAATGTGTTTGGGAAAGACTTGGCTTGCATTACTGAAAAAAATGGCTTCGTTCCCCTGCATGTCCTCATTGTAAAGATACCAGGTATTTGTTTGGAAGGAGGCATCTTTCCTCCTCCGTGACCCCAATCTGTAGTCTTTCATCTTATTAACTTATGGCTCTGACTTTTCTCCATGTCTTCTCTATGTTCCCTGCCTTTCTTCCATATACTCAAAAAGGTGAATGGATGGGAGTTGAGAACTAAAGATAATGGAGAGTCATTTCAATTCCCTCCACCCTCCAGCCTCATCCATCTGTGAATTACATCCTCAGTCCTTGCCCCCAGATCCTAACCACCAGATGTTTACATTATTATTCCTATTAACCCTCTTCAAGCAACATGATTGCTCAACCCACTGTCCTTGCCCAGTAGTCCCACTTTACCTTCTCTGCCCCAACATCCTACTTTCAAATTCCAGGTAAGTATCATATCTATCAGAGAGAATCCTCTCCATTTAGACATTTAACTAATTTATTCTTATTTATTTATTTGTTTAATTTTATATAATTATTTTCATTTAAGTATGATTGACACGCAAAAAAGTTGGACATATTTAATATATACAATTTGATGAGTTTGAAGATAACTGTGTCCCCATGAAACCATCACCATATACGATGCTCTAAACTCCTCCATCATTGCTAGAAGTTTCCTCTTCCCACTTTTTTTTTTTTTAATTAGAGAGAGAGAAAGAGAGACAGAGATAGAGACAGCATGGGCAGGGAGGAGAGGGAGAATCAGGCTCCCCACTTAGCAGGGAACCTGATGTGTAGCTTGATCTCAGTACCCTGGGACCCTGGGATCCCCTCGAAGATCATGACCTGAGCCAAAGGCAGACGCTTAACTGACTGAGCCACCCAGATGCCCCTCCTCTCTCTCTCTCTCTCTCTCTCTCTCTTTCTTTCTTTTTAAAAAAATTTTTTTAAGTAGGTCCTACTGTGGAGCCCAACGCAGAGGTTGAACTCATGCATGACACTAAGATCCAGACCTGAGCAGAATTCACAAGTCAGATGGTTAACCAACTGAGCAACCCAGGCACCCCTCTCCCCTTTTTTGATAAGAACATTTAACATAAAATCTATCCTCTTAAAATTTTAAATGTACAGGGTGCCTGGGTGGCTCAGTGGATTAAACATCTGACTCTTGATTTTGGCTCAGGTCATAATCTCAGCTTTGTGAGATGGAGCCCTGTTTTGGGCTCTGCACTGGGCATGGAGTCTGCTTGAGATTCTCTCTCTCTCTGTCTCCCTCTGCCTACTCCACTGTGCACTCTTGCTCAAAAAAAAAAATTAATTTTACAATGCAGTATTGTTAACTATATGCACTGTGCTGTGCAGTAGATCTTTAAGACTATTCATTTCACATAAGTAAAACTATGTATACCTCTCTAATTCCTCTTTCCCTGAGCCCCTAGTAACCACAATATTACCCTCTACTTCTAGTAATAGAAATAGGATCACATAGTATTTGTTCTTCTGTGTCTGGCTTATTTCATTTAGCATAATGTCTTTAAGTTCATCCACATTGTAGAAAATGGCAGGATTTCCTTTTTTAAGGCTTAATAGTATTCCATTGTATTTATATACCACATTTTCTTTATCCTTTCATCTGTAGGTAGATATTTCTAAGTTGTTTCCTATTTTCTGTTTTCTTTGCCATTGTGAATAATACTGCAATTGAGCATGGATATGCAGATATCTCTTTGAGATACTGATTTCAGTTCTTTTGGATGTATACCCATCTTTTCGGATGTTCTTTTCAGGTTGCTGGGTCATATAATTTTTTGAGAAGTCTCTATGCTTTTTTCCATAGTGGGTATACCAACTTACATTCCCAGCAGCAGTGCACAAGGATTCCCTTTCCTCCACATCCTTCCCAACACTTATCTTTTGGTTTTTTTGATAATAACCATCCTAACAGGTAGGTTAGGATCCTACAGATAGGATATCCTAACAGATATCTCATTGTGGTTTTGATTTGCACTTTCTGATGGTTAATGATGTTGAGCATCTTTTCATTTACTTTCTCTTTGGGGAAATGTCTGTTCAGGGCTTTTGCCCATTTTTTTTTTTAAGATTTTACTTACTTGACAGAGAGAGATCACAAGTAGGCAGAGAGGCAGACAGAGGGAGACAGGGAAGCAGGCTCCCTGCTGAGCAGAGAGTCCAATGTGGGGCTTGATCCCAGGACCCTGAGATCATGACCTGAGCCGAAGACAGAGGCTTAACCCACTGAGCCACCCAGGCACCCCTCTTTTGCCCATTTTAAAATCTGGTTATTTGGTTTTTGTTTTTATTTTATTTTATTTTATTTTATTTGCTATTGAGTTGTAAGGGTTTCTTTTATATTTTGGATGCTAACCCTTTATCAAGCATATGATTTGTTTATTTTGCTTTTGGTCCCCTAACCAATAAATCATTGCCAAGGGCAGTATCAAGAAGCTTTTCCCCTAGATTTTCTTCTAGGAGTTTTACAGTTTTTCTTCTAGGAGTTTTATAGTTTTCTTCTAGGAGTTTTATAGGTTTTCTTCTAGGAGTTTTATAGTTTTAGATCTTATTTTTAAAGATTTAATCCATTTTTAGTTGACTTTTTGAAGGGTCCAATTTCATTTTTATCCATGTGGATATCCAATTTTCCAAGCATAATTCGTTAAAGAGCCTACTCTTTCTTCATTGTATTTTTGCCCTCTTGATTTATTCTTGAGGCTTCTGCCCTACCTTTCCATAGAAACTGCACTGAACAAGGTCCCCAGCTTTTCTTCTTCTTTTTTTTTTTTTAAAGATTTTATTTATTTATTTCACAGAGGGAGAGAGATCACAAGGAGGCAGAGAGGCAGGCAGAGAGAGAGAGAGGAAGCAGGCTCCCTGCGGAGCAGAGAGCCCAATGCGGGCCTCGATCCCAGGACCCTGAGATCATGACCTGAGCCGAAAAGAGAGGCTTTAACCCACTGAGCCACCCAGGCGCCCCCCAGCTTTTCTTCTGATCATCAGCACTTCTGACAAAGACAAAAGTAGGAAAGAAAAAAAACTGTCCCCTAGCCTCTTTGTTTTTCCACTGCTCCAATTATTCTTGTCCTAAGCAAGCCGGGTACATTATTATCACTGGGTTTGCTTAGAATGACCTTTCTCATCTTTACCCAAAGATGATTCTTCAGCCCTCATTCTTCACAGATCCCCCTTACCTTGGAAAACCTGAAACTTACGGCCCTTTAATCTCTACTTTAGTGCACCCTATATTTTTTAAGTTTGTAGAGTGTGTATGTTAAGCAGCTAGCTTGGTCCCTGAGCCATGGAAGGTGTTTGATCAATAGGAGTTGTTATTGTTATCATACAATATCATTACTCCTACTTAAGTAGTAGGTATCTTATCTGTGTGCTCTCAAATTTCCATCCAGTTATATAAGCAGCTCAAGTCAGGGCTTCATACCCCAGTGTATTTCCCCACAGTGCTTGATACCCTGCTGAGAATACAGGTAGAGTTTGAGTAATGAAATAAAAAATATGCTACTTTGCTATTTTGTAACAATTTTGTTTTAAAAGTTTGGAGTGGGGTGCCCGGGTGGCTCAGTCAGTTAAGCATCTGACTTCAGCTCAGGTCATGAGCTCAGGCTCCATGTTCAGCAGGTAGTCAGCTTCCTCTCCGTCTCCCTTTACCCCTCCCTCTGCTCATGCATGCGCTCTCTCTCTCTCTTTCATTAAATAAATAAATATCTTTTAAAAAATAAAAAATAAGAGTTTTGTGGAAAAGAACTAAAAAAATCGTGGACTGAAATCAAGATTAGAGAATTTTTATCATTTTTTTCATTTGTGGTTACACTCTTTCCCAACATAGGGTTGGCAGTAAAATTTAATAAAGCATTAACTTTTAGAGTCAAGGCCCCTATTGCTCAAGGCAATTAACTGGTAATAGTCTAAGAATTATCTCCCTAGTGACTTGGATACTAGGGGGCATTTAGTAATCACAGCATAAGTAAACACAGTCTCTTCTCTTAGGCAATAGCCCTGTTATGAGTGTCAGCTTCTCTTTTATGGATGCATGCTTCTCTCCATGGCAGCTTCTTGATTAGGAGGTTAAAAGTAAATGATAAAATATCATAACACAGAGTTTCATATTAGGGTGCATGGTGTTTGGCATCAGCAGACAAATTATATTTGGCACCAGCTATCCAATACAAAGGGTTCAGGTAATAACTCGACTGCACTGTGCTGCGCCTGAATCAAGAAGCAGTTCTTCTTTCACTTTGCTCCTAATCATGGCTCCTCACAACCTAATCTCGGTTTTTTTTTCCTTACACTAGTTGTTGAAGCTGTAAAGCAATTGATAAAGTGGTGCTTTATTAATTATCTTCATTTTATGTGAATTATGAAAACAGGGCCATATAAAAACAAAATTAGTAAATGCTGTGGATACAATTTTATTTGGGTCCTATTGACCTAATTTATAAGATCCTAGACAGGGAAATGATTTCCCACTTGCTTCTCCTTGTTAACCAGTCCTTTAACCCCAGAGATCAGACTCCTATGGTTGATTTCTGTGTAGCACAATAAGTGTCGATAAGCATGGAATATGGTCAACAGAGATTGACAAAATTCAGATTACCAAACAATGTCACAAAGAAAAGCACAATTCTATAGATAACTTATGTAACTTAAATAGCCCTTTAGATGAGAGGTAGAAGTTCAAAATAGAGTTTAGATTTTGATACTAATTGACTGTTATGATCATCTCTTATTAAGATGTGACATTCATTTATTCGTTCATTTAATAAGTAGATACTTGTAGTATGAAATTAGCTTTTTAAAAAAATAGGCATTGTATAATAATATTATGCAAAAGTTTTGCCTAATGGCTATTTTTAGATATCATGTTGGAAATGTTATTCTTTCCCCTTTAGGAGTTTCTCCTGTCATATACTTGAATTAAAAAAAAAACCTGGAGTTTTTATCTTCATGTACTGAACGTGGCAATTACAGGCCAAGAATTTGATAGAAGTTCATAATGGACTCCCTGTGAATAATAGAGAAATTGTCATTGTTAGAAAAAGTACAGGTTTGTGGTTCCATTAATTTTAAATCTATTTTGTCTGCTAAGAAAAAGTATTTTATTTAGTAGCTAATAATTTAGCAGTGAATAGTTATACCTGACTGTTGCTGGTTCAAACCTTTAAGCACAGATAAAATAGACTTTAGATATGGGTAGTAGCTTCTTATGTTATTTTGAGACTTTTTTGTTATTTGTGCTGCAGTATACTTAGGATGTCCTTGCCATTTTCCACATTGTGTTGTCATAGCATTTGTTTCAAGGAAGTAGTGTTCTAGTAAATTATTTCATCCTTCTAAAATGCATGACATCCTGTTAATTACCAAGTTCAAAGAGAAAATGTTCCAGGAGTGGTCCTCAAACTTGAATATACCCCAGAATCAACTGGAGAGCTTGTTAAATCATGGATAGCTTTGTGTTCTCCCCCAGAGCGTTGATTCAGTAATTTTGGATGAGGCCTGAATATTTGCATTTCCACCATGTACCCAGGTGGTGATGATGGTGATGCTGGTCCAGGAACCTCACTTTGAGAACTACTGGGTTATATATAGTACAATGCCCAGAAAGACTAAATACCCCTTAACATGTATGTTAGTTTTCTGTGGCTCCTATAACCACAAACTTAGTGGCTTATAACCACACAGATTTATTCGTTTATACTTCTGGAGGACAGAAACACAAAATCAGTTTCGCTGGGCTAAGGTCAAGGTCCTGGCAAAGCAGGTTCCTTCAGGAGGCAGGAGGGGAGAATTTGTCTCCTTGCATTTTCAGCTCCTGGTAGCTGCCGTGTTCCTTGAGTGGTGGCCTCTCATTCCTTCTTCAGAGCTCATCACTCCAGTCTCTGCTTCTATCATCATGTCACTTTCTCCCTTTCTGTTGTCAAATCTCCCTCTGTCTCCCTCCTGTCAAGATACTTGTCATTATAGTTAGGGCCTATCTGGATAAACCAGGATAACTTCCCCAATCCAAGATCTTTACCTTAATCACATCTTCAGGTTGTATTTGCCATACTAGGAAAATGTATTCATCTCTCTTGACCTCTCAGAAGACATTCACTAGCATATCCAGGGAGAAATACCATTTGGCACATCTAAAGTTGGAATCAGTTTGTGTTGCCTCTCATAGGAACCTGGAGATGATTAGCATGTGATAACACACTTGCTTCTGCAACAAATGTTTATGGAAAGCCAGGATAGCACAAAATCTGAAGGTTTCCTCTGGGAGGGCCACATATTCTTCATCCTTAAAGAGCTCACAGGTTAATAGAAGATACAACTTGCTCACGAGTACATTTAGCATCCAGCAGCACATGACAAAAGTGCAGCAACAGCGGTATAAGCAGATATCTAAGGTTAGAGAAGGAGGAAGGAGAACTATGACAAGCACTCAGGGAAGACTGAACTAAGGATGTGGTTTTGAGGATGAAAGATGAAAGAAGCTTCACCTGGTGACGATGGGCAAAGGTGGTGGAGGGAAGAACAGTGTTGGGAAAGAATAGGAAGTGGTAAGGCCAGAGGTGTGTGTGTGTGTGTGTGTGCGCGCACGTGTGTGTGTGTGTACATGTTTGTGTTTGGGGGCAGGAGAGGAGGGGAGACAGCAGGCGTTATGATGATGACAGATGGAGCAGGTCGGTGAAGGTCATAACTGCCAGGTCAAGACCTTGGGTTCTGTTGAGTAAGAAAGACTAGAGGTGACAGACCACGAAACTAGAGCTGGAGCAGCACAAGGAATGAATTAGAAGCAGAGAAGACAGGAGGCAAGGGGATCTGTGTGGCCACTACAACAGTCCTCATGGCTGTCGTCTGTGGCATTGGTCCACAGGCTGGTGAAAACTGGCTTTTGTGTATCAGTTGTGGGTTTTTGTGTCAGGTATGCCCCCAGAGAGTTGGCAGAAGGTCAGTTTCAGACAGGTAAAGCATTTCCTGCTTGTTGTGAAGGCTTATCCAGTACTGAAGAGGTAACGTTGAATTTTTTAAAAGGAAAAGGAGGAGACAGGCAGAATGTTTTTGATGTATTTAAAAGTTACTTCTAAAAGAGGGGGGGAAAGTGAAAGTTTAAAAAGATTTCTACTGTTTTCCAGAAGAATGTAGCTGTTTTTGGTGTTACGTTTTCCATAGGAGTGGAAAGAACTTTTTTTCCATTTAGAGTCACTAACGTAGCAAGAGGGGGAAAGAATTCAAGGGATATACATGTTTCCATGAAGGTAGCGAATATATATTTTTTTGAAGAGACAAAAACTGCTCTTTACATTTAAAAAATGTTATGCTTTGTACACAATACAAATAATTTTAAAATATACTTAAGTTGTTTTGCCAGTACCAGCACACATACAAAAAAGAAAAAAAATATATACTTAATTTGTGTGATATTTAGAGAAGAGAAGGCAGCTGACTTTCAGGGAATGAGAAGGAAGGATATTTCAGCCTTGGCTCCCACACACTCCCTCGGCCTGCTCCATGTGCTAGTCTGTGCTCAGTCCTGGATTGTGGTATTTAATTGATTTTCTCCCTGCCCTCTGAGGTTGGTATTATTACCCATTTAAAAGAGAGGGGAAATCATCTTAAAGAGGTTAAGTAACTTTAAGTGGCAGAGCTGGCATTCGGCCCCAGGTCGTGTGATTGTTCGCCCACATTTGTCACTGTTAAATAGCCTCATGGTAAAAATAGTCCATATCAATGTTCTGTCAGATCCTAAAAAGCAAACCTATTCACTGATATTACATTATGTCATCATGTGGATATTCTATGGCAAAGAAGGATGGGAGAGAAATGATAAAATGCAAGAATATTTTTAAAGTGTTTAATTTCTACTAAAATTATATAAGCATATGGTTTCCAGAAATCCTATTTTTGTATTTTTCAACAGATAAAAGCGTTTAACGTACTGTACTAGAAAGTAGAACATTTCACTTTGTAACAGGAGAGATCTGCTTTTCTGCCCTGGTAACAAGTCATTTGTTTGCCAGTGGTAGACAAAAATGATGTCACCCCTTCCTGACCTGGCTAACTCCTGCTGATCACATAAGTCTTTGTTCAGGCTTCCCCTCTCTCTTCCTATGCCTCAGCTCCCTCTGGGCTGTCCGTCCTGTCTCTGTCTCCCCGACCCGTTACACTCTCTACCCTTTCGGTGGATGCTGACAAGCTCAATTGCTGTACCTGTCACACGATTACCTATGTGCTGCCCAGACTTACTGTCAGTGCCTCCAGGTTGGCTCCTGAAAACAAATACTGAATAAACGGTCGTTGAACAGATCTGCTGTTTGTCCAGGAGGTTGGAGGCCATGCTGCATTAGTAAGTAAGGTGCATTGAGAAATGGGACAAATTTCAAAAACAGAGAAGGGAAAAAAAGAAAGGGGAAGGGGAGCATTCTTTACCTTTTAAAAAAGGAGCTGCAGTTCCACATATTAAAGTTTTATCTGTAGTTGTTTGCTTGTTCCAGATTTCATTCTGACGTTAGGGGAGTAGACGGTAAAAGCCTAAGAAACATCTGTCCATTTCGGTAGGATAAGATACATCTTGATTTTCCATTTTCTTTCCTGCAGGCATTGGCTTTGGTGTCTCATGAGAGGAAGGGGGGAGGGCCAGGAGTCACAAATGCCAAGAAGTGTCCAGTAGTCCCAGTAGAAAGCAGGAGAGAAAGGCGCCCTCCACTCTATTACCACGTCTGTCTATTCACCGTCAAATCACGGGCAGAGCTGGTTAGTTTATTTCTATAGTCCTCCCTCCCACTCTGACCACTGACAGTGGCTCATCACTGGTTAATTCCTTTTCATTTCCTTGGCTCTACCAACAAATATCAATGCCATCCTTCAATGAAATAGCCTAATTCCTGAAGTACTTAACTGAACACCCACTTAGTTCATAGAGGGATCCTAGGGCAATGTAAGATATCTTCCCCCCATCTATTTATTCCATTCCAGAGGCAGTATGCAGTTGCTTTTATCTACTTCATCTGACTTCCAGTGATTTTTTGTGAGGGTTTGCCGGAAGTCTACTTACTGGTAGGGGTGTACGGATGGCAGCTACGTGGTGCATTAGCGTGAACCTTCAGTTACCACAAAAATCTCTTTCACTGGATTTCTGGACAATTTTGAATGGGTGTTTTTATTTTTCCTGGCACCAAATAAGGTCATCTTTGTAAAAACATCAGCAGTCGTTCATTGCTTCATATCCCATTTTTATCAAGATGGCTCTTTGTGAACACTATTGGTAAAATACTTTGCTTCTGCTGTGGGGATTGTGGCAACCCTGTGGATTGGGTAGAGGTGGCGTGGGTGGGCAGGAGTGTGGCATGGCTGGAAGGGCCCAGGTGGTAAGAGAAAGGAAAACAAGGATGCAGGGGAGAAAGGGTTTTTTTTGTAAAGGATGAGAAGGTCTTCCTGGGAGGCCCGTGTAATCTGTGTGGTAGGTCAACTCAAGCTTGAACCACCGAGAATCAGACTCGCTCACCTACCTTACCGTGAGCAACACTGAGGCCACCAAAAAGAAGTCAGACTGTGATACTTTGCGGTGAGACCTGTTGCAGCAGTGCGGGTTTGTACAATTCCCAGCTCCCTTTTCAAAGAGGATTTTGAGTCTTATGAAGACAGCCCTTTCTCTTTCTCCTCTTTTTTTTTTTTTTTTAAAGATTTTATTTATTTATTTCACAGAGGGAGAGAGATCACAAGGAGGCAGAGAGGCAGGCAGAGAGAGAGAGGGGGAAGCAGGCTCCCCGCTGAGCAGGGAGCCCGATGCGGGCCTCGATCCCAGGACCCTGAGATCATGACCTGAGCCGAAAGCAGAGGCATTAACCCACTGAGCCACCCAGGCGCCCNGGCAGAGAGGCAGGCAGAGAGAGAGAGGGGGAAGCAGGCTCCCCGCTGAGCAGGGAGCCTGATGCGGGCCTCGATCCCAGGACCCTGAGATCACGACCTGAGCCGAAAGCAGAGGCATTAACCCACTGAGCCACCCAGGTGCCCATCTCTTTCTCCTCTTAAGGATAATCTGTGAGAGCCATATGATATGTTTCCCTTCCATAGCCATTCACACTCACATTAACTGTCTCCTCCATCACCTTTGGGACAACATGAAATTAGTTTTGTGAATTACAGGGAGGAAGAAAGAAGGAAATAATTGGCACAGGGTTTTTAAAGCGACTTCAGTCTGAGTTTCATCTAACATATCTAAGCCCACATCCTGTTTCCAAATAAGTGTCTTTTGAAAGAATGGCTAGTATCCCAGTTATCAGGCAGCTCATAAAACAAACCCCTACTTCTCTAAGGATTGATCATTTATTAGCTGGTGAAACATTTCTGTGTGGTATGTTGTTGCTTCCAAGTCTCCTTCTCGTACATTATCTCATTCTATTTTTCTGTAGCTTCACAACAGGCCTCATATAATTAGACCTTGTAAAAGACCTGTTAAAAAGAAGTGGCTGTAAGTGACTGCAGATTGCAGTCACATCTGGTGGCAGGCAGTGATGATGCTAATGACATAAGCGAACTTGGTTCAAGGAAACTGGTCATTAGGGTCACCAGTTGATCTATGGCCAGAAGCTTCATTAATAGGAAAATTGTCACTCTCTGCTGCCAGTTGACCTCTGGATTTTTGCCTCTGTTCAGGTTGATAATCAAAACGTTGCCTCTAGAAATGAAATACCATCTAATGATTAGGAGCAAATTTATGAATAACTCTAATAAATTTAATTTTCAGAACTATTAGTTTAGGAACTAATTTATTGCTTGATTATAGGAATTAGGCCATGTAGCCATTATCTGAGCTCGGGTCCTTTATTTTCAACAGAAACTCAAGCGTGTTTAAAGAACTGCAGAACCCATTAATGGTCTTTAAGTCCTAAGTCCTTACCTACTAAGTGAACGGTTGAGATATTAAAAAAAGAAAAAATGAATTGCTAATTTTTTTTAGCCATCCTTTTATTAGTTGTATTTCAAGTTTAAATAGACCCGAATATTTACAAATAGGTAAAATGATGGGTAAGCTTACCAAACAAATAAATGAGTAAAAGAACAACAACAACAACAACCACCCCAATTTATTATTACATAAACAACAGCAAAAATATCCTAGGAAATCTGGCTTCCCTCCGCCCCCCCACAACTATTAAGCACCTAGGGAGCCTCCTGGGTCTGTCTTAAAGGGATCACACTGTCCCTATTGCTCTGTCTCACAAACACACAGACACACACTCTTTCGCATTCATTCAGTTTCATTCCTTGTAAGAGTCAATGAAAAGTCATGTTGGAAAGATAACTAGGATACCTGTTTTAATTCTGTGTCTGGGTGACTGTTCTTTTTTTCCACCTGAAATTGACGGTATCCATAGACATCTTTGTCCAACAGTCAAGCCTTTATATGTGCTTATATGAAGTCTGACTTCTGTAAAGGTAGCTGTGCAAAAGCATAATCAGATTGTTGGAAGTAAGGTAAATACAAAAGAATGTTTTTAACAGTATTTTTATTAGAATTAAAGAAAATCATTTAAAGGTTTGTGAATCCCTCAGAAAAATAATGAAACCTACTAAATGTTCTGTTTATAAATGACTATTTTTCCAGTGAAACCCTAAGAGATTTAAACCCTAGGAGGGCACCCCATGGGGCTCACCATGGCTGCCATTTCCAATGGCTGCTCCATTTTATTGATGGGATGCATTTTCAACCAGATGGATCTGACAGAGATAACAGCCATCTTGACTGCATCAGGGAGCCATTCATAAAACAAAGCCATTCCTGTGCAGGTGGAGTTTTTTTCCCCCTGCAATACAAAGAAGAAGGATTCTAGTTCTCCTTTGAAAGAGAATATTTAAAAACTTGTCTTAAAATTATGTGGCCTGAGGACCTTTTGTGGTATGCTACACTAGTTTAATGGTCTTAAATATTTATGAGTTACTGTTTTCAATTATTTCTTATGTCCTTAGATTTATCAACTACACATGACTGTTTTAAAATCTTCCCCACTATTATTTGACTTCCCTAGTTTTATCACCAATCTAGGATATCTCTTCTGTGGACTACTGCAGCAGAAAAGTGGTATCTTTTGCCAGAAAAGCTAACAATTGTGACAGCAGAATTCTGCCAAAACCAATAAGTGAATTGGAACTTACAAGTCCCTGCCTTAGCAATATGCCCTGGGACATGGAAAATATTTCTCTTTAATAAATAGTTAGAATATCATCTGCTTGGAAGTGGTTTTTCGATGGTCTTTTTTGGCACCATGTGAATGTTGGAAAGAAAGGATACTGGGACGAGATAATTCTCATTATCAGCCGTTCTGTAATGCATCTCCCTCAATATATCTTCCTAATGAATTTTAGAGTCGAAAACCTTTGGTTTTAAATTATTAAGCACTTAAACTAATAAACCCAGATTCTTCATGCATCTCAGGATTTAGAAGCTATCAGAGCCTTGGGAAAGAAATTACAATTTGGTATGGTAATATCATATAGAATGTTAAAAATGATTTAATTGGATTTTGGTTATAATCACTGGAATAGTGTTGCTAAAGTCCAAGTTATGGGTACAGTCTATTGTAATGGCCTACGAGTGGTACATTTTCCAGTTGTATGCGATAACTCACAAGGCAAGACATAGAGAGGCATATGGATGAATCATGGCCACACCAGTGCAAAACCTACTCTAAGAATGCTCCGGCCATCAGTTAGTGGTAGAATTTTGTGTGGAAATCTATTTTATGTCATGACATTTCAACTTTTGTTAATTGAAGATGGGTAACGATCCAAAAGCTCATGCTTCTATAGAACACATTTACTTTTACAAAGCACAGACTTTATATTCTAAGTGGTAATCTCAAGAACTTTTTGGTAGATGAAGTATCTGAAGGCCAGGGAGGTTCATGTGACCATGGTCCTTTCTTCACACATTCTGAGCATAAGCAGGGTCTTAACTTAAGCCTGTTATATCCTAAGTTAGGTGTTACATGCTGCTAGATGGCAACCATGCCCACTTAATTAGGACCGTGTGCATTTTGGCTTCCAGGAAGGAAGTACCACGTTTGTGTGTGGGCTTCTTGCATTTTAGTCTAATCAAGGTGGATAGATCTTTCCTTCAAAATAGATCCTAGAATGTTAGGAAGAGAGATTCTGCCTTGATGGTGGCAGCCACTTAATCCAAAGTGGTCATTGATCCAAAGATGATGATACTTCTCATACTGAATTGACTTGTGTACAGAGTGAGAAATATGTGAAAGTTTTAAAGGGATAAATGCACATGTAGAAGTTTCCAACAAAGAAAATTCTCAGATGCCTGGGTTTAGAGTGGAGTTCAGGATTCTGTATAGTATATTCTACCTACAGAGGATGTGTTTTCATGATATACCCTTAACTCCTCTGGCTTTGGGTTTCTCCTTTTGTAACAGGTGAAAGACCTGGATCTATGATTACATATACATTTAAAAACAAAACAAAACCTGTCTCAGCTTGGTCAAACATTAAGTTTTCAGAATTGATAAAATGTAAAATGAAAAGAAAAATCAAAAGTACATAGAGTCAAAGTTGAGAAAAAATAAGACTGAAGAGGCAAAATTCCAAGAACTTCTAGAGGTGCAAGAGTTCTTTCTAAGCTGTATGAGGCCAACTATTTCACCTGTTCACTTATTTTACTGCTGCTGACCAGGTGTCAGTACCTATTCGTATATGCTTGTATATCTTAACACAGTATTGTAAACTTCTAGAAAAATCTGTAAGCTTTTTGTATTTCATACATTGAAGAAGAAGAATTGAAGAAGAATTTGGAATTATTCTCATTAAAGAGTTTTCATGACTCATCAGTTTATGCTTGATCCCTTGTGATAACTGAATGTACTTTCTAAGTGGAAATGTCAGATCATTGGCAGAGGTATGGACTAGTTGGTAATTTCCCTAGAGAAACTATTCTGAACTTCACCATGGTGGGCAAGCTGTATCATAAACCAGTGTTTATGCTAATGGAGAGGAAATTTTGATAATACCTTCTCATTTCATCACTTCAGTAGCTCATGTTAAAGTACCAAAAGAGGGGTGCTTGGGTGGCTCAATTGGTTAAGCGACTGCCCTTAGCTCAGGTCATGATCCCAGGGTGCTGGGATTGAGCCCCACATCAGGCCCCTGGTCGGTGGGGAGTCTGCTTCTCCCTCTACCTCTGCCTGCTATTCCACCTGGTTGTTCTCTCTCTCTCTCTCTCTGTCAAATGAATAAATAAATAAATAAATAAATAAATAAATAAATAAATAAATAAATAAATAAAGTACCAAAAGAGTATGTTTGGTATGTCTGATGTGTTCAGACAGAGCAAATTGGTAAACATGAAATAGAGGACAAAGGGGAAACCAATGAGAAAAAAATAGGAATTGCCTTATGAATGTTTTCATGAATTGTTAGCAGCACTGACTGGAGAAGAATGATTAAAGGAACAATTTGCTTTTAAAGTCATATGACTTTTTCTGCACCCTCATTTTTTGTTTTGTTTTGTTTTGTTTTGTTTTCCTGAGTATTGACCATATTCCTAGCTTCCTGGGGACATTGAAAACATTTTTAGTTTTCTAACCAAAACTAGGTACACATGAATTGACAAAAAATGTATAATGTATATATTATATATACTATATTAAATAGATATGCTTCTTCTAAGAGCAAAAGTATTCTGGAAGATATAATTTGAATATCAGTATGTTGGAATTTTGAAGACATTTTGATAGTTCAAAATATAGTATGGCAGAATTTTTGATCACTTGAAACATATTAAGAAAACCCTGGGTGTATAGTCTCTGTCAGTAGGCACCTATTTCTTTCCTAAATCTTCCATTGAAACTTTTTTTTTAATTCTTGAAGGGCCTTGCTTTCAACTATCCTTAGGAAGGCTTTGATACCTCTGTGTTGTTGGCTGATAATAGTTTGTATTAATCTTCCTAGGACAATTGGCTTTTTTTTTTTTTAAACTAAGTAGATGATGTTATCCTTAAGTAATGGATCCTTAATGGTAGAGTTTTCCAACTTGGTCAATGAGCATATGGAAGACACTGTGTATACTGTTGTCTACCATTCTTTTAAAACAATTTTGTGGGAGGGAGTGACTCATCCAATGGCTGATGTCTTTGGGAGGACCATCTGTTGGATGAGGTGTTCAAGGTTTGGCCAGAAAAAAAATCCATGCTGCCATAGCTATTTCCCCTGGTAGGAGTTTCTCATATGCTGCAAAAGCCCATGACATAAATTATCACAATTAAAAGCACTCTTCACTGGTTTTTGTCTTTTTTTTTTTTAATCTCAGGGAGGATTTCAAAATGATTGATAGTTGTTACTGTTAGACAATTAACCAAAGAATGTACATGGAACTTGCCTTTGGCACAGATTATGGTTTTTTAAATTTATATAAATTCAGTTAATTATCATATAGTGTATTACTAGTTTCAGAGGTAGAGTTTGGTGATTCACTGGTCTTATATAACACCCAGTGCTCATTACATCACGTGTCCTCCTCAATGCCTGTCACCTTTTACCGTACCCCTTACCCCCCTCCCCTCTAGTAACCCTCAGTTTCTTTCCTATGATTAAGAGTCTCTTCTGGTTTGTCTCCCTCTCTGATTTCATCTTGTTTTATTTTTCCCTCCCTTCCCCTATGCTCCTTTGTTTTGTTTCTTAAATTTCACATATGAGTGAAATCATATAATAATTGTATTTCTCTGATTGAGTTATTTTGCTTAGCATAATACCCTCTAGTTCCATCCATGTCATTGCAAATGGCAAGATTTCATTTTTTGGTGGCTGAGTAATATTCCATATACATATGGAATATATATATATATATATATATGTCTCTCACACAGATTATGTTTTAAAGTAACAGTGCCTTTTTAGTCTCTAAAAATACTATTGTAGTCACCTTTATATTTGCTTGGGAAGCAAAAATATTCCTCTTTGAGTTGAAACACAGCAAATATGGGGTGAAATCTAGAGAAATATCAGGGAGCCTTCAATCCATTTGGATTAATAAACAGTCACTGAGGACTTGCTATATGCTAATTCTGTTGGTGCTAGTTATATAGAGATAAAAAGGACGCCATCTCTGTTCCCAAGGGGTTTACTTTAAGTCTGATAGGATAGATCAGCACATCCAGCTTGGCATGTGTTTGTAAGGCATGTGTAATTCATCTCTACTCACTTCAAATTGTGGACTTTTTCCTTTTTGCATTTGTACCTTACATCTAAATGTTACATAATCTGCTTGCCTGACAAATTACAGTTGCTGATTACTCAGACAAAGCTATAGGAAGTGGCACTAGACTTTGACACTGTATATTCCCTAGACCCCTTCTGGATGTTTTAGCCCCCTTTGAAGAAGTCCCACAGAAGTTTTGGGGGTGGGGGTTGCTGAGCACAGAGATCTGGTATGGACTAAGCTGCATAACAGAACACAGACCATGACTTTTGCTCTTATCTAGACCTTATACCATAGCATGTCACAAGAGGCAGAGCCAAAAGAAATGCTCTTCTTTTAGAGCAGTGTAACATTTTTAAGGGCTATTTTCTGATGCCTCTTTATCTTGACATGATTAGTAACATGATTAGTAACTGGATATAAGCCCCCTCCTTGTCACACTATCACCATCAGCCCTGTAACTGGCAATTATGGAATAATCATTCTTTCACATGACATTAATATTTTATTATCTAGAAGGGACCCAAAGATATTCTATAGTAAACCTTTATAATTTTGCTGTGGACATTTTGGAACTTTGAACTGATTGATGTAGTAGGTGGTATTTTAAAATGCCACAGTTAGAAGTCGGCTGAGCCATTTGGCTGGACTGGAGTCTTGGTTCTACTGTTTACTAGGTGTGACATAAAACAGTTTACTTCTTTGTACCTCAGTTTCATTATCTGTAAAATTAGATTAACTCGCCATACCTTAAGAGCCTTATTGTAAAAACTAAATGAGCAATGCCTAGGTTATAGTTTGCACTCAATAAAAATAATAACAAAAACAAAATAGAAATAACTCTGTGCACAAGTTATCTACTTTAGGGTCTTAGAGGTGATCCCATGGAGGTGAATTTGAGCTATCCCATGTAGTAGAACTTTGAGGTCTCTTTTGCCTTCATCTTAGTGTGATGGAACACATTCATGATGTTTTCTAAGAAATAACCTGGCAGTGTTTCCTGATATTCCCTTATTCACATCAGACAGTAAGTCATCCTCTCTGGCCTCTATGCAGTGCTGGGTTCTGACTCTACACAGAAGAGGAAACTCTTTGCTGAGGCATAGGAGTCCACACTTCTAGCAAGAACCACTCTCCCCAGTATTGGGCATGCTCAGTCTATTAAGGGCTTAGGTGAGAAAAAATTCAAGGATGATGGTATAAATAGCTACACAGAGTGAGTGTTTACCTCTTTGCCTGGCACAGTGCTAAAATTTGTGTAAGTATTCATTTATTTCTCACAAAATCATGGGCAGATAAGGAAAATGAGGCACAGAAAAGTTGAGTAATTTGACCACATTCCTAAAATTTGTGGGGGGCGTGTGTCATTTGAACTCAGGCCATCTAGTCTCAGAGCCATGCTATTAACCAGGGAGTCCCAGGCGTTCAGATTGAACTAGCCCCCTTCAGAAATGTTTTTGTGAATTACATTTGCTGTGTTGATGTCACCTTCTGATGGGAAACTTTATGAGAAGTCTTGTAAACCCTGACATTGTAAAGATTATGAGAATAATATCAGGATATTCTGTTGCACACAGTATCTTCTTTGTGAGGGTTCCTACAAAAAATTTCTCTCAGTTCTTAATAATGAGAATAGGTAAACTTCCTGAGCAAATTAGTCTCATTTTATTTCCTGGACATTGTAAACTTCCCATTTCAAGCTAATCACTAGAAAGCTAATAATTGTATTTATAGCCTTCCCTTGGTTTATCATTAATGGTTTTTCAGCCTCGCTTTTCATTTGTCACTACCTTTTCTTTTTTAATTCCACATTTATTTATTTTTTTTAAGATTTTATTTATTTATTTGACACAGAGAGAGAGAGAGAGATTACAAGTAGGCAGAGAGGCAGGCAGAGAGAGAAAGAGGAGGAAGCAGGCTCCCTGCCGAGCAGGGAGCCCGATGCGGGCCTCGATCACAGGACGCTGAGATCCTGACCTGAGCCAAAGGCAGAGGCTTTAACCCACTGAGCCACCCAGGCGCCCTTAATTCCACATTTAAAAAGTCATTTTAAAATTCAGATTATACATGCACATGGAAATAAGCTCAAATGGTATGGAAGAGCTTAAAAATGAAAAATCTCCTTCCCTCTGTCCCATGCCAATTTCTACCCCTAGTTTTTAAAGTACTTCTTGAATACATAGAAGACATTTTATGTATAAGCAGTATATATGTGCATTATTTTAAATAACAGAATCATGCTAATATACATTGTTCATCACATTATTGTAAAATTTCTATTTTAACTAGAGAAATTATCATAAGATGTATAAATAAAAGTTAATACTAACCCCAGCTAACATTTTCCATCTTTCTGAGGTATACAGTGTGATATCTTAGTTATAATACTATTTTTCCATATTGCCTGTTTTTTGTTTTTTAAATAACCTGTACAATGAACTCTTTGCAAACCTGGACTGTGGCTTTGGTTATTACAGCGTCCCTGGTGCCTGTCACAATGACCAGCACAGAATGAGCATTCGATAGACAATTAAGGCAGTCACCCAAATGAGAATGTATAGATGAAGAAATGAATGGCACTTCCTTTGTCCAAAACATTCTATAAAAGAGCCAAAGTTGAGCCTGAGTGTGGCATTATGACACAAAGTCAAGAAAACACATTATTTCCTACTTAATAGAAGAGAAAATTCAGATGGAATAAGAATATGGAAATGGAGTTAGAATGGTGAAAATTAACAAGACAGGAAACAACAAGTGTTGGAAAGGATGTAGAGAAAGGGGAACCCTCTTACACTGTTGGTAGGAATGCAAGTTTGTGCAGCCACTTTGGAAAACAGTGTGGAGATTCCTCAAAAAATTAAAAATAGAGCTACCCTATGACCCTGCAATTGCACTACTGGGTATTTACCCTAAAGATACAGATGGAGTGAAAAGAAGGGCCATATGTACCCCAATGTTCATAGCAATGGCCACAATCGCCAAACTGTGAAAGATCCAAGATGCCCTTCAGCAGATGAATGGATAAAGAAAATATAGTCCATATATACAATGGAATATTACTCAGCCATCAGAAAGAATGAATACCCAACTTTTGTATCAACATGGATGGGACTGGAGGAGATTATGCTGAGTGAAATAAGTCAAGCAGAGAAAGTCAATTATCATATGGTTTCACTTACTTGTGGAGCATAAGGAATAACATGGAGGACATTAGGAGGAAAGGGAAGTGAATTGGGATAAATTGGAGGGGGAGATGAACCATGAGAGACTGTGGACTCTGAGAAACAAACTGAGGGTTATGGAGGGGAGGGGAGTGGGGGGATGGGTGAGCCTGGTGGTGGGTATTAAGGAGGGCACGTATTAGGGGGCGCCTGGATGGCTCAGTGGGTTAAGCCGCTGCCTTTGGTTCAGGTCATGATCTCAGGGTCCTGGGATCGAGGCCCGCATTCAGCTCTCTGCTCAGTAGGGAGCCTGCTTCCCCCTCTCTCTCTGCCTGCCTCTCTGCCTACTTGTGATCTCTCTCTCTCGGTCAAGTAAATAAATAAAATCTTAAAAAAAAAAAAAAAAAGGAGGGCACGTATTGCATGAAACACTGGGTGTGGTGCATAAACAATGAATCTTGAAACACTAAAAAAAATTTTAAAAAAAGAATATGGAAACGGCTTGTTTGGAATGAACATATGCTTTCTCTCTTACCAGTACAATAGCAAGGGCATATGGGTCCTTAAAGGACTTTGGAATAGAAGTGAAAATTCCTGTACATGTTTACATGGGTGGCTGGGAGGTTCACTCAGCAAAACATTCAGCACACATCTACTGACAGCCTCCATGTATGGGGCACTGTGGGGACATTACAGTCAAGTTAGAGTTTCCGCCCTTAAGTCATCTACAGATAAAAGAATCTAGAACCTAGCTTTACCCTCTCTCCTTTCTCCTCTATCCCAAATAAAGGAGCTTTTAAAAAACTCTCTTTTATGTTACCACGGAACCTGATCACCATCTAATGATGTTTTCTTTTTTTTTCCCAGTTTCTAAAAATCTGTCCTTTTTGTGAGGTTCGTGGCAATGTTTTGTAACTACCATTGCCTTGTCACAGTGAAGTGTTTCTTTTTTTTTTCTTCTGAATGATGGGATTGGTAGACAATCTAAAAATGTTTGTCTAAATGTTTTTAGACTATGTTCCAAACTCTGTAAAGAATATAAAACAAACATGGTAAGGAAAAATTTGTTCATAAAATTTTGAGCACTGTCTGTGACTTTTCAAATATGTTCATAGGAATTGGAAATCTTTAGCACATCTTCTCTGTGAGAAAAGTAATAACAATGCTATCATCTTTAGTTGTCCCCTTTCTCTAAAGATTCACGTAGTCTGTCAGTATCACACTGTCTTTTGTCATTATTTTTGCCTCAGTTTAGTTCTAAATCCTTTCGAAAGAAAGACTTATCTGTGCCTCCTTATTTTTTTTTGAATAGATACGTTTGTTTATTATGGAATGAAAGTATTTGACCTAGAGCGATTTCAAAATTGACCACCTCTCTCCTGGAGTACATGCTTTGGATCCTTTGAAATCTGGTGTTTAAACACAGAGGCATGATAATTAGAAAGTGTCTCCTGATTTTAACGTAACAGAATAAAGAAGGGTGCATTTTGAGTCCAGACAATAAATGTGTGGGAGGTTCCTATGTGAAGTAGAGGTGGGGGCCAAGGGTTGTGTGTGGTGGGCGACCCTCTCTGGGTTGCTTCTTAGTGTTAGCAGTCCTGGAGTATCTGTGCCATGGGAGGAGACAGAAAAGAAAAGGAAAGGAGAGGAGAGGAGAGGAGACAGAGGGGAGGGGAGGGGAGCGGAGGAGAGGGGAGGGAGAAACCAAATAAAATGGAAGTACAGTTGTATCATAACCCTGAATATGCTAGAAAAATGCTTATTTAAATTTGCTCTTATTGATGTCCTTAATTACATTTTTTAAGTGAAATGAAGATCAAGAAATCATTTCAATTAAGCATGTAAGATTACCTGCTAGACTATCAGCTAGAGAATTATGATGTCTATTAATTATAAGTAATTTTTCAAGTACCAAATGTGCCATTGGTAGACAGGCTCTAATTTACGAGTTACAGGCAGTGAGTGGAAAGGAGCACAGTGGTCCACATTTTTCATCTCTTAACTGACAAAACCTTTCTCCCAATTTAGGGTTTGGGGAAGACACTTTACATTTCTTATCTTCTGCTTGTATTCCCTCCAGTTATTCATTAGTAGTTCAGAGGGTTGTTGTTTCTCGAGAGCAAATTTAATCCTGACATTTTCACTCTTCAGACTGAGAATTAGGTTTTGTCTTTCTCGCATGCATCTAGAGCAGGCAATGTAAAGTTATCAGGATTATTTATCTAAGAATCACCAGCACCTTTGAAAACCAGAATCCCTGAGAGCCAAATACACAGCATAACAGGATACAGAGGAATCCATACTGCAGGCTTCCCACAGGGATGCAGTACAAATGTCTGCATATAAAGCTACGTGCAGCTGTACTTGATGGGGAAAAAAAAATTGTTACATTGGCAATGCACTTGGGCTCCTTTTTTCTGACTTTTTTTTTTTGTATTGTATTGCTTGGGATCAAAGGATAGTTTTCAGATTACTTTTATCACAAGATTTATGCAAATAGATTGGTTCACAGATATATTGCTGTTTCTTCCAAATAAAAGCATTTTGCTCTCTAATAAAATAGCTGGCTTAAGCATCAGGACAGCCTATTACAATAAGTGAGGTCTGAATAATAATTATTTTTAGCTGAGATCCTTGAGTCCTGGTGTCCCATTCAGTGCTCTATTTCTTAAATTATCTATAATTTTTCTTATTTCTATGACCCTGGCTTTTGTTTTTATTTTTGCCAATTAGAATATGCTTTTTCTTACCAACTTACAAAATGCATTTTTGAACCAATGCATTTCCCCTGCTTCTTTATATTTTATACTCTATTAAGTGATTTCTGGATTTCACACAGTCACTTCTGTTGGCTAGTACAATTGTATCATTTAATAATAGTAAACAAAACAGTGGGAGGCAGGGAGAGGGTATTTTAACTGGAGGAACAGGGCTGGTGCAAGACCGGCTACCAGGCAGGGTCTGAAGGGAGCAGCTGAACTAGCAAAAACCCTGAAAAGAAAGGTAGACTTAGAGAGCTGGGTCTCCAGCCCACCCCTAAGGTTGAACAGAGAACGTGGTATAAAGTCTTTGGAGCCTCCTGCCAAACACAGTGACACATAGTAGATATTTGATAACTTCTAAAATATGCCATGTGTACTGACTGGTCAGGCATAGCCAAGAGTAACAAAATAAGGTAGAGAACTTAAAAAAAAAAAAAAAAATCCCAGGGCGCCTGGGTGGCTCAGTGGGTTAAAGCCTCTGCCTTCCCCATGCTCAGGTCATGGTCTCAGGGTCCTGGGATCGAGCCCCGAATAGGACTCCCTGCTCAACGGGGAGCCTGCTTCCTTCTCTCTCTCTGCCTGCCTCTCTGCCTACTTGTGATCTCTCTCTCTCTCTCTCTCTCTCTCTCTCTCTCTCTGTGTCAAATAAATAAATAAATAAATCTTAAAAAAAAAAGATCCCAGTGATAAATGAAAGCCTGAATTTGGATGAGAATGATACATATTGTTAGGATTTTAGTTTCTTGGTAAAGATCGGGCTTGCTTCAGTTCAGATCTTTAGGAAGTTGGTATTATTTCACATTTATTTAGCACTGTGTGTTTTTCTTTGAACACGTGATGCTTTGGGGGCTACCTAAATGTATTAATGCCTCCATTCCACCATTGCATTAAATACTTGCAGAGTATTTTTTCCCCCAAAGTTAAATGTGTTAGTACTTTTAAAAAATGCATTATTAGTTTTGTTGGTGATTCCTGGCTTTTGGACTTTTGAAATTCTACGTAAAGATTATAATTTTAAAAATAATGCAAGAGAGCATAGGAAAATTTGATGGCAGTCTAGCAGTTCAGAACTGGTATTGGAATGCAGAATTTTTAAAACAATTATAATTTTAAAAGCAACTTATTTTCTAAATAGAGATTTTAGAACCTATGTACAATTAATTTGTGTCAACTTTACTCTCATGCATAAATATATGTTGCATAGTTCATATTGTACCTTGCCTTTTCACTTATTATGTGGCAATCATTTCCCCATGTCTTTAAGTAATATTTGAAAATATTTCAACAGTTGGATAATAAACCATTATATGGATTTACCATAAACTACTTAAGTATTCTTGTAGTGGTATATATAAGGCAAACGTTAAAAAAAAATCTCTAAATCTTTCTCTACTCTTAAAATGTATTGAAATCTTTTTGTCTTTGATAGAGTTTGGGTCAGTTTATTAAAACACGCACGCTCGCACGCACACACACACACAAACACATACACACACAAATACATACACGCACACAAAGAAGGCTGCTCTTCAGTAACGACTTACTACTACCAAAATCCCTTCTCTCCTAGCAACCACACACATCTGCAGAGACAAAGGATCCTTCTCCCTTCACATGGGAGCTGTGGGTGCTCCCTTCAGCCTGCCAGAGAAGTGGGAGGCCATTGTGCTTCATCCCTCTGAAAAGCAGCTGCTGCCTCTCAGAGCCCATTCCCCCTGCCTCTTGGCTGGACACAATTCTGCCAAGGAAACAACACCTGCCTCTCATGCAGCTGGGAGCCAGCACAGCAGTTTGGTTAATACACATACAGGAGAATTGCTGTAGAAAGTGCCTGTTGGGGAGTCTTTTTTTTTTTTTTT
>LNAC01000135.1:1484905-1495651 GCA_002007465.1 Ailurus styani
CCCCCTCCCCTCCAGCAACCCTCAGTTTGTTTCCTGAGATTAAGAGTCTTTTATGGTTTGTCTCCCTCTCTGGTTCCCTCTTGTTTCATTTTTCCCTCCCTTCCCCTATGATCCTCTGTCTTGTTTCTCAAACTCCTTATATCAGTGAGAGCATATGATAATTGTCTTTCTCTGATTGACTTATTTTGCTTAGCATAGTACCCTCTAGTTCCATCCATGTTGTTGCAAATGGCAAGATTTTGTGTTTTTTGATGACTGCATAGTACTCCATTGTATAGATATACCACATCTTCTTTATCCATTCATCTGTTGATGGACATCTAGGCTCTTTCCATAGCTTAGCTATTGTGGACATTGCTGCTATAAACATTCGGGTGCAGGTGGGCACTTTTGGATCACTACATTTTTATCTTTGGGGTAAACATCCAGTAGTGCAATTTCTGGGTCACAGGGTAGCTCTATTTTCAACTTTTTGAGGAACCTCCATACTGTTTTCCAGAGTGGCTGCACCAGCTTCTATTCCCACCAACAGTGTAAGAGGGTTTCCCTTTCTCTGCATCCTCGCCAACACCTGTGTTTTCCTGACTGGTTAATTTTAGCCATTCTGACTGGTGTGAAGTAGTATCTCACTGTGGTTTTGATTTGTATTTCCCTGATGCCGAGTGATGTTGAGCACTTTTTCATGTGTCTGTTGGCCATTTGGATGTCTTCTTTGGAGAAATGTCTGTTCATGTCTTCTGCCCATTTCTTGGTTGGATTATTTGCTCTTTGGGTGTTGAGTTTGATAAGTTTTTTTTTTATAGATTTTGGATACTAGCCCTTTATCTGATAAAACATTTGCAAATATCTTCTCCCATTCTGCTGGTTGTCTTTTGGTTTTGTTGACTGTTTCCTTTGCTGTGCAAAAGCTTTTGATCTTGATGAAGTCCCAATAGTTCATTTTTGCCCTTGCTTCCCTTGCCTTTGGCAATGTTTCTAGGAAGATGTTGCTGCGGCTGAGGCCAAAGAGGTTGCTGCCTGTGTTCTCATCAAGGATTTTGATGGATTCCTGCCTCACATTGAGGATTTTCATCCATTTTGAGTTTATTTTTGTGTGTGGTGTAAGGAAATTCTTCTGCATGTGGCTGTCCAATTTTCCCAACAGCATTTGAAGAGACTGTCTTTTTTCCATTGGACATTCTTTTCTGCCTTGTCGAAGATTAGTTGACCATAGAGTTGAGGGTCCATTTCTGGGTTTTCTATTCTGTTCCATTGATCTGTGTGTCTGTTTTTGTGTCAGTACCATACTATCTTGATGATTACAACTTTGTAATAGAGCTTGAAGTCTGGAATTGTGATGCCTCCAACTTTGGTTTCTTTTTCAACATTCCTCTGGCTATTCGGGGTCTTTTCTGGTTCCATATAAATTTTAGGATTATTTGTTCCATTTCTTTGAAAAAAGTTGATGGTATTTGATAGGGGTTGCATTAAATGTGTAGATTGCTCTAGGTAGCATAGACAGTTTCACAATATTTGTTCTTCCGATCCATGAGCATGGAACATTTTTCCATTTCTTTTGTTCTGAATATATCTGTCATATCCATCTGGTCCAGAGTGTCATTTAAAGTCTTTATTTCCTAGTTGATCTTTTGCTTAGATGATCTGTCCATTTCAGTGAGGGAGGTGTTAAAGTCCCCTACTATTATTCTATTATTATTGATGTGTTTCTTTGATTTTGTTATTAATTGGTTTATTTAATTGGCTGCTCCCATGTTAGGGGCATAGATATTTAAAATTGTTAGATCTTCTTGTTGGACAGAGCCTTTATGTATGATATAGTGTCCTCCCTCATCTCTTATTATAGTCTTTGGCTTAAAATCTAATTTATCTGATATAAGGATTGCCACCCCATCTTTCTTTTGATGTCCATTAGTGTGGTGAATTGTTTTCCACCCCCTCACTTTAAATCTGGAGGTGTCTTTGGGTCAAAAATTAGTTTCTTACTGACAGCATATTGATGGGTCTTGGTTTTTTATCCATTCTCATACCTTGTGTCTTTTGATTGGGGCATTTAGCCCATTTACATTCACGGTAACTATTGAAAGATATGAATTTAATGCCATTGTATTGCCTGTAAGGTGATTGTCACTGTATATTGTCTCTTTTCCTTTCTGGTCTGTTACTTTTAGGCTGTCTCTTTGCTTAGAGGACCTCTTTCAATATTTCCTGTAGGGTGGTTTGGTGTTTGCAAATTCTTTTAGTTTTTGTTTGTCCTGGAAGCTTTTTATTTCTCCTATTTTCAATGACAGCCTAGCTGGTTATAGTATTCTTGGCTGCATATTTTTCTCGTGTAGTGCTCTGAATATATCATGCCAGTCCTTTCTGGCCTGCATGGTCTCTGTGGATAGGTTTTCTGGCAATTTTTTTTCTATCCTTTTCTGATATGGTCTCTCCAGATAAAAACTACCACTATATTATTCACCTACCCCTGACAATTCAGGGTCATCATTGCTTCCTTTCTGTGCCTTTCTGTGTTCCAGATAAGGAAACAAAGTAAGCAAAAACATAGAGGATAGAGGCTTGGCATGGAAGCCTCTTAATTAAACAGATATTGGAGTACTTATCTATTTTGATGAGCTATATACAAGATAATAGGTTAGGCCCTCAAACAGTTCTGTTGAGTGTGGGAGGCAGACAAGTAAACAGATATTTGCAGCAAAGTTGATACGTGTTATGAAAGAAATATGCATAGGCTTCTATGAAGCTTGTTTGGGGGAAGCATGAACAGTCATGTGTGACTAGAGTATAAGGTTTGTGTTTGGTAGGGCTTTGCGGGCGAAGAGACAGAGATGTGAATGGACAAATCTGAAAAGGTAGGTTGAAGTCAGTTTGTAAATTTCCTTGAACTCTCAATAAGGAGGGGTGCCTGGGTGGCTCAGTTGTTAAGCGTCTGCCTTTGGCTCAGGCCATGATGCTAAGGTCCTGGGATCAAGCCCTGCATCAGGCTCCCTGCTCGGCAGGAAGTCTGCTTCTCCCTCTCCTATTCCCCCTACTTGTGTTCCCTCTCTCGCTGTCTCTTTCTCTGTCAAATAAATAAATAAAATATTAAAAAAGAAAGAAAGAAAGAAAGAAATCTCAATAAGGAGACTGGGCTTTATGGAGCAGTTGCTGTTCATCAGCACATGTTTTTAAAAGAAGAGGAAGTCAACCTGGATTCCCAGTCTGTTTTCTGACTTTGTCCTCGGTGTTGGATTTCCATCCCCTTTATTCCTCCTCTGGCATTCCCCATCTTATATGTGGACATCGCCATCTGTAGCAGCCAACCAAGTGGAGATCTTTGGATAGTCTTCACTTCCACTTCCTCTTCACCCTCCACCTCATGGTCAACAAGACGTATATGCCAGTGACTTTCTATGCCATGGAACTTTCATTCATCCCCTGTTTTCCATTTTTAGCTCTAATCTTTTATCAGATTTCACGCTATTAAACTGCACTGATTATTCTTCAGTATCCAGAAATTAGGTAAATTATTTTACTGTCTTGCTTCAGCAAATGAGGGTGAATATTGCTAAATCTCTTTGCAAGCTTAAAGTTGTATATGTGACGTGCTTTTTACAGATAATGGAAGCAATGTCAGTGTATTAGGAATTCATAGGATGGGTACTATATACCACTGAATTCTCTTCTTGACTTTCTATGTCCCTTGATGTTCCTCTCTATTTATTATTTTATTTAGGGTTAGGTTTAGAGCATATAGTAAAAATAAAAAACAGTGGTTTAAATAAGAAAAAGGATTTATTTCTCATGTGAAGGAAGCCTGGGTGGACCTAGAGTCAGATATGATGGTTCCGTGCAGGGATATTAGGTCTTTCTGCTCCACTACTCTAGTGCACAGCTTACGTTTGGAAGATTATTTCTGGTACAAAATGGCTGCTAGAACTCCGCCTGTCACGCCAATGCAACAATACCCCCAAAAGAAAGAAAAGTGAACAGTTGAAAAGTTGCTTGCCAATGGAGTCATCTCTCATTAAGTAGCTTTTATAGACGTCCCACACACCATTTTCACTCCAGAACTGAGACACGGGGCCTCATGTAGCTGCAAGAAGGTTGAGAAACGTCTTTTTTTGTATTTTCAGGAGACCATATACTCATTTTAAAACGGGGGCTCTTGGGAAGGAAGGGGAGAACAACATTGATATAGGCTACTGGTGGAGGAGGACAGGGGCTCTGCTCAGGATGGATAAAACTCTCTTTATACTGGACAGGAGAAACCTGTTACTACTGGTACTATTGGGTATCTCCTTCAAGACTCAGGTGTTGGGGCGCCTGGGTGGCTCAGTGGCTTAAAGTCGCTGCCTTCAGCTCAGGTTATGATCTCAGGGTCCTGGGATCAAACCCCGCGGCGGGCTGCCTGCTCAACAGGGAGCCTGCTTCCTCCTCTCTCTCTGCCTGCCTCTCTGCCTACTTGTGATCTCTCTCTCTCTCTCTCTGTCAAATAAATAAATAAATAATCTTTTAAAAAATAAATTAAAAAAAAGACTCAGGTGTTAATGCTGTGGGCCTGCCATTCCAGAAATATTAAAATAAACAATAAGATCACTTTATGGTTTCCCTTTCTACTCCCCTACTTGTCGAGTCACGTGAAGCGCCAGATACTTAGAACCCGAGCACCATTCTTCACAGAAAGGTAGGAACACACAGAGCAGCTCAATTAGTGACCAAGTGCTTTTCCGTAGCACGCCTCACTTGCCACCTGACATATCGCAGGTATTGTAGGTTCCAGCAGCTTGCCTCGGTGCTGGGGCTCTCAATCTGGCAGCAGCTCAGTCATCCGGGGAGCTTGGGAACCATACACATTAACTGGGCACCAACCCCTTGAAGGTTCTATTTTAATAAGTCTGGAGTGGCGCCCAGCAATCTGCAAGTTAAAAAAGAAAAGTGGTTGTGATCATGGCCCTCGTGAATTGACAGCACTTGATAATAAAGATTATTTTCCTTAACATATTTCCCAGGAATATCATTCACTGTGTAAAGGTATGTGCTCCCAGGTAATTCGGAGACATAAACTCAGAAGGTGTCCTAAGCGCCCTAAGAGGTTTGGATCAACCTAGCGATTGTACGAGAAGAAGGTATAATAAAGAACAGCAGACTTTTTAAAAGATTACAAGGATTGGATATACTGGTTGAGCATACCGAAGGATTAAATATTCATCATACGGTGTCTTTGATGTAAAAACACAGCTTCAGAATCCTGATTATATGTATGAAGGCTCTCGTGAATTCATTTCTGTATTACCCATTTTGTTGTCTTTTGCAATCACAATATGTTGCGATTGGAGTAATCTAAGGAGTAAAATCAATGACTTCCGTTCCTAAAATGTTTTTACTTTTTTAAATTCTTGCTTCTATACTGCTTCAGTTACATAAAGCCTGTACAATGATTATTGTGGCCATTTTAGTAAGCAGAGAATTGAAACAGAAAATCACACAATATTTTCAGCTGACAGCATGTCAATTTAAATGAAACAGGTCCGTGCAAAAACAAAAACAAAAAACCCAGCAAATTTTTTCTGCAATATTTTTATTCCCTTTCATTCTTCAGCTTGCCAGAGTAGGCCAGCATTGTGAAGGCCTGTGTCCCAGTGTTGGCCAGCTCCCCTCCTCCCTCCACCGTCCCCCTCATCTCAGGGTTCTTTCCAGGAAAGTCATACGAAGAATTAGCAAGGGTGCAACTTGATACTCATGAATGGCACAAAGGGATCTAGAAAGCAGCAGTGAAGTCACTGCCAGTTAAAAGCTAACTGTCCCTCTCTTCTCTTTTTCTTGCCTTTCCCCCATCTGTGACTGGCTTACTTTATTTACATATAAATAAAAGTAGGAACTAGAAAGTAATGTAGGCAAGACAGAATAGTGGAAGTTATAATGACAGAATGATTTCCTTTGGGTTTTTACTTTGAGTGACACCCAGTCTGGCCACTCTATCAATGTCATCTCCCTATCACACCCTCTGACATTTTATATCCCATTTCCCACTGGATTTTTCTCTCTGTAGCCTTCATCATATGTAACATTGTGTGTATTTTCACTCATTTATCTTGTTTATTGCTAGTCTCCTCCATCAGAAAGTAACTTCTGTGAGAGCAGTGATTTTCTTCTTTCTTTCTTTCTTTTTTAAAGACTTTATTTATTTATTTGACAGAGAGAGACACTGTGAGAGAGGGAACACAAGCAGGGGGAGTGGGAGAGGGGGAAGCAGGCTTCCCGCTGAGCAGGGAACCTGATGCGGGGCTCGATCCCAGGACCCGGGTATCATGACCTGAGCTGAAGGCAGACACTTAACGACTAAGCCACCCAGGCACCCCGAGAGCAGTGATTTTCTATGTGTTTTGTTCATTCCTAGATCCCTGGTGCCTAGAACATGGCCTGGCACAGAGCATTTGCTGGATAAATGAATTTTATTGCATGATTAATGATAAGAATATACTAGAAATTTAATTGTTCCAGCATTCAGTTTATTTTTATACTAGAGTGGTGTCATTTCAACAAACTAATCTTAAACTATGGAAATCCACTATAGAGTTGACCTTCTAGTTCCATCTTGGTTTTGGTTGTTTGTTTTTTTAATTTTTAAAGTTCCGTCTTATTATTAAAGCTTGTTACAGATGCCAGTTTTCCATATATTTAGACAGTTTCTGAGTACTTCCTGTCTGAACTAACTAATTTTCCTCTCCTTGGGTGTCATCTTAGTTTCTCCAGGGGCAGAATCAGTCAGTCCCATTATAAAACAGTTTACTGTTACAGTTTCTACCTTGCATTAAATATCACTGGAACAGTAACTACATGTAATACAATTATTATAATACTATTAAGTAAAAGATGTATGTTATTTTTATTCGAAACCGAGGGTATAGGAAAACAGTTCTTTCAGGCTGTTGTTCTAGAAGCAGAAGGTAAACTGATGGATTCTCACTTCGTTTATATTCTAAAACATGTATTTACAGAATTGGTCACTGGCAATGTTTAAGCACTCCAAACTGAGATATTCCTTTGGACCTGAAAATATATTTATAGCGGCAAAACTCCTTCAATTAGAGTATCTTAGAAACTAATTGAAGACCTAAAATACCCATTGTCACTTAATTCAATGATGCATCTGCTAAAGGATAATTAAATCTTAGCTTGATGTGAGATAATACTTCCTGATGATACAGAAGAGTGTGTCTTCTCAGCTCAGTTACTAAAGTTGTTTGTATTGGAACAAGTAAAATGTCATTGTCTGTGGCTGTTTCCCATTTAAAGATTACCTCATGCATGTTTTCTGAGTCGTGGCCTCTGGAACTGTAGACCGAAGTCATGATGTTATTTGTATATATACCTTAGCCTGGAGGTCGATGGCTCCCACTTGGTTCATCCTTATGGCCTTTCTCAGCATTGCCATTTTCCAGTACAATAAATAACCTTGTTTTTCACTTGTTTGCACAGGCAAGTTCTGTGATTGATAGTGTTTGAGCCTGAAGAATTGGGTATTTGGCAAGTAATAAGTACAATCTCATGAGAGCATTTACCAAACTACAAGAAAGTAAACATTGATGGGTTAATATTGTAGACATCAGTGAACTCAGAAATTCATCAGGTCTTGAAGTAAACAAAACAAATAAGCATTTAAAAAATACAACAGAAGATAAAAGGGAACCTGGTTCTATTTGCATGGAAAGGTTGGTCAGTGATATAGTGGCAGTCTTGTTTTTGCTTCCAGGTAAACAGAGAATTTAAGATTACATTTTCAGTATCCTGCCAATTTCATTAATCACCCAGCCTTTCTATCTAGTTGATTTTAAGAGCTTTCTTTATTCATGGAGAAAAATTGCTCCCCCCCCTTTTTTATTACTGCAAATTTGTACCTGTTAATCCCCTTCATCAATTTTGCCATTCCTCCCCACCCCCCAATCTTCTCTCTTCTGGCAAGCACCAATTTGTTCTTTGTATTTATGAGTCTTTCTGTTTTAGGTTCGTTTGTTCATTTGTTTTATTTTTTAGATTCCACATGCAAAATGAAATCCTGAGGAATTTTCTTTCGCTGTCTGACTTATTTCACTTACCATAACACCCTCTAGGTCCATCCATGTTGTCACAAGTGGCAAGATCTCATACTTTTTTGTGTGGCTGAGTGATGTTCCATTGTATGTGTATGTAGCACATCTTCTTTATTGATTTATCTATTGATGAATACTTAGGTTGCTTTCCTATCTTGGCTATTGTAAATAATGCTATAGTAAACATAGAGGTATTTCTGTCTTTTCAGATTACTGTTTTTTGTTTTCTTTGGATAAATACCCAGTAGTGGAATTATTGGATTGTATGGTAATTCTATTTTAAGTTTTTTTGAGGAACCTCTATACTGTTTTCCACAGTGGCTGCACCAATTTACGTTCCCACCAACAGTGCACAAGGGTTCCCTTTTTTGCACATCCTTGCCAAGACTTGTTATTTCTTGTCTTGTTTATACTAGCCATTCTGACTGGTACGAGGTGACAGCTCATTGTGGTTTTGATTTTCATTTCCCTGATGATTAGTGATGCTGAACATCTTTTCATGTGTCTCTTAGCGATCTGTATGCCTTCTTTGGAAAAGTGTCTATAAGGTCCTCTCTGCCCATTTTTTAACTGGATTGTTTTTTAGGATTGAGTTGTATAAGTTCTTCAGATATTTGGATATTAACCCCTTATTGTATATGTCATTTGTGAATATCTTCTCCCAATTAGTAGGCTGCCTTTTCTTGTTTTGTTGATCTCTTTTGCTATGCGAAACCTTTTTGTTGTGGTGTAGTCCCAATAGTTTCTGCCCTTGTTTGCCTTGCCTGAAGAGACATATCCATAAATATATCCGCTAAGGTTGATGCCTGAGAGATTACTGCCTATGTTTTCTTTTAGGGATTTTATGGTTTCTGGTCTCACATTTAAGTCTTTAATCCATTTTGAGTTTATTTTTTGTGTATGGTGTAAGAAAGTGGTCCAGTTTCATTCAGTTTTCCCAGCACCACTTATTGAAGAGACTTTCTTTTTCCATTGTATGTTTTTGCCTCCTTTGTTGTAGATTAATTGACCGTGTAAGCATAGTTTATTTCTGGGTTCTCTATTCTGTTCCAGTGACCTATGTGTCTTTTTTTGTGCCAGTACCATACTATTTCAATCACTACAACTTTGTGATATATCTTGAAATCTGGAATTGTGATACCTCCAGCTTTGCTCTTGTTTCAAGAGGAAAGCTTTGTCTCATATTTAGCAAACCACTGCTATATTGCTGGTTCAGGCCTTTGCTATAATTCAGTTGCATCGATATATCCTACTTATATTTTGCAAGACTCCCTGTCCCCCCAAAAATGATTACCCAGTTTTGGAAGATCAGAAGCTAGGAGGACAGGAGGATAGGCTTGATTAAAATCAGAAACTGATCATCAAAACTTAACTGCATAAAGATCAATTCTTCTTTGTAATTAACTCAGCAACTCAAAAGATAATTTCTCTATCCTACTTAGAAGATAAATAATATATAAGGATGTATCATTCATTTAAAGGCTATAGTTTGATCTCTTGTCCTATTAGTATTGAATAATGGTTAACTGAATTGTGAGTTCCCTTCTGAATTTTAATATATGGAAGTAGCAGTAAGGAAAGGCGGGTAATTGTTTTCCTGAATTAAAGTATCATCATCAAATTTTCATCGTCATGTAATTTAGAAAATTTAAATTTAAATCGTCAACACCAAACATTATATAAAACTTCAACCTCACAGATACAAGACACATCGCAAAGCAATTACTCACTTTATGACTTTCACTCAAACATCATAAAATTGGACAAAAATGAGCTTTATTATACCAATTACTAATAATTCTCTGATTGTGTTTAATAAGAGTGACTTAATTTTGTCAGTGAATCAAAAACTCTGAATTGCAGTGGATAACTGGAGTCCTTTCAAAAAGAAGGCAAAGGGGGTTTTCCTCTGATGTTGGGTTTCCATTTGTGGTGTGTTGGAGTCTGCAACATGATTAGAGCATGGCAAACCAGGATTTTGTCTTAGAAGAAATAAAAGGTGATGGAGGCAGTGGTGACATTTAGGGCTTGAAGGGCTCATAAGGATTACACAGTTCATCTGTAAATTTCACAGGTGAGCAACCGAAGGGATGAATTGACCTACCCACTGTCACCTAGCTGGTGAATGGCAGACTAAGGCCTGACAGTGGGGCTCTTGGGTCCTTTCTGAGTCTCTCTTCCTTATAGTCTGTTTTTTCAGGGGTTGGGAAATTATGAAACTTTTATTTCCCTACTGCTAGATTGCCTTGCCTTTCATAAAAGTGGTGTTCTTTCTTAATGTAATTGAACACTGCAGGTATTCGGCTGTTTTGCAAGCATCCGATTTTTCCATTTTTCTACAGCATTCTCAAATAATGATAGTGTGATGCAATTTGTTCTTCTACCATCTTCACTCATGTAAAATATGTGTCTTTCGTGGCCATATATAGATAGAAGAGTACTGGCAGGTTAGGAGTTTAGGAAGCATGTAACTGGTTATACTTAATATGTTTGGATTTATGATTCAATAACATGGCCTGTTACTTGTAGGTTTTCAGGTATAATATATAGGCAAGATAGCATTAAAAAGCCTAAGAAAAATCAAACCTAAAGTGCCCAATGTTTTTTTTTTGTTGTTTTTTTTTAAGATTTTATTTATTTATTTCACAGCGGGAGAGAGATCACAAGGAGGCAG
>LNAC01000135.1:1495714-1611908 GCA_002007465.1 Ailurus styani
CCGATGCAGGCCTCGATCCCAGGACCCTGAGATCATGACCTGGGCCGAAAGCAGAGGCTTTAACCCACTGAGCCACCCAGGCGCCCGCCCAATGTTTTTAAGAGAGAGAGAACACAAGCTATTGTCACCCTTTTCTTATATAATTCCTTTAAAGTGTTCTCAGAATGCTGATTCTTAAGTAGATAGACCCTAGCTCAGGGCAAATTAATTACTTGTGAAAATCCTGAAGGTCTCGTAGGCTATACTGTCTCAAAGGATAACCCTTATTCTCTTCCCACAGCTGTGGATTATCTGATTAAATATTGTATATCACCACCTGGATGAAAAGAATCTTCCCTCCTCAACCTTATTTAACTCTATGGTTTTTGGATTCTTGGAACTAATTTAGGTGTATGTTAAGGGCTGGGGAGGATAAAGATGGGGATGTATCGAATTAAGTATCAGGAAAAAAAGAAAAAAAAAGAAATAAGTATCAGATATGGTTGATGTGACATTGCACGTGCTAAACATTGTGTATTCAGAGAATTAGATTTAAAAGAACTCATGCCTTGAGAACCAGGGCTCTTTCCAGTGTGTGTATCTATTGCCATAAGTGCCTTCGGTTGGTCAGGAAGAAGACTAAGCTACAGCAGGAAGGCAGCACAGAGAGACTCAACACAGTGGCTTAAAGAACAAAGTTCACTTCTGCCTCATTTAACAACCCCAGTATGCGTGGCCTAGGCCAGCAAGGCCACTCTGCTCTATATGGTCTTCAGAGACTTGGTGTTTTTCATTTAATTGATTTGCCATTCATAGTGCAGTGATTCTCAAAAGTTTTGGTTTCTGGTCCCTTTTACACTTGTAATGAGTGTACAGGATTTTAAAGAGTTTTTGTTTTTATTAGTCATATCTATCAATATTTATTAGGAATTAAAACAAATTTTAAATACATTTATTAATTTGTTTAAAAATGAAAAGAATAAATTATTACATGTTAACACAAATGCCATTTTAAGAAAAATAACTATATTTTCTAAAACAAAAACTAGAGATTTTTGCAGTCCTCTCTAGTATATGGTTTAGTAGAGGAGAGCTGTATTCTTATCAGTGCTGCTACATTCAACCTGTTATGATGTATTAAGATACCTAGGAATAAACCTAACCAAAGAGGTAAAAGATCTGTACTCCGAAACCTATAGAACACTTATGAAGGAAATTGAAAATGATACCAAAAAAATTCACAAACATCCCATGCTCATGGATTGGAAGAACAAATATTGTTCAAATGTCTATACTACCCAAACCAATCTACACATTTGATACAATCCCTATCAAGATACCACTAGCATTTTTAGCACACAGCTAAAAGAAACAATCCTAAAATTTGTATGGAACAACAAAGGACCCTGAATAACCAAAGCAATCTTGAAAAAGAAAAGCAAAGCTGGAGGCGTCACAATTCCTGACTTCAAGCTATATTACAAAGCCAGAGTGATCAAGACAGTATGGTACTGTCACGGAAACATACACACAGATTAATGGAGCAGAATAGAAAACCCAGAAATGGACCCACAACTAAATTGTCAGGTAGAGTGCCTGGGTGGCTCAGTGGGTTAAAGCCTCTGCCTAGGGCTCAGGTCATGATCTCGGGGTCCTGGGATCGAGGCCTGCATCTGGCTCCCTGCTCAGAGGGGAGCCTGCTTCCTCCTCTCTCTCTCTGTCTGCCTCTCTGGCTACTTGTGATCTCTTTCTCTCTGTGTGTCAAATAAATAAATAAATAAAATATTTAATAAATAAATAGTCAGGTAATCTTTGACAAAGCAGGAAACAATATCCAACGGAAAAAAGGCAGTCTCTTCCACAAATGGTGTTGGGAAAACCAGATAGCAGTATACAAAAGAATGAAACTGGACCACTTTCTTACACCATACACAAATATAAATTCAAAATGCATGAATGACCTAAATGTGAGACAGGAATCCATCAAAATCCTAGAGGAGAGCACAGGCAGCAACCTTTGTGACCTTGTCCACAATAGCTTCTTACTAGCTATGTCTCCAGAGACAAGGGAAACAAAAGCAAAAATGAAATATTGGGACTTCATCAAGATAAAAAGCTTCTGCACAGTAAAGAAAACAGTCAACAAAAGCCAACCTTGGGAATGAGGGAAGATATTTGCAAATGACATATCTGATAAAGGTTAGTATTCAAAATCTATAAAGAACTTACAAACTTGACACCCAAAAACAAATAATCCAGTTAAGAAATGGGCAAAAGACATGAGTAGACATTTTTCCAAAGACAACATCCAGATGGCTAACAGACACATGAAAAGATGTTTAACATTACTCATCATTAGGGAGACACAAATCAAAACTACAATGAGATACCACCTCACACCTGTCAGAATGGCTAAAATTAACACAGGAAACAACAGGTGTTGGTGAGGATACAGAGAAACGGGAACTCTCTAAAATTGTTGGTGGGAATGCAAACTGGGGCAGCCACTACACAGTATGGAGGTTCCTCAGAAACGTAAAAATAGAACTACCCTGTGATCCAGCAATTGCACTATTAAATATTTACCCAAAGGGTACAAAAATACTGATTCAAAGCAACAAATGCACCCAAGTGTTTATAGCAGCATTATCAACAATAGCCAAATTATCCATCAACTGATGAATGACTAAAGAAGTGAGGTGTGTGTGTGTGTGTGTATTAGCCATAAAAAAGAATGAAATCTTGCCATTTGCAACAACTTGGACGGACCTAGAGAGTATAATGCTAAGTGAAATAAGTACAATCAGAGAAAGACAAATAGCCATATGATTTTGCTCATACGTGGAACTTAAGAAACAAAACAGATGAACATGGGAAAAAAAGAGAAGCAAACGATAAAACAGACTCTTAAGTATAGAGAACAAAACGAGGGTTGCTAGAGGGGAGGTGGGTGGGGAGATGGTTGTTAATGGGTGATGGGTATTAAGAAAGGCACTTGTGATGAGCATGGGGTACTGTATGTAAGTGATGAATCACTAAATTCTCCTGAAACTAACATTATACATATATATATATATGCATACATATATTTATATGTATATAATATATGTTATATATAATATAATGCATTAACTAACGAATTTAAATAAAAACTTGAAATTAAAAAATCTATTACGATGTATTTTTTTTCCTTTGGTTGAAGTATTAGAAGAAAATCTGGACCTCACAAAGTTATATAGTTGGAAAAGGCAGAAATATCCTAACAGTGTTTTTCAAAAAACTAGATAATATTCTTTAATACTATACCAAAACTCAGCAAGAATGTCAGTGAATTTTTTGTACTTGATTACATTGGTGTCCATTGATTGATCTCTTTCTTTTTTACCCACACTTGATTATTTAACTTGATGCACTGGTCATTTGGAAATTATTGGTTCACTGAGGTGTACAGCTCTCACAAATGTTGACATGTCACTATAAATACCAAAAATACATTTTTTTAATGTTTTCACTGATCTCAGAAACTTTAACTAATGGGAAACTGTTAGGAGTACTAACACCAAATACTAATAATTGCTTGAAAGCTTGAATTTTATCATTGGCAACAAATACTGTCATTTGATTTCCTTAAGGTAACAGGCTTACTGTGTTCATTTTCAAGAAAATGTCTACAAATACTCAAGTCAGAATAAACAAGTCTTTGTGAGAAAAATAAACAGCCAAATATTCACTCACATTTCATTAAGTTCATGGTTTTGTTTTTTCATGTTTTCTCCACCTTCATATTATTGTTTCTCTCTGTCCTGAATAAGTGTTAAAGATAGAAATGAGAAGACTTTTTTATATGTGGTAATTGCACTTTTTTTTACCAGCTCTCCATTCCTGGTAGGGGCTAGTAGCCTCTAGGAGGGTATGCGGCACGTGGGTATGTGGCCGGCACGAATCCTTGTGAGCAACCCACGAAACTCTAACCTTCTGTTAGTTGCTAATTGGAACAACAGTATGCAGCCCAACTTTTTGGAGTAATTCATGTTTTCACAAGATAAAAAAATGAAGACTCCATGTGTCCAGATGTGTCGATTAGGGGATCTTAACAATAGAGTTCTCTTTCTCCCTCTCATCTGGTTCCAGCTCCTACTTTTGTTCTCTTTCTATTTGGCAAAACTGTATCTTACTCATGAAAGCCAGCTTTCTGATTTGAAAATATTATGCAGGGAGATTAATGACTCACACTCAGCTAGGATATGGTTGAAGGAAACTTGAATTCTGGTCCTGGGCCTCAATGATCTGTTCTCTTTCTAGCGTTTGTGAGGTTTACTATTAGCATCTCACACAACGATGAATGAAATGACAAATGGATCTAGGCATTCTGTGGATATCACGAAGAGGCCCAATAATCACAAATTTACTGTTGTTTTTTTTATCACTTACCTCTTTCTGCTGATCCACATTGCTTGTATTTATAAGTGCTCTCCTATATCCTGCTGCCTTCTTTGTCCATATATCTTTCCTTAGAAGGTGACAGTTGGTTAGGAAAATCAACACCCATGAACATAAAACCACAGGAACATACTGGAGACATTTTTTAAACATTGAGAACCAATTTATGGACGATATACTTTTCAGAGAATCTGGAGTTCAGTGGAGAGGAAGACCCACCAACGAGTATACAAAATGATCTCTGGAGGCTGAAGACTAGCAAACAAGTGCCTGAAAAGTTGATCAGGAGGCAGGAGGGCGGAGGAGGGAACTGGCAGGCCCGACAAGATGGCTTCTAGCTTCAGCTCCTATGGTAGCTCCTCGTACCTCCTGGTGGAGCTGTCCTCTCCCACCTCACCCTCCAAGACTGAGCTGGGTGTTTTTTTTATGTACTGTTCCTCTGCATCCTGCTATAGCCTGTTGTGATTGTTTTGTTTATCCAGGAGGTGGTACGTTTCCAGAGAATGGAAAACTTGTCTGTTGTATCTTCATGCCTAGCAGAATGCGTGATTCATGGTAGCCACTCTCTAAATATTCACAAGAGTGAGTAAGGAGGGTGCAGTAATATTAGCACAAAGATACTAGGCCAGAGGCAGACTGGTTTAGAAGTGGTAAGGAAGAGGCTGATGGGGATCTTCAGCATGGGACAGGTTGGTTAGTAGCCAAGGGATTGATCATATCATTGTGATGATGCAAGACTTATTTTATGTTATTTGCTCGTCTCATTATTTTCCTCTTTCTACTTTCTCTTAATTGGGAATTTATAATTAAATTATTAATAATTCATTTATACTTGAGATATCACCATCAACTTGAAAATACTCTGAAGACAGCTATTTCACAATACCAGGTTTTAGTTTAAAGTTAATTTGAATAACTGAATAATTTGAGGATGGCAGTATATTACTATGCCCCCAATGTTGTTTATAAATATAGAACAAAAGTGTGTGTGGTTTTTTTTGGCTTTTTTTAATGAGCCCTGTTAAAGGTACATGGACTTGACCACTTTTCATTATTCAAATAAGACCTGTTCATTGCATAAAAAATATATAGCTACAATTACTTATGTAATTCAGTACTGATACACAACCATTAAAAACAAAAGTGAGCGCCTGGGTACCTCAGTCGTTAAGCATCTGCGTTTGGCTCAGGTCTTGATCCCAGGGTCCTGGGATTGAGCTCTACGTCTGGCTTTCTGCTCAGCGGGAAGCCTGCTTTCTCCCTCTCCCACTCCCCCTGCTTGTGTTCCCTCTCTTGCTGTCTCTCTCTCTGTCAAATAAATAAATAAAATCTTTAATAAACAAAAACAGAAGTAAAAGTCATCTTAGAAAATCGTGACTCAAAACAGAAAGAAAGAAAAAAAAAATCAGGGACGCCTGGGTGGCTCCATATGTTAAGCATCTGCCTTTGGCTCAGGTCATGATCCCAGGGTCCTAGGATGGAGTCGGGCATCGGGCTCCCTGCTTACGGGGGAGCCTGCTTCTCCCTCCGCCTGCCGCTTGCCCTGCTTGTGCACTTTCTCTCTCTCTGACAAATAAATAAATAAAATCTTAAAAAAAAAAGAAAAGGAAAAATCATTACTCAAAGATAATCAGTAACTAATTTTGGTAAATATCCTGCTAAACATATTGCATATGTGTGTGTGTGTGTGTGTGTGTGTGTGTGTGTGTGTGTGTGTGTCTGAGTCTAAATATGTATCTACTTTAAACATCAGGCACACTGTATATTCTGCTTATAATCTAATTTTAACTTCAAGTGTGAATATTGCCTTTTATATTCCCTTAGCCCACCTGATATTTGCACAGCTGTATGTAGTCCCCCTTTGACAGTGTTCCACATCAGATGCAAGCTGTGCTTTATGTGCTCTGTTTTCTCCAAAGGTGCACAGGCCTTTTAGAAACAAGCAGGTACCACCTAGAAAACGGGGGAGTTAATATGGAAGGCTCAAGCAGTGGGGGATGAGAGTTCGTGGATAAATGCCCTAGCCCCTGGCTGCGTATTGGGACAATTATGAGATCCGTGCTACGTGCATTCTGCTGAGGTCCCCAGTGTAATTGAGATGTAGTTGCCTGCAGCAGTAGGTAACCAGCTTGTTCCTGAAAACCATATCGGATTTTCTCCTTCATCTATCTCACCTTCTCTATTTTCCCAGTTCTATTTTCTGGGATTATCTCTCAAACAGCCTCCACCCACATCCTCATCTCGGTCTGTTCCCACAAAATCCCAACTAAGAACATACCAACCTCCTATTATTGAACAATCAGGTTTACTTCAATTTCTCATTTCTAGGAAAAGAATTGTACTGGAAATCCATGTGCAAATGCCTTACATATGGGTGTATTTTTTTTTCAATAAAATTTGGGTCAAAGAATATGCTGATTTTAAAGACCAAATGACTTTTTAGGAAAGTTACTCCAGTTTGTAGAGTGTTGATTTCCCTATATATACTGCTGACCCCTTTAAATATTTTTCAGACTCAGGTAAAAAAATTGTCTAGTTCTAACCTGTAATTTTTATATATGTTTTTGGGCACATACAGTTTTGTTTAGTATGTTACCTGTTTATATCTTCTCCCTGTTTTTCCCATTAAGTATTTAATATTTAAATATATTTTAATCAATTTTTATGGGCTTTTTATATATTAAGATACTAATCCATTACTGTATGTTATAAATTATTTTCTACATTATCTTTTAACTAATTTTGGTCTTTTTAGTAGCCACTGTCTTTGGTTGCATTCCCAAATTCTACACTGGCCTGCACATCTCTCTCCCCTTGTGTTGACATTTTCACCATTTTCCCCTCCATCTAGGTGTTTCCACCTCATTTTCTTTCATCTTCTCTTTCCTTCATCTGGTTTCTTTATTCTTGATTTCTTTCCCTAACATGAAATTAATTAGTCCATTCCTCTTTGTAGTGATTCTCACTGGGTGCAGGGGAGAGTCCACAGCCAAATCCATTGGATAGATGACTTTTTTAAGCTTTCTGTTCCCCACTCTTAAGAATTACAGCCATAGTTATCATCGGGTATGTGTGGAGTCCCTCAGCTGAGCAGAGGCTGAAAAAGTGGAGAACCACTGGCTGTAAGGTTGTAGAAGGCATGGAAATGCTGTTCACATTGCTCTTGTCTTTGTTTCTGTGATTAAACCCTCAGAAAGACCTGGTGACCTCAGGGCCCATCTCCAAGGAAATTCTTCTATTTATGTATGCTTGGCAGATCTGCAAATTACTTTCTAAACTGATTGCTGAATGTGCTGAAGACACAAGCTTGACCAGGTCTTGAAGACCAGCATCTTTTTTAAAGTGTGATCAATATAAAAGGCTGGTCTCTTTATATAATGACGTTGGGGTCAAGTCTAAATTATATTTGCACATCACGAGAGCTTTCAGAGTTAATACAGATGCAGTGGAGGGGAGGGGCTTTACGGAGGGGTCACCACTCTGCTTTGCAAATTTATAGTCACACATCTACTGACCCAGGAAAGGAGGAAAGGATACGGTCTTGCATTCTGGGGAGTACCCCAGACTGCTTGCCACTGACCAGCAACACTCTCCAGCTGAGAGACTTCTGGCTTCATTCTTTTCATCCCAAACAATTTATTTATCAGTAGTTTTACCCATAAAGCATGAAATATTTCTTTGCATTCTGAGTGACTTTACAATGTGGATTAAAACTGTAGCTTATTTTGAATAGATTTGATTTTATATTCATTTAAATGATAAAATTGAAGGTTTCTGAAAAGAATTTGCAATGTTTGTATAATATTAATATAGATATTAACATCAAAAATTGCACATAAAAGGAAAAATAAGCAAAGATGTTAAGAGACAATCATAGTTTTTGTGACTAAACTTTCGAATTCAATTTCAGCTTCCCAAAACCAAGGTAAAAAGATAATAACATGATAATGTAATTCTTGTTTGGTAAGAGGAAACATTTACAGAAAGGAAGTATTTTTCCCCCTTGAATTAAATTTTAAAGGAAAAATATCTTGGAGCTTATACATTCAGCTTAGGGTAAACTAGTGGTAACCTTTCTAATATAAATTCAGTACAAACATGGAAGTACTTTTGTCATGTTTATTTCTTACAATAAATCCTCAGTTTAAGCCAAAGGTATAAGGTTTAAGTATCACTCAGTGAAAGTGTTTTCAGGGTGATTTCAGTGAAATTAGTTTCAGTGTAGTTCAGGAATCTAGGTTTCTGGCATTTTAAAACGCAATCCAAGGCTCTGTATATTTGGTACTTAACCTATGTGGAGGCCTCTATGTCCCTAGAATGTGTTTCTTGACTGTTCATTGTCTCAGCTGGGGTTTTTGAAAACCATTTAGGAGTTTGGATAGGATCAGTGAAAAGATGCAATTTGCCTCTAAGATGCCGTCTTTGGGTAGAAACCCCTACACCTTTCACATCTTTGATAAGTCAACAACATTTCCTTACTACTTCATGTGATTTATGTTCTTTTGTTAAATCAAAATAGTTATGAATTCAAACAAAGTGCTCAATTCATTCAGCTATCGGTACCTCCTGATTCTTGAAAAAAAAAGTATATGTATATCTGTATTTACATTTAATCATTTAATACATGCCTGGTTAACCAGGTATTCTTTTCTCTGGCCTTTTGCTTCATACTCTATTGTTACTTTTGGCTTACAGTGACATGAGAATCATGAGTGATCTGAGGTAGCCTACTTGCCTTGATTTTCTTTCTTCCTTCATTTCTTTCTTTCTTTCTTTCTTTGAAGATTTCAGTTATTTTTAGAGCAGTTTTTTGTTCACAATAAGATTGAGGAGCAGATTCAGAGATTTCCATGTACCCCTGCTCTTCACATATGCATAGCCTGTCCCATGACCAAATCTCCCACCCGAGCAGTCCATGTATGACAATTAATCAACCTACGCAGACACATAATCACACAAAATCAACAGTTTACATTAGGGTCCAAAAGACTTGGACAAAGCCTCCTTGATTTTTGATGATTGATCCATCCCCATGATAGGTGGCATGGAAACTGAAAGGTAGATTTGTTGGGGTTTTTTTAACTAATATTTTGAAGGAGTATGTCAAATGGAACTTTAAAAAGACAAAAAATAAGACCAAACCTATCTTATTCCAGATGGTAAAGTAAGATGATCAGTCTGACCTATTTTTGTTTGTTCTGTTCATGATGAAACCTCTACAGAGCAGCAAATAAAAGAAGATACCTGATAAAAGAGCACAATTCCTGACCCTTAAAAAGGCTTTTCTACTTTTTTCTTGAACAAAAAAAAATCATAGTTATACACAAGTCTTACACATGTGGTCAAAATGCAAATGAGGTCTATAAGATGACTCCCCCCCCGCCCCCCCACACACAGCACTTCTGACCTCCATCCTGGTGCTGGGTTGGGTTTGCTCAGAGGAAGAAGAGCACAGAAGCCTCTCGGGGGACACCATGTTATTGACAGATACGCTTGCCGCAGAGTTGTGTCCCAAGTGATGTGTCTGGCAGCAGATGTGCATAATATAATGAAAAGTCCCATTATACATTGTGGTTTAGATGGAGAGTGTAAGAAGTCATTTCTTATCCAGAGCATTATGGTTTGCCTCAATTTTGTTCAGATGTTTCCTAAGTCTTCTTAATTTGAAATTAGTGGATGTGGAGTTGAATAGCTATTAAGCACATTTATAAAGAATCGTCGTAAGATGCTGGGTTAGCTCTGGCTGTTATAACAGAACACCATAGACTAGGTAGCTTAAACAACGGTTATTTATTTCTCACACTTCTGGAGGCTGGAAGGTCCAGATCAAGGTGTAGCAGAGTGAGCCGTTCTGGTGAGGGCTTTCTTTCTGGCCGGCCTGTCTTCCTGATGATCATCTTCTCACTGCTGTCATCACATGGCCTTTCTTCTGAGCATGAGGGAGAAAGAGGAAGAGATCTCTTATCTCTTCTTATAAGGCCACCAGTCCTGTCAGGATTATGATCTCATCCTCATGATCTCATTTAACCTTAATTACCTCAGAAGGGCTTATCCATATACCCCTGCTCCTCACACATGCATAGCCTGTCCTGTGATCAAATCTCCCACGAGAACAGTCCATGTACTACAGTTGATCAGTCTACCCAGACATATAATCACACAAAGGCTGTAGTTTACTTTAGGGTCCAAAAGCCTTGAATGAAGTCTCCTTGATTTTTGCTGATTGATCCATCCACATGATAGGTGGCATGGAAACTGAAAGGTAAAAACTGAAAAGATACCCAAAATATGGAAAAGGGAAAAATTGATAATTGATTTTAAGAAAAGATACCTTCATGATATCAATTCAAATTAAAGAAGTTATACCTAATAAATTATAAGCAACTAATTCAGATTCATACACCAGTGTTGAACTATAAAAAATTAGGAAAATCACCTTCTTATGGACTTAAGTTTTCTAATCTGTAATTGAGAAAGATAACGTTTATTTGTTCTGCCTCTCTTATAGGGTTGGGGAGGCACATAACATGAGATCCTAGAAAAATGTGGCATATTGAAGGTGATATATCTTGCATTGTCAAAGTCAGAAGTATATGTGGACATGCCTCTCATGTGAAAGAACTTCTTATTCACTTGTTTAGTAAATAAGCTTTTAGGCTGAGCTAAGGCCCTGGTAGCCCCATCAAATTCATGAGATCCAGGCCTTTGTTCCTGTCTCAAGTGGGCGGGGTTCCCTGGGAGACCAAGACTCATCCAGGATTCAGGCAGGTCAGTCAAGTTTCAGCATGTAAGAGAAACAGGTCTAGGTGGTGCACACCTGAGGCACATAGAGAGCAGCCTGCATGTGAGGAAAAAGCCAGAGAAGCCAAGAAACTCACAGAGGAAGGAAAGCTCTAAATGATGGATTTTTCTAGGTCACTGGGAGTCAGACCTTTGTTCTCCTGCCTGTGACGGGAAGGAGTAGCTGCAGTGGGAGAGATGCCCACTTCTGAGGCAAGCACACACATGCCCTGGAGGCTTGGGACTGATAGATTCAGAAAAATGCTACACAGTTTATCACAGGCCTTGTGTTTAATTCTGTATTCCTTTTCATAGCATTCAGTAAATGAATGCCGACCTGTCAGCTTGGATAGGTGCTGGGGGCAGAAACATATGAATAGGACATACCTTTCCTCCCAACCCCTGGGACTTTCAACTAATTGTCGAAAAACTAAACAGCTTTATGAGAAAGGTAAAAACTAACATTTGTACTATACTTTAAAATAGATTTTGGGGGCGCCTAGGTGGCTTAGTTGGTTGAGCGACTGCCTTCGGCTCAGGTCATGATCCCAGAGTCTCCGGATCGAGTCCCGCATCGGGCTCCCAGCTCCATGGGGAGCCTGTTTCTCTCTCTGACCCTCTCCCCTCCCATGTTCTCTCTCTCAAATAAATAAATAAAATCTTTTAAAAAATAAAAAAATACAATAGATTTTGGTATGTCATGCCCACATTTAAAAATTATGTACGTGTGTTTAATTTATTGATTAAAAATAAATATGCTAAGTGAAATAAGTCAATCAGAGAAAGACAATTATCATATGATCTGTCTGATATGTGGAATTTGAGAGGCAGGGCAGGGGGTTGTGGGGGGAAAGGAGGAAAAAAAGGAGACAAGAAGTGACTAGGGAGGGAGACAAACCATAGAGACTCTTAATCTCGGAAAACAAACTGAGAGTTACTGGGGGGTGGGGGGAAGGGATACGGTTGTTGGGTGATGGACATTGGAGAGGGTATGTGCTATGGTGAGTGCTGTGAATTGTTTAAGACTGATGATTCACAGACCTGCACCCCTGAAGCAAATAATACATTATATGTTAATAAAAAATAAAATAAAACTGAATGAAAAAACTTCCCCCCCGCAAAAATAAATCTATGTATGTTTATATCTGTATTAAATAGAAGAAGAGACCCAAAGTGGGCTGTAGGAAATGTTAATAGCCATGAAAATACATTATTTTTCATTACTTTCTGTCTTCCTCAAAGGACATGTGTTTATATGTGATGATAACACATTGAACTTTTGAAGCCTCCAAAGTATTTTTATACATGCTCTCTCATTTGATCCTCACAAGCACTCTGTGAGGTAGGTCAGTAATAAACATCAAGGTTGTAGGTGAGAGAAAGGGAGGGGACAAATAGGCACACACCTCAGGCACCCAGGATGTTACACACGGTGAGGTTACACGATGTGTATGGCCAGTGGCAAAGCCAGGAAAATGGAAGGCAAATCAGTAGTGCTTTCATGAAAGGAGAATGGTTTAGAGCAGAGAGTGGCTTTTTACCTCAGTCTGGCTCCCAAAACTGAGGTCTGCTTCAGTTTTTATTAGACTCAGAAGCAGGAGGCACAGTTTGGGTTTGAAACCAGAGAGTCTGAGTTTGATTTTCAGCTCTGGGACTGCCTAGGTATTTAACCTGGACAGTTATTTCTGGACTCAGGGCCTTATTTTACCTCTGTATAAAATGAAGCAAATACTACGAGCTGTTGTAAGGATAAAAGGAGTTCATGTGCGAGAACCTTTAAAAGTGTATGGGGGCAGTCTTGAGCTCAACAGCTTTTTAATTGGTTAAATAAAGAACAGATCATGGAGAAAAAGCCTAAAAAAAAAAAAATAAGAGTGTGGACACAGGGCTGTCTGAGCAAATATTAACCAACATCGTCCTCTTCATCCTCATCAGTGCAGGGCTGACAAGGAGGATGATGGGTGACAGAGTACTTAGGAGGATGATGGGTGACAGGGTACATGTGGCTTTTAGGGAGACAAGGACCTTATCCTACTGCAGACAGCAGCAACTTCTAATCTCATAGGGTCTGGGACAAGGTAAGGAAGGAGCGTAGGTCCTTGTAAGGATATCTAACATGAATCTTTCAGTGATAATGTTATCATTTTGAGATGCATAAACATGGACCGGGTTAAGGATAGATGATATTTCAGTAAGAAATGTACAGGGACATCCCAAATGTATGTAGATGTATGCCGTGAAATGCTGATAACTCTAGGTCAGAGATACAAAAGAAATATAAAGTTAATACAATAATACGAGAGAATTTCTGCTGGTATCATTGGATTGCATAGCAGCCTGTTTAAATTTATCCCAGTCTCTCCCTGCTTTCTATAAATGTTTGGAATCTGTGTGTACCCTTAGCTGTTCTATTTGATTTTACAGGGTTGTCAGGCAAGTGATTGCTGTCAAATTAAGAATGATTTTTTTGTCTTTAAAAGACCTTGACCGTGAGTTGGGGGGGTGGAGTGTGCTATGAGCGTTAATTCCCTCAGGCCTGGAATTAGTCTGGGCGGATCTACTGAAATCAACGTACCTGCCTGTTACTCTACCACTGGTCATCAAAGCATGAAAGGATTGATTGATAATGTTGCTTTGCAGCGTTGGGTTGGAGGAGTTTCAGAGTATCTTGCACCGTCTCCATTGTTTATTGATAATAGTGAGATTGATGATTTGCATCTGTTCTAAGTGAGACCCCTAAAAGGCTCTGCTGCAGAGGCTGAGTACATAGTAGGAAGATGTCCATGTAACCAATAAAATACAAAAAACACTAGCGGGGACTCTCTCACAGAAGTAGCCTGAAATACTACCGATGTAGGAAACAGGCAGAAGAAAAAATATTAAATTTCCTCACTACCTACCACCCATCGACAAGTCCTTGAAACAAGCAGAGTGACCTTCCTCTAGGGACTCAACTACCTCGATGTTGACACTTTGCTAAGGGCAAAAGGCAGTCCTAGCCCAGGTCCCCCCCCTCCCCAAGATCCTGGAAGCCCACTTTAACATATAAAAATTATTTTGGAAACTTCCTTGTGTTGGCAATTATCCCTCAAGCATATGGCTCACCGACATACATCTGAAGGGTCTCATGACTAAGGTTTTATTAGACAGTAACAAGTGACCTTTTCCCAAAAACAGCTAGCCTCCACAAGGTCCTGGAAACCTTGCTTCCAAAATTTCTTAGAGACTTATGCTATCCCAAACCCCCTCCCAACTTGAAAGTATTATAATCAGCCATGCCTCATGACCGCGGTGCAGCTCTTCCTGCCCATGGGTCCTGTCTCCGTGCTTTAATAAAACCACCTTTTGCACCAAAGACATCTCAAGAATTCTTTCTTGGCCATCGGCGTTGATCCCTAACATCTTTCCTACATCACTACCAGTTGAGTTCAGAAGATTACCCAGAGGGCATGTATAATAGACTATTAATTGCTTTACTATCTTAATTCTAGTTAAAGTCCTTCAGTTCTCATGCAAGTAGATTATTGAAATCCCAAATACTGGGGACAAGAATCTGTCATAAGCGTCTCTAATCCTGCTTCATTTCCAAAACATGTAAAATGTGTTTGTCATTTTTTTCAGACCCCCTGGCTGTGGAATACAAGGCACTGCTGGTACAACTACCCCTATCAGGTAAGGAGACATTACCGTCTGGGTCTTTACACTCGCAGAGTATCTCCCTTAGGTCAGGTTCATGGTTTTAGACGCCTGCCCCCACTCCTGCCCCTTGATGCAGACTTAGCCTCGTTAAGGGAAGTAGCTTGTGTTCTCAGCGAAGTTCAGAATCAAAGTTCAGTTGCTTTAGCAAATGGAATAAGCTGGAAGGTGCACCTGCTGAAGAGTGAGATACAGTCAGTTTGAGAGCTGGGTGAATCCTGCTTCTAACAGCTGATCTATGTCTAATTACCGCAGAGAGCCTAAGGCCTGAAACCAGCAAGGGTCTAACTGGACAGCGAGCCAGCAAAGCTCAAGTGTAGGGCTGTGGTAGACAGGCAGAGTTCAGACCACTTTGTGGCTTACGAGCAATCTCTAAATATGTATATCAAGTACCATTTCCTTGAGCATGGAAAAATGAGCTTGTATCATTACACTAGACCTAAAACCATCATCAAAAATTAGATGAAAATTATATCCCAGAAAGGGAGCATTTCAGATCCCCACCCCCAATATACCTTTGCTTCTGTCCATGAAGTCAATAATATTAGCATGCATTGCATTCCTCAGATCAGCTACTATCTGAATATCATAGCTGGGTCTTTTCTCATAATTTAACTGAAAATTTTATAGAATTTCTAGTTTAATTGGAATATATTACATAAGAAAATCAAATTCAGCAATGTATTTTGGTGATAAAATAAAAAGACATACATTAGGATGGGCACCTTGGATTTTTTACTTTGACTGCTGTTCCTTGTGTTGTCTTTTTAGAGGCATTTGGTCTTTTTGGTGTGCATAAAGTTACTGGGGAGCAAGCATGCTCTGTATCTTCTGTTACACTCTGTGTTGCAACCGGCTAGGGATTGGTTTGGAAACTCCTTGGGCTGGTTCAGGGCTAGGGACACATTGAATTGGAATTCCAGTTTGCATTTCCATCTCTTTCATGTAGTTGACTCAGATTGGAAAAGAATGTAAACAAGTAATATGACATGGTTAGAGAAAGCTGAGCTTTCCAGGGCTTTCTAATAGAGACTGAAGCAACATCAAAACCACTTAGTGTGCATAACTGCAATTCTCGGGCTCCACTGCTGTTTTACTATCTTACATTCTTGGGGTCTTGTCATTCATTACACCTCTCTCTGTGTCCTGTAATGGCATATTGAGTGGAAAAATCCAAATATATCTAGAATTCTATTTATATAAGTACCTCGAAGCTTTTAGAAACCATCACTCCATGTGGATGTGGCAGCTGCTCCAGTGCACTGCATTTGTGAGGTAAATTCTGTCAAAGGAACAACATTGAGACAAATGTCACATAAAATGTAATACCCACTCTTTATAATGATAACGTAGTCTGACATAACTTTCACGTCTGACATAACTCCAGCTCACGGCTGGAGCTAAGGAATTGCTTTTTTCTGAGATAATTAGTTGCTGAGGGGGTGGCCCAAAATTGTAGTTGCTGACCATTTCACAGACAAATCTAGAGATTTAATATGAAAATTCGAGGGTCTGCTAGATAGTTATGTTTTAAAATGAGAAACATTGGAGTGCCTGCCTGACTTGATAGAGCACATGACTCTTGATTTCAGGGTTGGTTACAGAGATTACTTAAAAATAAAATAAAATAAATCTTTTTTTTAATATTTCTTTTTTTTAAAGATTTTATTTATTTATTTGACAGACAGAGAGAGAGAGATCACAAGTAGGCAGAGCAACAGGCAGAGGGAGAGGGGGAAGCAGACTCCCTGCTGAAACCAGAGGCTTAACCCACTGAGCCACCCAGGCGCCCCAAAATAAAATAAATCTTTAAAAAATAATAAAATGGGGGTGCCTGGGTGGCTCAGTCGGTTAAGCATCTGTCTTCAGCTCAGGTCATGATCCCAGGGTCCTGGGATGGAGCCCCGGATCGGGCTTCCTGCTCAGTGTGGAGCCTGCTTCTCCCTCTGCCCTTCCCCCTGCTCTCATGCTCTCGCTCTGCTCTCTCTCTCTCAAATAAGAAATAAAATCTTTAAAAAATCATAACAATAATAAAATAAAAATAAGAAACATCATTAGCATAGAAGGAAAGATACTGTGTGTGGGGATTCAGATCAAGATTGTCTTCTGCTAAGACATCATTGCTTATAAATGAATAATTTGTCATTAGCCCCCAAAATCTAGGACCAATTCATGATCTTCTATAGGAATAGTGGTCATCTTTAATAAACTCTGTATTCTAATTAAAAAAATCAGCTCTTTCTTTTTGTATGTGTGGGAAAAAAATTAAACAGCATGTAATTATTATGCATGTAATTAAAGCACATTGTGGATAGCTATGTTTCCATAAGAATATAGATTACAGTTTGGAGTCAGTCTCAGGCCTTAAGGGTACTTTTGAGAAGAGATCATGCTCATGAAGTATATTTATTTTGTCTTTAGCATGTATATTAAATAACTGGATATATATTTAGATAAGAGTAGTGGTCTGTTGCAGTTTTATTAAAGGCACATTCTTCCTTGTGTATGAAGATATATGTAAATTATGATATGGTGATTTTTATATACATGTGTATATTTTAAGTTTAAAATAATGGAAAGTGGTGTTCTGTTGGGCCTGTTTAGTTTGTCATAAGGAGCCCAAGTTGGGAATGAGAAGCCCTAACACGGTAGTCACAGACCCTCACTAGCTGGAAGACCTGTGATTGACCTTTCAACCCAAACTAACCGATGGCAATTGCCTGTCAACTATACCATCTAAAAATGATGGTAGTACTTTTGTAGGAGGTTTACGAGAGTCAAAGAAATTAACACGCAGGTAAGCTTTGTCAACTACGGAGCAGTCCAGAATGTGGCAGTTTTGTCATATGATGCTCTCTTCCGAACTCGGTCGTTTCTAGATGGACTCTCACTTGGCTTCCTAGCCCTCCATGGCTCTTCCCAAGTGGTGGTGCAGGAAATCTCATTAAAACGGAAATTTAACCTTGGCTTCAAAGGTCCTAAATCCAGTGCCCTATTTTCTAGATTCACTGCTGCCATGTGTCGGACCTGAATACCCATCCCTTATTGCTAATGCCTGCAAATTTTAAAAGGACAATTCATCGGAAAATATATGCTCTCCAGGGTGGTGCTTAGTTTGATAAACACGCTGATGCTCATTGTCTCCCAGAACTTGGGGATTGTGGTGGGACAGTATCCTGTCCACTCACTGTTACCAAAGCTCAATGGGAGGGATAACTGTTCTCTTTAGTGCCAGAGCATAGAGTTGGTAGAATTAGTAGTTAAGTGAGCACCAGCTTCGCGTGAAGTCATTTGTTATGCTGCTATTGGTTCACAGAGCATTGAAGTTTCCATTGTAGTTACTGTATATACTGTTACATTGCGGGTAGCTTGGAGATGATGCATGTCAAAGGTCTTTCATTCATTCTGGTAAAGTAAGACATTTCATTATAACTCAGTAAACAAAATAAATATTCCTGACTTCTACTGCCTCTCTGAGCCCCTCCCCATTCCTGGACCTCAGAGGCAGATACAGCAGGTGTCACCTCCATTTTACAATAAGTAAATTAAAGCCCAGATTTTATACCTACTGAGCTATGGAGCCGAGGCTTGATCTCAGATTTCCTGGCTGGGGGCCTAGCCTGGTATTTCTTGGCAGCTTCCTTGTCCCTGTGTCTTTTAATAAATATTTTTGAATTATCTTTTTTTTTATATTTGCAAAGTACAGAACGTTGCCTAATACCAAGAAAGCTCTGATTAATGCAGAACCTGAAACTCTGCCTCTGTGACCCATCTGACAGCCCAGTTTCTGTCACCTACCTCCCTTGCCCCTGTACTATGGAATCTCACAGCACTTTCCAGGGTTAATTCTTTATGTGTGTGTGGTGGGATTTTTGTTGTTGTTGCTGTTGTTTGTTTTTTGTTTTTTTCAGGTTGCCTAAGGAATCTTACAGATACTTGTATCAAGGAACCGTAAATCTTGTTGTTAAAATAAACAGTGAATTGGGTACCAAATGTTCATACTCACTGACACTTTTTTGGTTGGGGCTGAAACGAAGCTTAATGCCATCAAGCTGTGGATTAGAGGCATGCTTCAAAGCCCTTCTTCTCCACAGAGAGAATGGGGCTGGGATTTGTGGAGGTGTAAGACCATGTCCCTTTGCAGCCCTGAGCTTGAGACACTGGGGACACAAATTGGTTTCCTATTAACTATTAATCTTTCCTTTTTTTCTTTGATCCTCAGCCACTCACAACTGACCTTCACTACTATTATATCCTGGAGCTGTCGTTTTATTGGTCTTTAATGTTTTCCCAGTTCACTGATATCAAAAGAAAGGTAAGAGTGGTTGTGTTGTGAAGTGCTTGCAGCTGCGTGTACTGGGTGGCCCTCGGCAGATGGGCGTCGAGTCTCAAAGGCGCTCCCTCATGTTCTCGGGCCGTGCTAGCTGAGTCCTGCTTCCTGCGTTACCGCAGAAAGGTCCTTATTTTGTTTGTGGGGCTTATGTTTTGTTCACATCAGCTCTTCCCTCCTTCCTCCAAACCTGGGGTTCTTTTCTCTGTGAAAAAATATACCAATGAATCCAAGCAGTAACAATTTTCTCTCAGTCTGATTCACAAGGCCCTCTGTTCTTCAGATTAAATAAAGAAGAAAAATTGTATTTGTAGCCCCTGGGAGAGCGTAAATTCTCAGTGTCCCAGCCCCACGAATGAATTTTTCCTTAATTAGAATTATCCAACATCCAAATACATCATGAAAATACAGCTTGGCTCCCTGAACTGTGCTCATCCTCCACCCGTCCCCTTCGCCGGACTGGCTTTTGCTCCGGGTGCCTTGAACCTCCTCAGCCTTCAAACCCACCTCTTCCAGCTCTCATCCTACCAGCTTCTGGGAAGAATAGGCACTTCTGGCTAGTTACTGCTGATAATTCTTCCATCAGACCATTTTCTCCAGATTCCAGATCTGGATCATTCCTTCAAAGTCTTCTTTGGGGGCCCCTAGCCCAGTGGCTCATGTGCTCATGTCTGTGTGCACAGGGTCTATCCTAGATGACAGGACATCATCTCCTGGGATCATCAGGCTTATATCCTTCAGCACTACCAACCGTAGCTCATGTACCAAGAGCTCCCAAATGTTTCTTTTTGACCCTGGGTTCTCTCCATGTCCATAATGCCGCAAATCTAGGCATAAGTAACAGTAATACGTTCTTTGTAGTTATTTTATCATTTAATCCTCCCATCAACTCCAAGATCCAGTTGGATCCTTTATTATTTATTCTCATTTTGTGAATGAGGAAACTGAATTTTACATGCAAAGTATTTCTAGCTGAAGACATGATAATCCCCTAGTCTTGTGCTTCTCCGGGAATGCTTGTAACCGACAGTCACATAAGCTAGGTTTTCCTTTGCTCTCCTCTTTGCTTCTCTTTATACTTGAACCCTTAATGTCACGGACACATTTACTTAGAGCCATCTCTACTTCTGCTTCATCTGTTGCAATAGCTTTTTAAATGGTCCTATCTAAGTAGTCATTCTTGCCTACCTATCACCTAAGAGTTATATTTCTAAAACCTTCAAGACAAAGCCAGTCGACATGATTCAAAGCTACTTCTCCAGTCTCATCACCCCCAGCCCCCGGCCTTCCCCTCTGGCACACAGATACGTCCTAGCAAGAGTATCTTCTCATCATTGTTTGGACGTAATTTTTTTCATGCACCTTTGTTTTTTGACAAGACGTTACCTTGACTAGAATATCCTATTGCCCTCCTCCCAAACCCAACCTAGTCTAAAAGTAATCTCTTCTTTGAAGGCTAATTCAATTCCTCCAGGATTTTTGACCACTCCTTCGTGTGGGTTTAGTTTACAAGTGCCCAACGTATACATATTCTAGTTTTTAGCTATATTTATAGCCCCTAGGAGAGAGTAAGCTTTCAGTGTCCCAACCCCATAAATTAGTTTTTCCTTAATTAGAGTTATCTAACCTCAAAATACATCATGAAAATACAGCATTCCTAAATGAACTGTGACCTGGTGGCCTGCCTCTGCCCCTTCCCCAGGCTTGAAGGACTAAAGAGCAGGGTATATTTATCTTTGTACGGTGGCCATCAATGCACCTGCTGGTGATGGGGATCAGTAAGTTTAGGGTGAGTGAATAAACGGACTCATGAGAGTTGTCTTCTGACTTACTAATGGCATATCTTCCAAACTCCTCTGCAAACAGAACTATGTGTTGTCAAGGAGCACAGTACCGGAACACTGTAACTTCCTTGGTTAAATCAGTAAGCTGCTGCATTGCCAAGTGGTATCTAAGTAGAACACGTACGAGTCCACGGCCCTGGTACCTGCAGCCCCTTTCCCCAGGCGCGTTCCTGCCCCTCTCCTCCAGCAGAGGCTCTCTCGGCTGGCACAAAGTTGGCTTTCCTTACCTTGTGTGGCTGCACCGCCTGCATTAGATGTCTCTTGTTTGATTCTCAGAAGGGGATGGGCCCTGTGAGGGCTAGAGCTTGGCAGAGCAGAGAACTCATCGACAGCCATCATTTGGTTCCTTCCTCATCGTACCACACTGGGTCACTTTCTGGAAACGTTTAAAGGTCCCCAGTGGTGCTACGCCAGTCAGATTAGATCTCATCTGTCTTATGAGAAGAGCCTTCTTCATTCCAATACTTAGTACTTGGAGACTGATCGTGTCCTCTGTGCTAGGCATGGTGCTAGGCTTATTGTGCATTTTACTTATTTATTTTTTAAACCTTTAATTGTGGTAGAAGTACAAAACATAAAATTGTACCTTCTTAACCCATTTGAAGTGTGCAAAGTTCAGAAGTTTTCCACACATTCACCCTGTTGTGCAACCAGTTTCTAGAACTCTTTCCGTCTTGCATAACTGAAGCTCTGTACCCGTTAAACAGCAATTCCCCCGTTGTCCCCTCCCCTGGCCCCTGGCTGCCACCATTCCACTCTCTGTCTCTATGAATGTGACTACTCTAGGTACCTCATATAAGTGGAAACATACCGTATTTGTCATTTTGTGGCTGGCTTATCTCACTTAGCATAATACCGTCAGGATGACCTGTGCTGTAGCCTGAGTCCGAATGTCCTTCCTTTATAAGGCTAAATGATAAGCATGTTGTTTTCTTTTGAGAAGCACTTCTTTCCAGGTAGCTACAGAAAAAACTTGGCATTAAAAAAAAGGAAGGTTGAATATTTTCCCATTTTGTAGCTGGGAAAATTTATATACAGTAAGTGTACATTTTTCAAGGTTGTGCTGTGTGGGAATGAATTAGAGCCCCATTTACCCAGCAAGGAAGTTTCTGTGATTGGCTCTGAGATTAGACACATCAACAATTCTTGCCTTGCCCCTGACATTAGACCTAGTAACCCTTTTGCAGCTCTTTGCCATTTTTAGTGGTTTTTCTTTTGCTTAGTGAGAATTAGCTGTGCCATCTAGAGTCAAATAGATTAATAAAAGCAAGACTTTAACTGTACTTGGCTCCCAGGAGCCTAATCCCAGCAAGACATTGCATACCAAAAGTCACCAAACCCCTTCCATTTGCTTGAACTTTCTCAGTGTGCATTCAATGTGTGTTTTCAGTGAGCCAAGAGGACTCATAGAGACTTCATTGTTTGAAGTCAAGTGACCGTTATCTAATAGTTATCATAACGGGATGATTTTTCAGGGTTGAAGTGTATCATTTTATATGGTTTAAATATATCTTGCCTCCGTGTGGAAACCACCTATGTGCAGAAAGGGTGATTTTACTATGAAGTTCGAGGAACTGATCTCGGGCCTGTACATATTGTCAATGTTTTGCAATGAAGTCTCCGTTTTTTTCCTAGTCAACACCAATAGCTTGTTTTAGATATCTGGCCCCCCTCAGTTCTTCAGCTGGTCAGAGTACCTTTGGACATTTCTGGAGCAGTTGGTTTATTCTTTTTCCTTGCACAGAGTGGGAGGTTAGCCACTGCTGGACCTGTGTATTACTCAGCATAGGTTTGCCATCTCTCCTTAGTGAATTACAACTCTCGTTTTTCTCCTTTGCATCTTGCTGACTGTCATTGCAGATCCTTGATTGTTTCCTCTCCATTGCTCTAATGCTTGGAGGATCTGCTGTGCCATCCATAATCAGTGAGGATTAATCCAGTATCCTGACTGCTGGGTACACTCCCTATCCTGTATTATCCCTACCAACTATTAAACCCTGTAACAACACTCTAACAACAGCCTACCTTCTAATTATGAAATAGAGCTGTTTGAAGACACCCATTGACAACACAGGATTATGAATAGAAAGTTATAAAGAATGTTTCTTTAGTTTCCCTATTAAATGACAAGGAACTTGAATGGCCATTTCAAATAAGGGCCAGGATTTATAAATGTTGAGTCTAAATGCATGCCTCAGACTGTTAAAATCAATAACTGAAGTGAGGTTTAGAAATCATTTTTTTGTGACTTAATGAGTTTATAAGTCTTTCTAAAATGGTTTTTACATCCATAAACACTTTTTCTCTAGAAGTGTCCTAGTATTGCCAACCTTTTTTTTTTTCTTAGTTGCTCTGTTTCCAGATAGAATCTGGTGTTTAAAATGCCTCTCTCTTGATCCTGTCCAGGGTTGGTACTTATTTGGTGAGTGATGAGACATGTTAACCTTCCCAGAGGGGAAGGACAGACCCAGATGTAGTCATTTAGTATAATGGACTTATAATTTAGATGTTCTATTATGTGCTACCATGATATTTTGAGGATTTTACCTTACTTATCTTTTTATTTTTTTCTCCCCTCCATTTGTCTTTCCTTCCCTTCCTTCCTGTTTACCTTCCTTCTTCTGTGAGCCCAAAATTATTAAGGTATCTTATTAAAACAACAGGTATATTATCAGTATTCAACATTATTGGAAACATCTTTTATATCCCAAGGCTTAATTTTTATTAAAATTCTGTTCCTTAGCACCTGTTTGCAGTGAGTGTTTCTCCTGCACATCTAAATTTTCCAAGAGAAACTAATAAATGTGTTGGAGCTCGGAACAGCTTGCTCATGTCTAAGCCCTATGTCCCTTTTAACTAAGCTGCTGTTTGGCTTGAAAGCCTGGGCCCTTGGCCAATAAACGCTGCTCATGTTCGGAGTCGTAGGAAATCATCCATGGCCAAGTTCCAGGGCCCAGCTGGTGAAGTCAGCTTGTTGCTCTTTTGGTCTTTAACCCGGGAGAAAAACTACATCCTGTAAAAGATTCCTAACAGAGAGAGGTATGATGATTAAGTTTAGCAAGAAGCTTATTGATGGGCTTGGGTTTGCTCTCTGGTAAATTCTGCAGGGCACCCGTTGCTATGAGTAGGGGCTTGCCACGCTCCAGATCTTTCCTGCTCCAGTTAGTTTTAAGGTGAAAGAAAATATGTGCAATAATCTCCCTAATAAGGAAGCAGAGTAGCATGGAATTAAATGAAATAATATTCATGAAAACTGTCTGGTACAATGCTTGATGAATTGAGCTTAGAACATTAACTAGCACATAATGACCAAAATTTGGTTGAATCAACACATAGCACTAAACCTAGCCAACAAACAAAAACTGCTGAAGCTATTGGTCACAAATTATTATATTTTTGGTCAATTAAAATTAGAAAAAATAATTAGGAAGAAGAACTAACTTAAGGTTGCCAACTTTTACTTTGCCTAATAAGGATATTTTAAAAGCACATACTACTTATCACCCTCAATTCATAAAGGAAGGGAAATTTTAACATTTTTAAGGAGAAAGGACACCTTGTAATAAAGGACAATTCTTTCAATTTATCTTTATGAAAAAGTTACTGTTTTTCTCAGTTTGTTCTAGACTGGGGAACAATTATGGGCATTTTGGCTTAGAAGTGAAAGACTTGGACTCTGAAGTCCATCTGCCTGCTCAGCACCTCTCCTAATGTGGAGCGACCTTGAGCACCTTACTTTACTTCTCTGTGCTTTGGTTTCCTGATCCAAAGACTGGGGTTCATACAATCTAACTCATGGGGGTTTTGTGAGCATAAATAAATAATACATGCTTTTTGAACAGTGCCTGGCACATTATAAATGCTCAATCAATGTTAGCTGTCACTGTGGTAATTAACTTGGTTCACCAAATATTGCCACCTCTCTACCCCCAGGCACTTGTGGGATCGTACTCCGCCTTGCCCCCTCTTGCGGTTGGATGGGGCCAGGTGACTGGTAGGCAGGGAGCAGAACTGACTTGAGTCACTCTGAGATATTTAATCACCGGTGAGACCTTCTAGTGTCTCTTTTCCCCTGCATTTTCGTGTTGGGTAACATCTGAGATGGAAGCTGCTCCATCAGCTTGGGTCCCTGAGTGACTGTGGTGAGCAGAGTACCAGCCCCACTCCCCCCACTCCCACACAAGGTAACATGCAGTGGGGCTTTGTTTTTGACATGTAATCGTGATTATCCTGACTAGTGCAGATATTATTAATAATATGGCTAATTAACATTCCCTTGAACGATATTGGAAAATAATTTTTCTAGATTAGCAGTTCTCAAAGTGTAGTCTGTGGACCCATGGAGGTCTGCAAGGTGAAAACTGTTTCCATAATAATACTAAGATGACATTTGCCTTCCTGTTGAAATTGTACTCATAGTCCAGAAGTAAGAGTGGGCAGTGTTTCGGGCAGTGGCCCCAAATGGTACCAGTAGTTGTATTCTTCACTGCTACATGCTTATAGGAAGAAAAAAATGTCAGTTTCAGTTAAGAATGTTCTTGATGAAGCATTAAAAAGTGTTAATTTTATTAACTCTCTATTCTTGAGTAGGCACTTAAAAATATATTGTGTGATAAAATGGGAAGTAGGCGTAAAGAACTTTTGCTGCCTGACGGTGTCCAATAGTGTCTCAAGAAAAATCACGTGCACTTAGTGCTTTGTGTTGTGAGCAGAACAAGTTGCTTTTTTTCTCCTGTAAATCTCAGTTTTACTTGGAAGAATGACTGACAAACTGTGGTTATTCCAAGTTGTGTATTTGATAGTCATGGTTTTTTTTTTTGAAAATGCACAAAGTAACTTTGCTGAGCTGTTTCAAGAAGAAAATTTACATTATTTGTTGTCGGTGATACAACTTACCTGTCATCAGGGAAATACAAATCAAAATCACAATGAGATACCACCTCACACCAGTCAGAATGGCTAAAATTAATAAGTCAGGAAATGACAGATGTTGGCGAGGATGTGGAGAAATCCTGCACTGTTGGTGGGAATGCAAGCTGGTGCAGCCACTCTGGAAAACAGTAATGGAGATTCCTCAAAATATTGAAAATAGAGCTACCCTATGACCCAGCAATTGCACTACTGGGTATTTACCCCAAAGATACAAATGTAGTGATCTGATGGGGCACCAGCTCCCCAGTGTTTATAGCAGCAATGTCCACAATAGCCAAACTATGGACAGAGACCAGATGTCCATCAACAGATGAATGGACAAAGAAGATGTGAAACACACACACACGTGCGCGTGCACACACAGTGGAATATTATGCAGCCATCAAAAATGAAATCTTGTCATTTGTAACAATGTGGATGGAACTAGAGGATATTATGCTAAGCAAAATAAGTCAATCAGAGAAAGATAATTATCATATGATCTCACTGATATGAGGAATCTGAGAAACAAGAGGATCATAGGGGAAGGGAGGGAAAAATGAAACAAGAGGAAACCAGAGAGGAAAACAAACCATAAGAGACTCTTAATCTCAGGAAACAAACTGAGTGTTGCTGGAGTGGAGGGGGAGTAGAGGGGTAGGGTGGCTGGATGATGGACATTGGGGAGGGTATGTGCTATGGTGAGTGCTGTGAATTGTGTAAGACTGATGAATCACAGACCTGTACCCCTGAAAAAAAATACATTATATGTTAATGCAAAAAAAAGATTAAAAACTTCAAGCAAAAATTAAATTTTTGGAAGACCCCTGTCCACCAGTGAGATCTTGGTAGTATCTCAATCCATAAAGACTTATCTGATGAGTTTGGTAGGGATATTAATAAAAGTGATTTTTAAAAATATTAACTCACTAAACCAATATATTCCAGATGACTAATGCATGATGCTACAAAGTCATACACGAGTAAAATATCCACTCAAAGGTCAAGACAAACCAAAGGACTTAAATGTAAAAGAATGTGAAAAGGGTATTGATAACGGTTTTAGATTCTACATTACACCTAACCTTTAAGAATATCCCACTTGTCAAATTCTGGTACAATATCAAAGAAAAATATTCATAATTATCTGAAAAGACTATTAAGATACTTCTTCCTTTTCCAACTGTTTGGTACTAGATTTTTTTTTTATGTACTTCAACCAGAATAACTTAGGGCAATAGTTTGAATGTATCGGCAGTTAATGAGACTCCAACTCTCCTATCTTAAGCCAGACATCAAAGAGATGTGCAGTGATCTCTTTGCCACTGCCACTCTCACCATGTTTTTTTTAATTTTGGAAAATATGTTATTCTTCAGGAAAATATTTATGTTAATTAACATGTAATAGATTCAATTTAAATTAATAAATGTTTTTCAAATTTCTCAGCTTTAATGTCTAAGGTGGTAGAGACTAAGAGATATAGCCCACATCAACAAACACTTTTTGATGTTCTCAGTGATTTTTGAAAATATGTAAGTGTCCTGACATCAAAACCTGCAAGACCTGCTGGCGTAGATTACTTAAGTATTTTCTGAGAGTTAGGACTTCAAGGACCCCAGCTGGTATCAGAGTGTCCTTTCTTTGTTTGAAAAGCTAGGGACGCCTGGGTGGCTTAGTCAGTTAAGCCTTTGCCTTCAGCTCAGGTCATGACCCCAGGGTCCTGGGATCGAGTCCTCCATCCAGCTCCCTGCTCAGCAGAGAGCCTGCTTCTCCCTCTCCCTCTGCCTGCTACTCTCCCTGCTTATACTCTCTCTGTCTCTCTCTCTGGCAAGTGAATAAATAAAATCTTTTAAAAACAAACAAAAAGCCTCAAATCATGCCAGAGGACACCCGGGGATCTCGAGAGGGGTGGAGCATGAGCTGGTGTTCTCTCTCCGTGTCACCTCGGAGCAGCTCCCTGGAGACACAGTCAGCAGGCCACTTGACACCTCCTTCACAGAGGTGCAGAGTTGCTCTTTTGTGTTTCCACGTCTGACCGGAGTAGCACCACCCTGCCTTCCAAGTTTGAGGCAGATGTCCCTGACTCTCAGGCCTCGTGCCTGTCCTTTCTCACTACTGTGTCTTCAGACGAGAAGAAGGGAAGAAGAGGCAGCTGATTTTAATAAGCTACCGCCTGTGGTCAGAACATTGCAACCCACTGCTGTGTGCGGGCTGGTAAGAGAACAATGGGACACTGTCGCCTGGAAAAGAAGTATATTTTATGGGACTATTTTACAGTATTTTATTCAAAGGCTACCTTAACTAGGGGCTTCATCCCGCAATCCGACTCCACAGTGCCTTGTCGGAGGAGGCTCTCAAGCCTCTTTAGATGTCACATCCCGACTCCTGGGCACTGGGCGGCCCTGGGGGGCGGCAGCGGCGCGTACCGCTGTCCGCAGTGCCGGAGGGTGATGGCCAGGAGCCTCTTCTTCCTGTGCGCTGCAGGGAGGCGCGCGCAGGATCCACACAGTGCTGCTGATCTGGCCTCTGGGACTTGAGGTCTAGGGGCTCTGGAGTCCCACGCTCTCGCAGGAGGTGCCGTTGGCACGTGGAAGGCTCCACTTTCGCGGGGGAGGTTCCATCATTCAGCTTCCTCTGGGGAGCTTCTCTCCAGCCCTCCTGGCGGTCTTGGGAAAACACCCACTCTGGTTTATCGTAGCTCTAACTCTCTCCCTGAGTCCATAAATTCCCTCTGTCTCTGTCCCCATAAATACCGACGGACCCATTCCCACATCCTTCGTTTGGGCCCCCTAAAAAGGGGCGCCCTTTCCACTCACGGCTAACCTCCTATCTTTGCTCTTGATCCCCTTCTCTTCCTGCCTTGCGGATATGGACTGTGCTCCGTTTGTTAGGCTCTCACCTCTGCATGTTTTCAGAAGTGTCCTCTCTCTGCGACTCTCTTCCTCACAGTCATCATTTCTCCGTATGTTTCTGAGCAGCGGTCTGCCTCGTAGAGACCAGGGCTCTGGAGTCACGCATGGACAAATTCAGATCTGGCTCCAGCCTGTTCTTATGTGTGACTTTGGAAGAATTACATTGCATCTCTGTCGCCTCAGTTTCATTATAAAATGCAGTTGTAGTAGTATTTGCTTTAGGTGACTAAATCACAGTCACCAGGCATCAGACAAAGCCTTTGGAGCTTGAGAGTTAGTGGGCCTTCTTGGAAGGTGGATAGGAGTTTTCCAGGTAGTCCAAATGGTGTGGGGCTTGGAGAAGAGAAGGGAAAATACCAGGGTTCCAGCCAGAAAACAAACAAACAAACAAACAAAAAAACCAAAAAACTTGCATGGTCAGAGCCTGCCTGGGGGCAAGAAGAAGCTCAACAGGTGAATTCTGACCGCCGAGTTCTGGCTATTGGTGAACTAGAGTGGGCAGCTCCAGCAGCTGAAGGGATGAGGAGTTAGAAGACAAGAGGTAAGGCCACTGGGAACAGTAAGCATTCCTCTGAACCCCTTCTGACGACTTACAGCATTGTCCCAACTTGGTTGAGCTGAAGGAGACATTTTTTATCTTCATCTAAAGCACAAAATCGAGTCCTTGATTGCCCATTGTCATTTTGGGCTTCAAGGGCTTTGCAGTATCCAAGAAGGTGATGGCTTTTGAGTCCTGGGATGTTTCTGATTTTACTCGAGCACAGTCTGCCCCCTACTGATCATTCTGGATGTTTCAACCTGAATGGGTTTACTTGATTTCTTTGCTTTTTGTCCTCAGGGATATTGAGAGAGAATAAAGTCTGAAACCTGTGCACCACTTAAGACTGTTATATCGAGTATATTTAAAATGTCTCAGAAGTGACCTTCCTAGCATTAAAAGCTGTGCAAGTTAGCGTGACTGTGCCAAGTGTAATTTAAACAGAGCCCAGAAGGCGTATATAAAAGTCCTCCAAATCCAAGTACTTGGGATGTGGCAAGAACTGCTAGTGACGAAAATTTCTGAAGACCCAAAGTTCAATGAGAAAAAAAACTGTATGTATATAATTAAGAAAAATATCTATGTCACTTGAGAGCATAGTATTGGAGAGTGTTCTCTTGATGGGGAAAGGAAAGGAAAGCGTGGAGGAGGACTCCAGAGAGTTACAAATTAATGTTCTGCTCTCTGGCCAGGCACACTGGAAGGGAATTAGTGGCACTATCTTACTATTTTCTGTTGTAGAAATAAAATTTTATTGTATCCTTTTCCACAGTAATAAAATCAATTAAAGATTAAATATTAACTAAATAATTCATAGGAGACAAGATTATGAGTTCTTGATCTTGAAATGGTATCATAAATGTTACACAGGAGAAAGATTGGGTAAACACTGCTTAGACAGCAGTTCTTTATTTCACTTTATATATGTTCCCAAAAGCCATAAAGTTATAGTATGTCTAGCAGTAGGGAAAGTAATATTGCCTGCGGACAGACAGCTTTTGTTCTTAAAACTGGTGAAAAAATTTCTTGATTTTCAAATTTTCTTGAAGTTGTAGTTGTAATTTATCATGAGAATCTTAATAGATATATCTGCCAAAACTCTTTTTTTATAGTTTATCTAAACTTTAAGAGTAATATCTTATGGATTGCTTCAGAACAGCTATGAAAATTAAATCTCTCATACATCCTTTATCTGAAGAAAATGTGAGGAAGTTGAACATGACACTATGCAGTTGTCACATCTCAGATAACATGACTCAAGTTTCCCAAAATATGTCCTTAGATGTGGCTCTAAGGCTGGGGCCGTCAGACTTTTCTGTGAAGGGTCAGGTAGTAAATATTTTAAACTTGCAGCCCACTCGGTCTCTGTTGCAAGTACTCCACAGTAGGAAGAACACTGACATAAACATTGGTTAAACAAACGAATGTGACAGTGTTCTAATAAAACTTTATTTACAAAAATAAATGGAGAGCCAGATTTGGCTTGGGGGCCATATTGTGCCATTCTCTGCTCTAAACTAGAGTAGCTAGATGTGCTCCTTCTTTTCACTACATCTTTATCTATGGGATAAATGACTAGTACTGCAATTGGTGGATCATAGGGTAGCCCTATTTTTAACTTTTTGAGAAACTGCCACACTGTTTTCCAAAGTGGCTATATCAACTTGCATTCCCACCAACAGTGTAAGAGGGTTCCCTTTACTCCACAACCTCTGCAACATTTGTTGTTTCTTGGCTTGTCAATTTTTGCTGTTCTAACTGGTATAAGATGATATCTTCATGTCATTTTGATTTGAATTTCCCTGATGGCTAATGATGATGAACATTTTTTCATGTGTCTGTTAGCCATTTGTATGTCTTCTTTGGAGAAGTGCCTGTTCATGTCTTCTGCCCATTTTTTGACTTGATCCTTTATTTTTTGGGTATTGAGTTTGAGAAGTTCTTTATAGATCTTGGCTATCAGCCCTTTATCTGCAGTGTCATTTGCAAATATCTTCTCCGATTCCTTGAGTTGCCTCTTTGTTTTGTTGACTGTTTCCTTTGCTGTGCAGAAGCTTTATATGTTGATGAAGTCATAAAGTCCCTAAAGTTCATTTTTGCTTTTGTTTCTCTTGCCTTTGGGGACGTGTCTTGACAACGTTGCTGTGACTGATGTCAAAGAGATTACTGCCTATGTTCTCCTCTAGGATTCTGATGGATTCCTGTCTCACATTGAGATCTTTCCTCTATTTAAAGCTTATCTTTGTGTTGGTGTAAGAGAATGGTTCTTCGCTATACTGATGTACATCTAAATCAGTTATCCCTTAAAATCTTGGTCTTATTTCTTTTTTCAGAAGATTCACCAGTGTTTTGCTTTATTTTTTGCTAAGATTATTCCCAAAAGAGACCATGTAAAATTATGAGTACTTTATTCAGCGAATGGGAATTTAGGGAACAAGTTTCTTATTCTTTACGGTGGGTTTTTTTTTCCCCCAGTGAGAAATGAGTTAATTTTGCTTTTATAAAAACTTATACATCAAGGTGAATTTCTGGTGCCTCCTGGAGACAGAGCATTATTTCCAGGAGCCTTTGCATCCCTATCATTGCAAAGGGAGTTTCATCATACAGAACACAGACTTATGTTGTAATGAGGGTGATCCTTCTGGTCTTTCACCACTAATGCAAGAAATTCCTGTGGAGAACTAAAGTAAGGATGCCATTTCTCATTCTAACAGTTGGCGATGGAGCCCAAGTAGCTGGAATTTTACATGCATCCGGGAATTTCTGTTGTGGAAGCTACACAGAACAGACTAAGAGGCTATTCTAGGTTCTCTAAATGCCATTCAATATGTAATAAGGAAAAAAACACCATTATTTTAACAGCTTCTGGTATGAAAATTGTATGGCTCTTCCTTGAATTCTTTCATTATGGACTCATTCTAATTGACTTTGAGTTAAGACTACATCTGATTTTTTTCCCCATCTCTGATAATTAACATCGGGACAGCCACTGGAATGAGGGCTGAGATCAGGGTCCATATTAGGCAGCAAACATAGAAGGAGCCCTTGATGTTGGCTGTGAAGATGTCCAGAAACAATATGGCAGAACAGTGGAAGGTGGGGGACACCGGTGAAACAGGTGGTCAGACCAGTCTGCTTTGAACAAGGTCTTTGGAATCAGTCCTCAGTTTGAGTGCCAAGAAGAAATTACAGTCTTTCTACCTAATTGCTGCTACTAAAAGTCCAGGAGAACTTTCTCAACTTAATATACTAAGGGTCTTGTGGCTAGGCCCATGTCTACCTACACACCAGTCATTTTTAGCAATAACAAACTTGAGGATGGGCGTTCTTACCCTGCATTGATAGGATCCAAGTTGACAATCTATTTAAAAAATGTTATTTGGATCAAATTCAGTGCCTACTCAAAGGTATCAAGGTAAGGAGATGTAACACATGAAGTAATGATTGCTTGGCTTTTATTGAAGGTATTTTATTGTGTATAATGCTTTCTGAAGCAGAAATATAAAAAACAAAATTCATTATTCATGCTTTTTTCATATTCATACAAATAATGACTATATAATGAACATTGGTCTTCCACCATGGGCATAACTCTGAGTCTCGCAGTAGTACATGTTTTCCAGGACCAGGGGATTTATATGCAGGAATCATCTTCATAAAGCAAACTTTGTCTCAAAAACAAGGCTCTTATATTTAGGGGATGCTTGCTATATTGCCAAGAGCTTTGTGTTGTTTACTGACATTTAAATCAGATACAAATTAGGAAACTTAATTATAAAATGGTCCTAATGATCCACAAGTGTTTTAATCAATTTATATTTATTCATTTTTAAACCAAATAGAGAAAAATTCTTGTTTTCTTTCAATAAATCCAGAGCAGTCATTCAGGGCTGAACTATATAGGAAATGTGGAAAATGCTCTGGTTAGGTACTCAGCTGGTTAAAATTTAAATCTGCATATTGAGCCTGGGCAAATATAAACTCACTGAACTATTGGATTAAGTGCTAAATGTTTTCATGTAATTATGTTTGGGAAAAGAGTTTATCAAGTATCGTTTGATAGGTTAGTTCCACTTGATGCATTGTTTTGAAGTAGCTATTGTTTTGGGAGAACACTCTACTCCAGGTACTGGAACCTAATAAATTTTTGATAACAGCCTGCAGAGAAGAGATTTCACCTTCAGTGGAAAACATTAGCAAAGTGATTTTCATTGTATGCCTATGGAATTTTGGTATTGTCCAACTTTAATGATGTAGGAAAATCCTGGACACTACAAGAACATCAAAAAATCAGAAGTAGGTAAAACTGGTAAGTTGAGTCTGTATATAATCACTTGTGAGACTCATAAATAGCATGATCATTATTGCTCTCTGCCAGTGAGCTGAAAACTGCAGTGAATGTGGTTCTGAAGGAAGGACCACAGTGGTAGGTCAGTAGTTTGCAAGACTTGGTTCTATAGCTCTGCTGTGGGCAATTGGAATTGACTGATACAAGACAGGTGATTTTTCCAACAGTGGTATCCTCCATCAACAGAACATGGTGAATTTGGAGACTAGGTTAGTTGGAAAGAAGAAAAATAGTTGCAATTCATTTTTTGAATTGTCTGACCTTATTTAGGACACTAATGCATCGTTTATCCCAGTAATAAATCAATATGTATGGGGCGCCTGGGTGGCTAAGTTGGTTAAGCGGCTGCCTTTGGCTCAGGTCGTGATTCCAGGGTCCTGGGATCTAGCCCCGCATCGGGCTCCCTGCTCAGCAGGGAGCCTGCTTCTCTCTCTTCCTCTGCCTGCCACTCTGCTTACTTCTGCTCTCTCTCTGTCAAATAAATAAAATCTTAAAAAAAAAAATAAGTTAGTATGTGTGATTATCAGTGAATGTTTGGCACTTTCCAGAGCAGAAAAGTAACCTCTGGATATAGTCACCAGAGTATATACAGAACCACTGAAACTTTGTGAGTTTTTTCTTTAAACATACAAATTTAACTTTGTTTTATCATTTCCATTTAAAGCTTGATTTTATAAAACATAAGACATTTTTAAAAGTTCTATATCCAGGCTCCCTGCTCAGCGGGGAGCCTGCTTCTCCCTCTCTCTCTGCCTGCCTCTCTGCCTACTTGTGATCTCTCTCTCTCTCTCTCTCGGTCAAATAAATAAATAAAACCTTTTTTAAAAAAACCTATAAAAGTTCTGTATCACAGGAATTTAAACAAATATCCATAGCATTGTAGGTTCACATTATATAAATTAAAACAAATAACCTTTTTTAAAAAAACCTATAAAAGTTCTGTATCACAGGAATTTAAACAAATATCCATAGCATTGTAGGTTCACATTATATAAATTAAAACAAATAATTGGGGCACCTGGGTGGCTCAGTTGGTTAGGCAGCTGCCTTTAGCTCAGGTCATAATCCCAGGGGCCTGGGATCGAGCCCCACATGGGGCTCCCTGTGCAGTGGGGAGCCTACTTCTTCCTCTCCTCCCCGCTTGTGCTCTCTCTCACTATTTCTCTCTCAACTAAATAAATAAAATCTTAAAAAAAATTAAAAGTAAAACCAAATAATTGAAAATTTTTTCAATATGGGAACTATACAATGAAATAAACGGCAAAGGACTTAATAGCAGTATTTCATTACTTATGAAATATTATTAGTTACTTTCAGGATCTAAACAAAGACCATTATTTAAATGTTTTAAATCCATTTAAAAGTCATGAGGTTGACCTTTCAAATCCAAAACTGTTTGACATCAATAACTATTGAATAAAGAGTCAGTGTCAGAGAAAGATGATTTCACATGGGCCAACCAGCAACTACATTGAAATTGACTGAAAAAAGGTGGCCAATTTATCATTACTTTTGCCAGTTTCTTTTTTTAATAAGTATGGACAGTAGGGGTTAAAATCTAGGGCTTGTTTGTGTAGGATTCATTAGAAAAGCCACGTATTAGGATCTTATTTTGCCATCCCAATGGACATATTCCAGGAGAAGGATACAGAATCCCCAGCCACAGTGGTCGGAGAAGTGGGTCTGTTGGACCTGCACTGCTGCCTAAAAGATTTTCCTGAAGTAGAGATTAAAGTAGTACCTTTCTTTGCTTGAAACTGATACAATTTCTCCCATAGCTTCAAATTCTTTGGTTTACGTACAAAGCACCCTTTATGATCAGGCCTCAATCCTGGTGTTTATCACATTCTTCATAGTCCCCTTTGTGACTCTGTAGTGAGCTCCCAGAGGGTAGGAAATACATCTTACTCATTTTAGTATCCCTAGTGCTAGGTCCGTTAAGAAGCTTGGGAAGTATTTGTTGAATAACAGAAGAGATGAATGGAAATATTGCTGTCCTCTAAGACCTAACATGGCTGTGTTTTTCTTTCCCCAAGGACTTTGGCATTATGTTCCTGCATCACCTTGTAGCTATTTTCTTGATTTCCTTTTCGTATGTCAACAATATGGCCCGAGTAGGGACCCTGGTCCTCTGTCTTCACGATTCAGCTGATGCTCTTCTAGAGGTAAAAGTTTCCTTTCATCTTTAAGAGTTCCAAATCTAGAACTCGGGAAATCCCCAAGACCATCAGTTCTTCTATGTTATTCTTGATGGCACTGGGGGGAAATAGTGTATGACTGATTTGAAATTGCAAAGTGTGTTTCTTTGTAAGTTAAATGGGTAAAAGTGAGACTTTAGTCTATACATTTTTATACAAAGAATGTTCATCATCTTAGCATTCTTTATTACTTGAACAATGAAAACCTTTACTATCCCAAACTTAAGAAATGAATGTTTTACAATTGGAAAATCATTACTTGAATAGGTTTTGTTTCTGGTGTTGTAAGTTTTACACTGATATATCTGGGAAGTACATATAACTCAATTTAGTTATTAATGGTAGTTGTACATCCTGATGAAATTAATTAGTCATAGTTTTTATTGACAATATATGTATTATCCTAGTATTTTTATAGTGAAAAGTATATTTGAATTATAGATTAAATATAAAAACTATGTTCTCTACATGTATAAGTATAAAGAGTATTTGAGGAAATATTGGTTGTATTTTGATAAACTTTCTAAACCATAATTATTTAGGATTATTAAAGTAGCAAAAAAAAGAAAAAGAAAAATGCATCTAGCAGGTTTCCAAGATAAAATCCCAAGGAAAATTTTGATGTCGTATTTACTCTTAATTATGGCCCCTAAGAAGAGACACACCAATATGTTATATAATTAAATAAAAGACTTTTTACTTTTTGCTAAGAAATATATGTAACTGGTGAAAGATAAACTTACCAGAGTAGAAATTTCCTGTAGAAATGGGTCTTAGAATCTGTATCTGAGTTTTTATTCTTGTTGGCCCTCACAGTTCTGCCCCTTGAAGTATATACTGTCACTGCGAATGTAGAGGTGCTCTCAAATAATGATCTATTATTACAGTATACACAGAAATTCCACATGATAAAACTGAATCTACTATAAAGATGATTAATCAAGGTTTGAAATATATACAGCACTTCATTAAAAACTCTCTTCCTTATAAGGCTATGAAATAGAAAAACAGTCCTAATGGGCTAGATATGTCAGATGATGGTATGGTACTATGATTTTTAAGTGATTCAAGCTAAACTCTATTTAGCATATTTTTTAAAGGAGAAATATAGTTGTATAAGGGCAGTCTCCTGTAAACCACTTAGGGTAAATCCTAAGTATGCTTGAAAGTGGAGATTTATACAGCAATATACAGTTTTGAAATCAATCCTGTACAATCTACCAACTTTAATGCGTGTGGAAATGGCTGGATATCTTTGTCTATCACTTTTATCCAGAAAGGAAAAACAATCTAGAAATGCCAGTCATGTGGCTTAAAGGCAAATTTTCTTCATCACATGGATTTTCTTTACATTAAAATACAGTAATGCTTGAGAATATCTAAATAATGGGATATGTCAGCTATCAACTCTTTGAAGTGGGATCTATGACCTAGACATTTCAGAAAAATTGCATGTTTGATGCTTTTTTTTATTGAAAACTGTTGAATGAACATAAGAGAAAAATGATTTACCTAGGCAGAAGGAGGCAGAAGATGCTTTTTTTCTTTCTTACTATAATTTGTGGTGTCACACCCAAAGGATTCATGAAATTAAAAGTCCACAATCCTGGCTTCTGCACAGTTAATAAATATTTTTTCTTAGGAATCCATTTCTCTCACTGCTCCGTGTTTTACTTAAAGCTACAAAATTGTAACTTCTATGGATACTGTCAACAGTCCTTTCAAGTTTGACTCAGCTAACTTAACTTTCTAAGAAGTAGAAGATAATGTTATAAATTCACCAGGACATCTTCAATTTATAACCCTGTGTGTGGGTGGGTGCATGTGAATTCTATGTGAAACTGTAAAAAGAGGTGATAAAGCAAAATCATGTTTTCAGTGTCACCTATTGTTACCTACAATCATCGATTTAAAAGTGTGTAAATGGTAGGAAAAGGGAAGTAGTCTCTTCCCTAATTTATAATATAAAAAGTGGTCACTTAAATTACTATCATAAATTATTAGAGTAATTCTCACAGACACTTGGAACATTAGTGACTTTCATCTAGAAAATGACCCATTAATGTAACTTTGAAAATTATACCTAAATGGATTCATTGAAATAACATGATCTTGATGTGTTCTTTATTTCTTTTTTTTTTTTCTTTGCCCAAGGGGTACAGGTCTGTGAATCATCAGGCTTACATCTTTCACAGCATTCACCAAAGCACACACCCTCCCCAATGTCCATAACCCATCCACCCTATCCCTACCCTCCCACCCCGCAGTAACCCTCAGTTTGTTTTGTGAGATTAGGAGTCTCTTATGGTTTGTCTCCTTCCCCATCCCATCTTGTTTCATTATTTTTCCCTCCCTACCTCCCTAAATTTATAAGAATAAGCCAAGAAACTGTCTCCCCAGAATATTCCTTACGCCTGTTTAAGGAAAACCTTTCATTCTAAGTAGAAAGGAGAAAACAATACAGAAAGCTTCCATATATTCTGTATAAAGCTTGTGGCCTTAGTGTTTGGGACTCATTAGACTTTTAAAGGATTACCTAGCACTTTGTAGTTTGACCTGCTTTGCTAAATTCCTGCATTGATGTCTTTGCCTTGTTAATATCATCTGTAATGCAGGAATTTTCTTATTTTTCTGTTTTCCTGAGATCAACCATATAATTGAATTTTTCAGGTTGTTGCATGTTTTATTAAATCTGTGACCGTCCGTAATAGCTAATGTTGCTTTTCACTGAACTTATGGGTAATTTATAAATACTGATGCGTGATACATGACATTTCAAAGTAGCAGGCAATTTTTTGCATCTGGTAAGTTCTATCATATAGGAGACTCATGACTATAGAAAGAAACTTTTCATTTATCAGTTTAAATTAATATATCATATTCCTTCCTTTCATAGGCTGCCAAAATGGCAAATTATGCCAAGTTTCAGAAAATTTGTGATCTTCTGTTTGTTATGTTTGCCATGGTTTTTATCACCACACGGCTGGGTATATTTCCGCTCTGGTGAGTATGCCAATCTTCTTCTCTCATAGAGCCACCCCTTCCAGATAAGCTTTATGAGCTATTTTGCTTTTGAATTTCATTCCAAATATTTAGTAAGCGGTTTAAAGAAAGTGGGGGAAGGACTCAAGAAATGGCTTCGGTTTCTTCTTCCAGAAATATTGTACTCTTTCCTAATCTTTTCTGCAGGATAGTTAGAGAAGGATGTGCCTTACAGAAGTTCTGAGACCACAGAAAGCCGTCTGCCATTTTGGGGTCCAGTCTAGAGTATGAATCAGAAACCCGTAGCCACGAAAGTTTGCATAAACAAAGGAAACATGGTGTTGCAACCAGTTTTATGGCAGGGATACTCCTGTACAGGGGTTTACAAAGCCTCGTCCCTAGACGGGTAGCAGCAGCGTCACCAAAGAACTTGTTAGCAGTGCAACCCACTGGGCCCCACCCACCCCAGACCAACTGAATCTCATACTTTGAATTTGGGTCCTGGAAGTCTGTGTTTTGATAAGCGTTCCTGGTGGTTCTGCTCCACTTTGAAGTTTGAGTACCATGTCCTATGTAATTCTCCTCCTCAGCTGTATCGATAGCTAAAACAGATGGAAGGTATAACCTGAAGCTAACGCCTGAAATTCCCTGTGGTCTCTTAATGTCTAGATGTCTTTTGTTTTGTTGAGAGCTAAGGAAATAATATCACTGATTTTGCTGGAATTTGACAATCCTTTCTATAGAAAATAGGTCCAGCGTCATTAAACTTGTTTTTCTGGAAGGCTATTACTTGAACTAGAAAAGAAATGAGCCCTCTGTATCACTTCAAGTCTACTGGGGATGGCAGATTTTTTTTTTTTTTTTGATTTTAAGAAATTGATTTGAATGGGAAATTAAAGCAGTGGAACTTGGGAAAAGCTGAGAAATGAAGGGATGCAATAATAAGTTTCCCCAGTAGAAAAATAACCATAATAAAGTTGGGATTCTTAAGTGAGTATGTCTATCACTGGAGTTCCATAAATGAATTACTAACACACACACCACACACACACACGCACACGCACACGCACACACACACACACACACACACCCCTTCTCTCTGAGGCTCTCAGCCCTTTATTAGACACTTACTATGAAAATCATTTCAAGAAGCAACACTGTGTGTTGGCAACAAGCACTTATAAAACCTCAGTGTAGTTTTATATGCTTATAGGTAGGAAACACATGTAATTTTGCATATGACATATCCGTAATTATTCAGGATTGGGTCTGTTTCAAGATTATTAACAGAATTTAGTGGTAAGAATTTAAATAGACGTAATGTGAGCAAAGTCCAGGACATATTTTTCCAGAGAATAATAGAAAGTTTTTCTACCTAGGATTCCTGAGAACCTGAGTTTTAAAGAAATAAACATCACTCTCAAGTACTTTGATCTTCATACTTCCCTTTAAGGGAGTAAAGTATTAAAATTAGATGCATCCGCTCTCCCCTCTAGCTAATGTGTAAAAAAGCTCTTTAGGTTTAGACAGCAGTGAGTTGCCTGGAACGTAGACTGCAGAATACAGGAATTATGCAATGCTACTAATAAGATAACTCATAGGTATGTCCTATGATGATGCCAGAAACTAACTGCTTAGAAAAATCCTTATAACCAAAGAAAAAGCAAGAACTTACATTGCAAGTTTTGTAGGACCTCTACTACCATGTCCCTGCATGAGGCCAAGTTTTTCAAGAGGCAACTTGCAGAGAGAAATATTTTATTGTTTGTAATACAAGAAATAATTTATATACCTGATCCCATTGTAGTGGTACATTAGGTGAATGAAATCCTTTTCAGATATGTTTAAGAAGTTGCATTGGTGCCTGGATGACCTTTGTTTCCAATTCCTAGAGCGTAGTGGGTATTGTTAGTGTTTAAAATTATAGTGTGAATAACAATAGCAAGTAGTGTTTTAAATGTTTTCCTTAATACTGTGAAATTATTTTTTAAAAAATTCCTTTTAGATTAGGAAATCCTAGAATTGGAAGGGACTACAGGTCACCAGCTCCAGACTCTCCTCCCAACCCGTCTGCTCAGGATAGGAATTCTGTCAATTTCCCTACCCCAGGAGTATTGCTTCAGAGAGGTTAAGGGAGAAATTTCTTTTCTTCCCTTTTCTTTTCTTTTCTTTTTCTTTTCCTTTTCTTTTCTTTTTTCTTTTCTTTTCTTTTCTTTTCTTCTCTTTCCTTTCCTTTCCTTTTTTTTTTCTCTCTCTCTCTTTCTTTCTTCCTTTCTTTTTTTTTTTTTGGTGCAAAATGGTGGTTTGTTAAAGCACGGGGACAGGACCAGTGGGCAGAAAGAACTGCTGAGAGAAATGGTTTCTTAAATGAAACAGAAACCTGGGTCTTTATAACTTATAAACTAAAGGTCCTTAATCTGTTTTGAAACCCCTGAAACAGTATAAAAAGCATGTTTGTGTGTGTATTTTTTTTCCTGTAGGGGAGGGTGCATGGCTTTAGCAAATTCTCAAGGAGATCTGTGACTCCCTCCCCTCCTCAAAAAAGTGGCTCTGGGAATAGACTTAAGTGTACCCTGCCACTTCGAATTGAAAACTCTTAAGAACGTGAAGGTCTCTAACATATCATCTGTAGGCTTTCTTTTCATCAAAAGGCATCCTTAATCCCTTCAATTATTCCTGCCTGTTGTTTGCTCTCCTTTGTTCCTGAGAATTCCTTGTCATGATGTTCCAAATGTGGACTGCCTGGTACAAAATATAAGAGAACTAAAAACAAGTTTTGTTTAGAATGCATTTCCTTTTTTTTTTTTTTAAAGATTTTATTTATTTATTTGCTAGAGAGAGAGAGAGTACAAGCAGGGGGAGCTGCAGGCAGAGGGAGAACCAGACTCCCCGCTGAGCAGGGAGCCCCAATACAGGGCTTGATCCCAGGACCCTGAGATCGTGACCTGAGCCAAAGGCACACGCTTAACCAGCTGAGCCACCCAGGCGCCCCTGGAGCTGCATTTCTTTAATGCAGCTTGCCACTGCCTTAGCTGTAAGCCACTTTGACATTGTGCTGTCGGTGATCAGGTAAACATCTGAGCTCCTGCCAGACTAGATCTCCCTCATCCTAAATTTATCTCAATTTTATTTCTATTATGATTTATTTGTATACCTGTTATACAGACTGCATTTATTCATAATGCTGTTTTCAAATATTTTAGCCCAGTTAGGGTCTTCTCTACATCCAGCGCCATACTTATCCCTCCCCACTTTCTGCTGCGTAAGCAGATGCTTTCCATGCTTTCCCCAACTCACTGAAAAGTTGACCCAGAGGAACTCCTGATACACTACTGAAGTGTCTCTTTGGGTTGACCTCAGTCTCTCAATCACTAGTCTATCTTTATGATTTTACTTGTTACTGTCTCAGTAACTTCCCTGTCCTCATGCCTGCTTATTTCCCCACGTTTTTTAAAGGTGTAATCAAAGACTTCGTCAAAGGCCCTGTGAAAGTCGAAATTTATTCTTGTGAAAGTCAGAACTTATTCTGTTGTTTAAGGCATCGTCTGCACGTGGAGAAGCAGGGTGAAAAAAGCATATGAGGCCCACTGGCATGACTTGATTTTAAGAGACCTTTACTGGCTTCTGGCTCTTCATTTCTAGGCACTCACCCCCATCTGATTATCTATCTACAACAGTAAGCTGATCAGCCTATAATTTCCAGTCTTTGCATTCTCCATATTGTTTAGGTGTCGACTTTTACCTTCAGTATACCACCGTTTTAAAACATGTATTTAGTGAATATTTATTGGGTACTTACTGTATAACCAGGAAGGGGCTGGATCCTGAGAATTCAGTTCGACACAAGTCCTACCTTGGGGCACTTGCAGTTGAACCCTGATAGGTTTATAATTCTGGTTTACAATTTTTTGATTTATAATCTGAGGAGGGGTAGAGATTATAAATTATTTTCTAAACATTTTCTGGAGGTAAATAAGATGACTGGATTATCAGTGTTAAGGAACTTTGTCAGCAAAATAGAGCATTATACTACATAGAGATTTGTGAAACAGTCAGTGACTGCTGGAGAGAAGGTGCTAGAGGTAGATTGGACTTCAGTTCTAACAAGCATTTTATAAACTTTCTCCTTCAAGTACTTGTGCTTCAGGTGAAAGAAGAAACAAGATTATTCTATGTGCCCTCTACTTCATTTAGGTTTCTGTCCATTTACTTTAGAATCTCCAGCAATATGATCCAGGTTCTTCCTGCCTATACTTGGGTTCCTACATGAGGCATCAGAATTTTTATAATTTGTGGGTTTAATAACACTTGGCTCATTCTCTATTGTGTCTTCAGTCCATGTCTCACCAAGACAGCATCCACCATGATTAGGCTTTTCAGAATCATACACTGCCCAGATTTTTCTTTTGGCCACAATATATCCTTCTAGAACATCACTGTCCAACAGAAATATAATTCAGGCTTCACAGTAAATTTAAATTTTCTAGTAGCCATATTAAAAAAGTAAGAAGAGAGAGGTGACATCTTTTTGTATAACATGTTTTATTTAACTCAGTATATCCAAAGTAATATCATTTTAACATATAATCAATATTAAAAATTACTGATATTTGCATTCTTTTGTTGCACACCAAATCTTTGAAATTGGATATGTGTTTCATGTTACTGCATCTACTCAGAAGTCCATGTATTTTAGCCTTTGGTTGCACAGTCAGTGATTTTATCATTTTTGAGGTGAAGCCCATCATTGTAGGCTGTTACTGTTTTCATTGATCTGCATCTGTCTTTCCTCAACTCCATTTCTCTGTAATCCCTAAACTTCCGAACAACTTCCCCTATTTTACAAAGCTCTGGTTTCAGCTGGCACAGAGTAGATGGTGCCCGTAATCCTTGTACCGTGCATCACAATGCCTCGCCCACAATGGCTCCTCAGTATTTGCTGGGTGCATTAAGTACTCTTTCATCCTAAACAGTCTCACATTTGTTTTCTTAGTTGAGCGTTTTAAACGGTTGTGTAGTAGATAGGGGCAGTTTCTCCCGTATTACACAGAGAAAAACCTATTCATTTAGTCAATGATTTACCCCATTTCTCTGGGCTCTGTTCTCCGGACATCAGTTCAATTCAGCAAGTACTTACTAAGTTCTTCCTCCAATACGATACTATCTTCTTTAAGGATTAGACCATAAAGCTGTTAATGAGATACATTTTTGGTAGTTACATGAAAAAGAGTAATTTCAAATGATTGTCTCTGTCCTTCTGGCCCAGCCGAGCCACCATAATGTAAGCGTCATCATCCCCCAGCCCATACCTTAGAAGATGAAAGCCAAAAAAAGTAAATCTACAGAGATCCTGAGAGGGAAGTAGCAGAGTGCGGTGGGTAGAAAGACTACTTGCTTTGGCTCATGGTTCTCCCCCTCCCTGTGTGTCTGAAGACCAGGTGTTTAATTTCTCTACATCTAAGTCCCCATCAGGAAAATAAGAATAATAGTAACTGTTCCACCTACCTTATCAGGAAATGTTAAGAATCAAAAACACTGCTTTAGTTCTATAACTATAAAGTACTTTGTAAATATTAAGGATTTTTAAAAAATCTGTTATTAAAAATGGAAATCCCCTTGGGGCACCTGGATGGCTCAGTCAGTTAAGCCCCTGCCTTCAACTCAGTTCATGATCCCAGGGATAGAGTCCCATGTCAGGATCCTTGCTCAACCAGGAGCCTGCTTCTCCCTCTGCCTGCTGCTCCCTCTGCTGCTCCCTCTGCTTGTGCTTGCTCTCTCTCTCTCTCTCTCTCTCTCTCTCTCTCTCTCTCTCTCGCTATGACAAATAAATAAATAAATAAAATCTTGAAAAGAGAAAGGTAAATTCCCATTATGGCCAAGTAGCTAGAAATTTTTATTACATTATATAGCCTCCAACTAGTCTAGATTAAGGAATCATAATTGTAGACACTTTTGAAATAAAATTTTAAAATGCTCTCTCCAGTTATGAGATTCAGAATATGTTGTTTCAGTCACTTCTGTTTTCAGTTCTCAGTGAGCATGTAATACCAGATATGTACCAGGTTGCCTTATTCCCTCAAATTCTAAGTGACAATACTGAGCCTGAGCCACCAGAAGTGACCATTACTATTCACGGAATCTCAGAGGATTTCATAAAATGCAAGTAAATGTCAGGGTAGTTCTGTCCTACAAGTCACAGATTGACAGATCATTGTCCAGTGATCAATAGGCATACCACAATTGCCAGAACTTCTTCCTTATGGTCTAATGATGACTTTCCACTTATCCATTCATTTCCCACCAGATGCTAATTTCTTGGCTACAGAAAGGTTAGAGTCAAATGCATACCTTCAGTGGTCTGCTGTTACTCAGACAGAAGCATGTAACATCTCAGAACGTGGTTTTCTGTGCATCTCTGTCCTTCAAAGGAGGAGAATTATTTGCTGATTTTTACTCTCTGAAAGTTTCTGCAATTAAAAACAAAGAATGTTACAGAAGAGCCTAGATCATTCTTTTACCATTTTCCATAATAAGATTTGAAATTCATCCAGATGGTATGGGAATATCATCATTTTCTCTGATTTAGTTTTCAAGGCATACTTTACTAAAGTAGTGTGGCTTATATGCTTTTCTGAATATCTGATTAGTCTGAGAGTTCGCAAATTTGTAGAAGCTGCATTTTTGTTTTCGTTTTTCTAGAATCCGTTGACAGATTTTTCTCTAACATTTTCCTTGGTGCTGGTCTGTGTTAAATATATTTTAGAGATAAAGAATGAAATCTGAAATCTTTTGGCTATTAGGTATTTTGGTGTGTTTTTAATAATACATGTAATTGGCATTGATTAATACATTCATAAGGTTGGGTAGAGATGGATGAAAATAATGTGTTTAAAATGTTTTGCCTCTTTTCATGTGAACATAATAATTTTTATATAATTTCAAGATTAAAAGGTTAGACCAGGAGTCAGAAAACTACGGCCTGTAGAACAAATCAGCCCCATTGCCTGTTTTTATAAATTAAGTTTTATTGGAGTACAACCTTGCTCATCGGTTACATATTATGTTGGCTGCTTTCTGCTACAATGGCTTGAGTAGCTGGGACAGAGTATATAGCCTGCTAATCCAAAAGTATTCACCGGCTGTTTCTTCACAGAAAATATTTTCCAACTCCTGGGTCAAGCCATTAAGAATTAGTTTGCTAAGTTAAAAAAAAAAACGTAGTAGAGGGAGTGATGTGTTTGTTACATGTATTCAGCCTTTGGACATTCTCTGGAAGTACTGTCTACCTTAGGCAAAAAACATGCAGGTATTCTTAATCATGTATGTGAGATGGGCAGATTATGCTCCCAATTAAGTAAGCTTTTTCCTTTTGCGACTTGAATCGACAACAAAAAATGCAATATCCTAGTAATGCTCTCTGCGCAGAATTAATGTCTTAAGCATTTCTTTTCTCCCTCCCAATCACTGCAGAGAACCCTTTAATGGGAGAAAGAGAAAAAAAAAATGATTGTTTGGGGCACCTGGGTGGTGCAGTCAGTTAAGCGTCTAGCTCTTAGTTTTAGCTCAGGTCGCGATCTCAGAGTCATGTGATTGCTCCTTGTCGGGCTCTCCGCTCAGCATGCAGTCGGCTTGAGATTCTCACTCCCTCTCCCTCTGCCCCTCATGCTCATGCTCTCTTTCTCTCTCGAGTAAATAAATGGATCTTAAAAATATATATGATTGTTCAAAGTATCATAAAATTCCATATAGCCATTTCATCTATTTTGAAAATATCTGAGTATTGTAAATGAAGCCTAATGCCAGGACCAGAGATTTGCAAATTCTATATTTGATCAAGAATCTCACTGATTTGAGAGTGATGCTTTGTGGAAAATCCTGTAATAGATGAAGAACCTATATCAGCTCTTTCTGTTCTCTTATGTTACGATAAGGTACAGCTGTATACCAGGGTGGTTCTTCCCTCTAGCACTTACCCTCACCTCCCTATTGTAGTCCCCAGATCTCTCCTGCCAACTGGCCACTCTGTCCATGCTAAGTCCCTTGCCAGTAGCTCAGCTCTTGTCCCTACCCATTGCCCACTTCTCAGTCTAGACCAGTACCTGCACCATCCTGGAAACCCTGCAGAATCCTGGTGTGTAGGGCTCTATGCCACTGTTGGGGAGGACCACCCTGGCTATGTCCTTTCATTCTCAGAACTTTGTCCTTACCTCTGAAAGCCATCTCTGGGACGGCAGTGTAGTCAAGGAGACAGAACCGCAGTGTCAGCGGCATCCCAGGAATCATCCTATTTCTCATGGGGATATAGCGTGTCATGTTTTATTAGTTAACTTTTTATATCTTTATGACAAGGAAGCAAACACTTTAAAAATTCCTCATAGGCAAGGAGGAATTTATTCTTTGTAAATCTATTCTGTGCACTTCACCATGAGCCTGCTGTGTGAAAGGCACAGTATGGGTATTGGGTTATTGATTAGGTCCTGAGCCCAGGAACACCCGGCACTGCAAAACCATCAATAAATATTTTTTAAATGAATAAATAAAATTTTAGAATTTCTCATGCAGTTTGGTGCAATTACAACTGAGACTTCACAGCCCACATGTGTCTTTCCTTATGATACAGAATAGTCTGGTCAAAGAAGACAAAGATGGCAGTGACTCAGTAGCTTTCAAAAGTGGGGGGATTCCAGCCACTGAATCATTTGCTGAGACAGAATTTAGAGAAACAGAATTGTGCACTTGTTATTATCTGCCTTTGTCCATGCTTAGAGAATGCTAAATGTCCAACAGTTGGAAGTAGAGGAGTTAAATATATATATATTTATATATATATAAATATATATATAAGGAAAATATATGTATATATTTATATATATACATATATAAAGAAAATATATGTATATATTTATATGTGCACACATGTATATATGTGTTTATGTATATATGTACACATATATGTGTGTGTATATATGGAAAATCATAGCACAAGTAAATAGACTGAAAGTGCAACCAGTGACTAGGAGCCTGGTTGAGGGTAGGGTGGAGGTGTGTGGCACGGTGACTCTTGATAAGTGAGGCACAAAGAGAAATGGGAAGTGGTCAAGAGGTTGCAGGGCAGTGTAGGGAGGGAGCAACTGTTCAAGAGAAGGAAAAATAGGGAGAAAAAAAAAAGAGCATCTTTCCTCCATCCACGAGATCACCAAAGAAGGTGAATAAATGCACATAGAAGGCTGTCCTCACATGGTAACTAATTCTGTTCAAGGGCCCTGGACAGTTGTGCCCAGCCACCATCAGGGACTTCTCATCTGCCTGATATCAGTGTCCGGCGAGGTACCCAACCTCAAATTCATAGCAAACACCACATCTCTTAGAGCAACTTGCACCAACCCAATTTAGCTGTCTTAACTTCCTGTTTTTGTTTTTGTTTTGTTTTGTTTTAAAGATTTTATTTATTTATTTGACAGAGAGAGAGAGATCACAAGTAGGCAGAGAGGCAGGCAGAGAGAGAGGAGGAAGCAGGCTCCCCGCTGAGCAGGGAGCCCGATGCGGGCCTCAATCCCAGGACCCTGAGATCATGACCTGAGCCAAAGGCAGAGGCTTTAACCCACTGAGCCACCCAGGCGCCCAACTTCCTGTTTTTGAATGGACCACATACACCTAATTTTCACATGTTAGACTGGTGTCTTAGACTGCTTTGTATCCCACATAGCCCAAACCCGTGCCTTATAGAGTCATCAGAAAATAAATGTTTAATTTGTTGGTTGCTAATACATTGTATCATGATCTTTGAGTTCCATATTCAGTATTTAGGGCTAAATGTCATAGGAAGCATTCACTGAAATATTTATTAAGATTTAGTTGAAGAAATGATGCTGAATACCTTCCTTTTTTTTTTTAGGATTTTATTTATTTATTTGACACAGAGAGGGAGAGAGATCACAAGTAGGCAGAGAGCCAGACAGAGAGAAAGAGGAAGCAGGCTCCCTGCTGAGCAGAGAGCCTGATGCGGGGCTTGATCCCAGGACCCAGAGATCATGACCTGAGCTGAAGGCAGAGGCTTAAATCCACTGAGCCACCCAGGCGCCCCAATACCTTCCGTTTTTGAGCAGCATGTAAGAATGGCCAGGTAGAAACAATTCCGAATGTTCTAAAACTCTGAGAAATAAATAAGTAGTATTTTAATTATCTAACATTTTTAGGTTGCTTTTTAATTAAAATATGTATATAGTAAAATGTATGTAATGAGATGGACTAGCCTATTAACTCGAGCTTTACTGCACAGTGGTGTGTGCTAATCAAATAAGGAAATATGGGGGATTATTTCCCAAAATAGCCTCCAGGGAGTGCTCTGGGTCTCCTCCAGTTGAGTCTCCTGTCCTGTTTCCGGAAGTGCTCTGCTGTCATAGGTGGGGGTAAGGATATTAACTTGAAGGCATACAAGATTATAAACCATCAGATAATAGTAAAATATTTTTCAGTAACTTTTTATTAGGCTTTTTGGCTTCTAGTAAGTGAACAAAACAAAATAAAGATAATTTTCTGGTGATCATGAACTTGAATATTTCCATTAATCAAGATGTTCGTCCACCAAATTGTTCTTGTTCTAATCTCAGGGACATATGAGGATGTTTTATCTCCTGTCTACCGCTGAAGGGCAAAGCAGTGGCTATTTTAAGTTAGTATTAAAATGCCATGTGAACACATCCCATTCAGTCAATTCGGGAGCCACCATGAAGCGCTGAAGGAGTTTTTCTTTGTGTGAAAGTCTCTTAAATCACCTCTCTTCCCCAGAATACAACCTTACGGTAAAAGCACAGTTTGCAAAGTCAGCACTTTATTTGAAAGGGTCAAAACCCTCTCCTTATACATTACATCTATAATACCTTCCAGAAATAAGGTGCTTCATAAAATAGGTGAAAGCTGCTGCCACAAAGTATAGAAGAAACCGAGCTTAAATATCTCTCAGTCACAAATTATTCATGGAGCTTGACCCCCTTTTCTGTTCCTGGCCATGTGATTGCATCGATTTCAAATTGTGTCCCCCTCATCCCATTTGAACATTTAATTGGATGCTGGAGTCCCCTACTCTCGGGGGCCATCACATGCCGTTTTCCTGATGCACTCGTCTGATGCTGTTGTTTGGTAATCATTCATTTCCTTGTAGCCCTTCACTCAAGACTGAGCTCCACCAGGGCTGAGAGCATGTCTCATTCTCCTTCCAAATGCCCAGGGCCGTGCGCTGTACCTGGTGTGCTGTAAATGTGCTGATTTATTTTATAGTAGATCTCTATGATTTATTCTAGGTCTTCATTTGGAATTCACTTTCATAAAGGTATTCACCCCAGGGAGGCAGTTTGTTTACTTGTTTACTAATTTCAGTATAATAGAGTATCATTCTCTTTTCTTTCTCTCAAAATTGGGAACAAATATTCTGAATAGCAGAATAATGCTTAAATTCCCTCTTCTCTTGAGCCCACGTATCCTCACTAATCCTCCTACCATAACTTGCCCACCCCGACACGCTATCCGTCACATCTAGAGTTTGGGACGAGTTCTATTTCAGGCATAGAATGTACGAGACTGGACTTGGAGTGGCCCACACTGGACATACTGACTTATGACTCTTCTCTTTTTCTTTTTAACTTGATTTTCACCTGTCCTTCAAGGGTTTGGGTAAGATGATGAAATTGTGCCTTATTCAGAAAATAACTGCATGCACAACTAGAATCATTGCTTATTTTTATCTAATTGGCCTACTTTTTCTCACACAAAAAGGTGAAATAAAGTGGGTGCTCCATCGTATATAAATATCTTATATATCTATCTAAAAAACTACTTATATCCATAAATATTCATTTGATAAAGATGAATGTTTATAGATACTTATCTCTTAAGTAAATATATTTATATATTTTATTTTTATATATATCAGATAATGAAACTTTTGCTTACTCTTATCAATATCAAGTAAATATCACAACAGCTGCTACCATGAGTTTATGGGGCTTCCCTTTTTAATAATTAAGAAGAAGTGAGACTATTGATTGCTGCCTGCTGCAAAAGAAGTAAGATTGAATGATATATTTTCTTCATAAATTGCCCCTAATGGCTTTGAGATTTCAGAGAAGGCAATTCCATTACAATTGCATGAAAAGCTAACCATTTCATTAAAACTGTATTTTGCTGGCAGTGTTTGTACCTGGGGAGTCTTGGTGCTACAGACGAGTCCAAAATGGGCACAGCATCATTTTTAACCATGGTCAGGATATGTTTCCCTGGGCCAGTATCTTGAGCACCTTGAAAATAGCCAGTAGATTTCCAAACCACTTGAAAATGGATCCAGACTATTTTCCTTTAAGCAGAATGGGAAGAGAGGTTAGTTTTCCTTTCTTCAAATTAACACCCTGTTCCTCTTCTGGTGGGCAGTGATGACTTGCTCCTTCTTGTTTCTACATCTGAGAACTTCTTGGCAGTAAAAAACGATACAACTCCATTTCAGAAAAGGGAGGAAAGTGTTTGATGTTAAGGTTTATTAGTTAGTAGAGTCCATCCTATAACCAAATGAATATCTTGTAGTAGAAGAACGAAACACAAAGTTATTTGGTCTAAGGTATAAGCACCTGAGCTCCAGCAGAGAAGAAAGACAAAGCACATTTGTATTGAATTATTTCAGAAATAAATAAAGCCTCCGATGATTATGAAAACAGCTTGAAAGTAAATTAAAACATTGATGGTTAGAGGGGGAGGTGAGGGGTGATAGGGGCCTCAGCCAAGAATCTGAATCGAAACAAACATGTGATAGTCCCCTTGCCTCATGCCTGACGTAGCTTTTCCTCAGGAAAGCTTCTCAGGCCTCCTTTTTGAACCAGTCAGAAAAAAAATCATATTGACAGCATTTCATTTATTTAACCTATGTTGTTCGGAAAAAAAGGAATTCACGATATCAAATATTGCAAGGGAGATCAAGGCAAATGAGAATACCAGTCATGTGAACTGTGCATGTGTTCTTCACCTGTGAAATGAGGGAATTGGAATAAATACCAACAATCTCTTCTAGCTCTAAAATTTCTTATTTTTATTAACATTTAAAAATTCCTTGATTCTCTAATTTCACAAGTGAGTTGGTGACTTCCAGTGAGAAATTTTTCATAGAGTGATCCCCTCAAGGAATTCTAAGGGGGTGGAAAGTAACAAGTGGGTGGTGGGCAAGAAGAGATGGTAGACACAGACGATTTGCTTCAAAAGTTTGCAGTGCATAGAAAGAAAGAAGATGATCATTCAATCGAATGCAGTATCACATGAAGATTTTTATAGAATACTGGACATCTGTGCTTCCTTTTAGAAACAGAAGAGAGAGTACTTGTAGGTGTTAGTGAGGTACCCATGAATTAAAGAAGAGACTCCTGCTCTTCAGAGAGCTGAAGGAATGGAGGCAGTCATCCACTGTTGGTTCTAGTCAGGTGACATCTCGGGTACCATGACTCCTTGAGTCAATATAAAGGAAGAGATTGAGGACTGATGATGGGGAAAGAACAAGAGAAAACCGAGCAAGCCAGGTCTCAGGGATTAACAGCTAGGTGGAAAGACAGCCTTCTGAAAGTAGGAAGCTTATCCTTCTAAAGTATGAAGCACAGAAGAATGAGAGAATGCAAGACTGGGATGGAGGTGTATGTGTGCACGTGACAGAGACACATATCTGATATAGTTTCATCTTAACAAGAAAACCACAGTCATACTTGACAAGACACAAGAATTTCATTGGGATTTGGGTGAGAGATCCCAGGTATGGGAACAGAGCAATGACAGGACCTCATGCCCTTTGAGCCAATGATCAATGAACTGCCGTCACTTCCCGGGGACCTTGATCATTTAATACCAATGACTCAGTTCATGTATTGTATAGTGACTGTCCAAATTGGTCTATCTCTTTCCTGAATGGGTTGTAGTAAAATTCTCCTGGTGTCCTTGGGAACCCAAACCAGTAACCCAGGCTATCTTCTGTTCTATAAGACTTCAGAGAAAATCGAAAGCCAGAAAAGTTAAGTGACTTGCCCGGGGCCACAGTGAGTTTTTATCATGGGCAAAAATAGAAATGTGTCTTCTGTTTTCTCTCCTAGTGTTCTCTGCTTTAATTCATTTTACACAGGGGATCAGTACGGCAGTGTGGTCTGAAGAATAAAGCCATGGCTAACTTTGGCCTTAGCCTTGGCTCTGCCACTGACCTTGGGATGACTCAGTATCTCTAGGCCTCAGATTACATATCGATAAAAATTTTCCAATTTAAAATCTACGTCTGAAAGAATGTACAGCAGCTTCAAGGACCAACTGAAGTTAAGTACCAAAGGTTCTAGTACTTTACAAGGATTTTATTAACTGGCTTCCAGCAGTTAGGGTCTTATAAGACAAAAGAAAATTTCGTCATGACAAGAAAGCATTTAGTAATGAATTAACCAATTAAAAAATTAGTGCCTTCTCAAATATTCCTGGGTCATGCCATTAGTGCCTTCCTCACCAAACTAGTGCGATGGAAGAAGAGTACCAAAGCAATGCACGTCAGTTGCCAAGTGAAATTTTGCATGAAATACAATATGCAAGATTTCATGAGGTCAATGAAAGTGATGTCAGAGCTCTGCTCAAAACATATCAAAACCATTGCCAAAGAGGAGTTGGAAAGACCTTTTAACAATTGAAAAAAGGAAAATCAGCAAGGATGGTGACATGACAGGTACTTCAAAAAGGAAAGATAGTAATTTCAAAGGAATGTGAGAGACCCTTGGGGAAATGCTGAAGCCCTCAAATAATTGTGCATTTTCTGTAAAATAGTCATATACTATACCACTCAGTTTTGGAGAAAATTACACAATCCTCCCAATCAACACTTCATTCATTTTTAGTTCTAAGAATTAGAACATAGTTGCAATTATAATCTAAATCTGATTAAATGGAAAATAAAATATTTCATGAATTTTTACTTCATTTCTCAAAGTAAAATCTTGATTGACCTATTTTCTATGAAATTTACATTCCATTTTAAGCAGATTCACTTTGTTTTTTAAATTTTTGCCTAAGTTCCAGTTGGTTCACATGTAGTGTAATATTAGTTTGAGTAGTAGACTTCGTAATTCATCACTTACACACAATACTCAGTGTTCATCATAAGTGCCCTCCTTAATCCCCATCACCCATTTAACCCAACCCCCACCCACCTCCCCTCCAAAAACCTTTGGTTTGTTCTCTATAGTTGAGTCTGTTTTATGGTTCACTTAGGTCTTTTTTTTTTTGCCCCATGTTTATCTGTTTCATTTCTTAAATTCCATATGTGAATGAAATCATATGGTATTTGTCTTTCTCTGAGTGATTTATTTCACTTAGCATAATATACTCTAGCTCCATTCATGTCACTGCAAATGGCAAGGTGTCATTTTTTTCTGATGGCTGAGTAATATTCCAGTGTGTGTGTGTGTGTGTGTGTGTGTATTACAACTTTTTATCCATTCATTGATCAATACATCTGTGCTCTTTCTGTAATGTGGTTACTGTCAATAATGCTGCTATAAACATCAGGGTGCATATATCCCTTTGAATCAGTATTTTTTATCCTTTGGGTAAATATCTAGTAGTGTAATTGCTGTATCATAAGGTAGTTCTATTTTTAACTTTTTGAGGAACCTCCATACTGTTTTCTATAGTGGCTGCACCAGTTTGCATTCCCACCAATGATGTAAAAGGATTCCCCTTTCTCCACATCCTTACCAACATCTGTTGTTTCCTGTATTGTTAATTTTAGCTATTGACAGGTGTGAGGTGGTATCTTACTGTGGTTTTGATTTGTATCTCCTTGATGATGAGTGATGTTGAGCATCTTTTCATGTGTCTGTTGGCCATCTGGATGTCCTCTTTGGAAAATATCTATTCATGTCTTCTGCCCATTTCTTAACTGGATTATTTGGCTGTTGAGTTTGATGAGTTCTTTATAGATTTTGGATACTAACCCTTTATCGGATATGTCATTTGCAAATATCTTTTCCCATTCCAAAGGTTGCCTTTTAGTTTTGTTGATTGATTGTTGGATTCACTTTACATGGCCCTTTCTTGTTGGCAATGTGCCTTTGAATAGGAGGACCTCCAGTACTCATAATGTAAAGTTAAGTATAGTGTTTCTCTGACTTTCTAAATCCTGTTTGTATAACCTGAGACTAGAACAAAGCAAGCAAAGACGTGGGGGTGGAACAGGTAGGGATTGTTACAGCTTCGATGGCCAGCCTCCAGCCAAGGAGTAAAGGGAGCTTGTGTGTTGGGTCAGGGACTCAAGCTGACGTGACCAGCCACAAGATTCAACCTGTGAAGGAAGTTCAGAGATTCTCAGGATGGACCAAATAAAAGCAAAGAATCCAGTATTTTAGGGTTTTGTGTTTTCTTCATGGTGTTAATTTTTGTTTTCCCTTCTGAGTTTGCCTTGTGTTTTCACATTGTTTATCAGAAAAAAGGAAACAGGGGTCCTTCCGTCTTCCTCCTATTGGGAAGGTTTTAATAGATTCAGTTCTTTCCTGAGCAGGCAGAGAAGTGCTTGGATTAGGGAAATACTTGAAAGTGGAATGTTTAACCCAGATGCAAGAGATGCATCCTTTCCTGTCCACGGATGCAGAACAACTGAAAAACATAATTTGAAAGTAACCAATTGGTTCAAATTAGTGAGTTTACATTGATTCTCGTTCCTGTGAGAGCTTTTCCTTTAATCAGCTTAATCCCCCAAATCTCATGGGGAAGTGGCAGTTGATATCTTTCAAGGCAGTCCATCTTGCTGTTCAGATGAAAGTCTTTTTCTAACCAATTTCTACATTGCCTGGCAGAAAATAAAGCTAATCCTCTTTTGGGATTCTTCCTAGCCATGTGAGAATTAATTCTAAGGGTTTCAGGAGATGGTTATGGTTACTAGCTTGGAACACCAGGGGGATTTTGCTACTGCCCATTCAGAGCAGATGTACCACTTTGGGCAATCACAAAACAGTATACAAACTGAGTTGTTAGTGTTGATGCTCAAGGTTTCCAAGAAGTGCTTGCAGCTCACTGGCCTTTGGCTCAGAGTGTAGCATAGACTTTTCCCTCTTCCCATTTTGGTAGCAACATCTAAATGATGTGTGTCAGTTGGGCGCCCTGAGAGGCAGATGCTGAGATGGAGTTCAGAGTGCCAGAGGTTTATTAGGTAGTTATGCCTGTCAAAGAGAAGGTAGCATGAGTGGGGCAGGAGGAACTTCCAACTGTGACGTAGATCGGACAGCCTTGACCTGCCCACCAGAGAGCTTCAGAGCAATGATTACCTGGGAGAGGAGTCCTGGGTAGGGAAGAAATGGGCAGCCCCTAATGCCCCTGCATGTTCAGTTCCTGGCTGAGAGAGAGCTCCCAGGCCTCAGCTCAAACACCAGGGCAGATTCTGAAAGTATCTGGAGCCAGCTGACTGTACTCCTCATGGCTGGTAGAAGTTCTCTCTTAAAGGGAGATCTGAATGGCCCACCTCCTTGCTTTAACTAATGCTGCCATAAATACTGAGTCATTCAAATGAACAACTCCTTTGGGAACAAAAGACCCACACACATCAAAATGGCAACGTTTGGCAACCTGTCATTTAATAATTTTCATTCGTCAACGGGGTTCATCAGATTGTATTTAGGGAACACACATTGCTTTGCTCTCTTCTAAACTTAACTTTATTCTGAAGAACAGTGACAGTAAAGAGCCCATCCTTTATCAAACAGTTTGGTTTAAAAAGTTGCTGAGCAGTAAGATAAAACAAAACAAAGAAGCAATTAGCTTTATATTTAGTGATCTATCTATATGCATTTGGAGCACATTTCTGGAATAATTCAAAAGGGCCAATCCATTTTATGCCTCCTGCTGCTAAATGAATGTGGGAGTCAAGCTGCTATTTTCACAGTGTAAGACATTTATTGTTGATAAAAAAAAAAATCTCCCACTTATACATAATCAGTATCCTGGCAAATGACTCTGTAGAATTTCAGCTTCTTAAGTATAAAGCAGAAAAATCTTCAAAAAAAATAATAAATTAGGCCTTATGGCTTAAAAATCAGCCAACCGTGCATCAAGGCATTTAAGCACATTCATCGTTCTCAAACTGACCAGTTCTTTACCAAGTATGTGTTCTTTGGGTTGGCAAGACTGATCCTTATATTTCACCTCTCCTTGTTGGAGCAGTGTAGCCCTTTGATGATTCAGTCAATGCAGGTCTATTCAGCTCTGTGCCTGGCTCATTCACAGCTCTCAGTGTTAATGCAACTCAGTGTTATCTAATGCTTTTAATGAATTTCTCCCCCACTCCTGCAAAAAAAATACATAAAATCAGTAGCTAACTCAATTGAGGGTATGGTAGATTTAGGCCTATAAATTATTATACTCACCTCAGTCATTTGTTTCCTAAAAGTTTATACAAAGTTGGTCTGCCCTTTGTGTGTGTTGGGAGTAAGAGGGAGGCTATACTCTAATCTGTTTCTTCTAGTTAGACCCAATGTGAACACATTTATAATCAGATTGATTCAGCCCTCTAAGAGTTTGATCCTTGGACCAAAATGGTTTCTTGGCATAGAATAGGAAATATTAGTGAGACCTTGTCATCAGTTGCACCTAAGAAATATTTTTTCTAGGCTGACAGAGCTCAGAAGGGAGATGTAGGAAGGCCAAATAACTTGATTTCCTGCTGATAGCTAACCATCACCCAGTGTATCACAACCATCATCCAGTACAAGGTGAGATTGTGTTCACTCTCTATAAGATGCCCAAGATGGCGCCAGGGGCTGTTGAGGATATAGACTAGGGTCGCAGATTTATCCCTCCTTCCCACTGCATGGATGCCAACATAATCAGTGAGGAGACTTTTTTTTTCATAAGTATGGAGGATCTTTGCCATGAAAACTGGAAAACCCTTGGAACAACAAAGCTGATTATCTTGAGCTGCCCTATAAACTGAAGGTAGGCATTTATACCATGATGATTTGGGTGCTTTTCCAACCCATTTATTCTCAAAAACTAAATAGAGAAGTTTTAAAAGTGGAGAGGTGAACATGTGTTAAAATTCTGTGAGGTCTCCCCCCACCATTGCTTTCTGAAAATAAATCTGGAAGTAGGTATTTAAAACTTTCATCAGAATCATTTTAGACATTCCCTTGTGGGTGTTAGATCAAGGTATTCATAAGTCCTTTGCAAACATAACTCTAAAACAGGGTTTCTTAACTTCAACATTACTGACATTTGGGCCAGATCACCTCTTTGTTGTGGAAGACCATCCCGTTCATGATGGAATGTTGAGCAGCATCCTTGGTCTCCAACCACTAGAAGCCAGTAGTATATACTTGTGTGTGCACGTTCACACACACGCACACACACGCAGTTCTGACAACCCAAAATGTCTCTAGACTGCCAATTATGTCCTGCGGGCAAAATCAGCCCCAGTTGACAACCACTGTTTTAACTCAGTCGTTCTCAAAGTTGTTTAGAGGATGAAGACCTAGGAGCAATGATGTTTTATAGAACACCATGAGATTTTTATCATCTTTAAAATGTCATCATTCCAATTCTGAATGATTTTCCTAGCAGAAAATGGATTTATGATACATAGACTGTAGAGAATTATAACCTCCAGTACACATGCCTAGGGTATGTCAGATTAAGCATGATTAAGTTTTCTTGTATATCCCTTTAATTTTAACTTTAGTAAATGACAAAGGTTTCCAGAAAACTGAAACTTGAGAATTTTTCTCCTTACAACCGAGGAAAGGCAAAGTTCAGTTTAGCTATAGAATTTCATACTTTCAGCTAGTTATAAGTTTCCTAAACCCTGACTATTGGAAAACTGTGATTTGTCAGAACCACATACTATTATTTACTTACCTGTTTTCTTTAGTAGACTCATTTTTTTTTAACTTACGGTTTATTTTGAAAGAATTATTGTATCTTGAGGCAGCTGGGTAGATCAGTCAGTTAAACGTCCAGATCTTGATTTCAGCTCCATCATGCTCCATGCTCAGCGGGGAGTCTGCTAGAGAGTCTCACCATCTCCCTCTGCCTCTCCCCCACTTGTGTGCTGCTCTCTCTCAAATATATAAATAAATCTCTAAAAAAAGAATTCTTATATCTTGTATCACTCTTGAAAATTTTTCAAAAAGAATTATATTTTGTAAAATACATGTTTACATAAACATATAACTAGTAAATATTCATCTCACACCTAAAATAATTTTCGTACCATACTTTGAAACCAGAGATCTAGTCAGACATATATAATCTATTAACATTATATGTGAGGCCAGAAGAAAGCTCAGATAATGCCATAACACTTTAATTCAAAGCTTTTTCTAAAGGCTTTCTCAAGTACCTAGTGCATATACAACAGAAGTGCTATTAAAGGACAAAAGAGAAAAAGAAATAATGTCTCTGTGCACATGGACTTTGTCGCCCAGGACTGTAGTATTTAGGAAGGAAGGGAAATTAGCATTTATTAAGCACCTGTTACCTGCATTGTGCTAAGCACTCTGTACTTAATTCTCACAACAGTGGCTTTTTCCATTTATTTGACATTTACTGAGTGCACACTGTGTAGTAAGTATTATGTTAGTATTTAAGAAATAAAATGCACTTCTTACCCTTAAAGTGTAATTTAATTATAACCCAACCCTTACAATAGAATTGTAATATGATGGACAATTTATATCCATGCAGTAAATACAAAAACAGGATGTGCAGGGTCCTACTGGAAACTAAGGAACATGTGATAGGGCTGGGGTGGAAGGTAATCCAGAGACAACTAATCAAGATCTTAGTTAGGTCTCCAAGGAGTATTCCTGCTTTCCTGAGGTTCAAAGAAATAACTCACTTGCTGAAGGTCACAAGAGCACAAATGCAAACCCGAAACCTGTGCCCTTTTCATTACCCAGGGATCATGATTATCTAGCTCCAGGAAGATGTGCGCATGTTCGGCCACTTCCCCTGAATTACCCATAGCAGACACTGCCAGTCAGTCAAGGGCTTCATTTCCCATTGGGAAGACTGAGTCCCAGATCAAGTTAAACTGCCCCACGTCTCTCAGAGTCTAGGCCAGAACTCTGACGGTCTTCTTACTGCCAAACTGCACTGCCTCCCAGGAAGAGATAAAACAGAGACACATAGCCATTTCGTACTTACCTGCACCTCTCCCCTAAGTGAACACTCCTCTTTTCCTCACTGAAGCATACCCATGGCATGCAGATAGCTCGTGATCCATCTGCTGCTCCAGCGAACACTGGAGAACTTCTGCCGGGGGAAGAGGGAGGCGGCTGTCCACACACCTCTTTGTACTGGCTATGATGTGTGACTTTATTACTCAATATAATAAAATACTGATGAAGTGTAGGTGAGACAATTGTAAAAGAACGAGAGGCAGATCATAAAAATCCAGAGGACTTCTGCACCCTGATTTCTTCCAAAATGGCTTTCAGTTTTCCGTTTTAGACTTTTTCATTTGAGAGAGAAAGACAGAGAGAGCGCACAAGCAGGAGGGGCAGTGGGAGAGGGAGAGAGAGAGACTCTCAAGCAGACTCTTCTCTGAGCCTGAGTGGGAGCCCCACTCACGGCCCAGTCTCACGACCCTGAGATCATGGCCTGAGCCGAAATCAAGAGTCAGACGCTTAATTGATGGAGCCACCCAGGTGCCCCTAAGTTTTCCATTTTAAAGAAGCCCAAAGTAGAGATTGTAGACATGAGTTTCAAGAATGGCAAATGCAAGAAAGATCCACCAGTGAATCCATATTCAAAAGAAAAACCTTTGGCCCTATATCAAAAAAATTGGCGAATGAAGGCATACACACATACACACACACACACACACACACACATGCACACACCACACACATACCTTTGTATGTATATACCTTACAGGTACATACGAATCATTTTAATTATTGTCCTCTTTAAGCTACTTTTTAAATTATTTAAGCTATTACTCCCAGTTGCATCAGGTAGTAATGACAAAGCAGCGTATATGAATTTATGAGTGAACACATGCGTACAATGTGTCATTGAACTCACGTCAGCCAAGGATCTTGGAAAGCTCTTTCCCAAAGTTCTGGAGGTTGTTTTTCAAAAAAGCCTCCAAAATGAGATAACGTGGAAATAATATTGGACTGGCAATTAAGAATCCTGTTCAAGTTTTCATTCTGAGATTTACTTAGTGAGCTTGATCAAATCGCCACTCTTCTCCCTACTTTCACTACCCGCACTGTAAGCGACAATAACAAAGCTTTCCTTGGCCAAGAGAGTTTGTGTGCATCAAACGAGAATGCATGCAAAAAGGCCTTAAAAGTTTTATAGTACTACATATAGCACTGTCTGTAGCTTCTTTGAAAATGGTGGCTCGTATGTCCATGAAGACATTAACAGCAGGCTTTCGATGGGGGTACTGAAGCAGAGAAGGATTCTTTGAGTGAATAAGGCTTCAATCAAGAAAAAGTCTGACTGTCTGAAACAAAACAGGGAAAATTACAAGTAGTTCTGCTGCAGCATTTAATCAGTTGGAGATGAGAATTCTCTCCTGATAGCTAGGCTAGCATTTTCCTTCCAGGCTTCCATATTGAGATGGCGTGCAGGTGACAGTGCGAAGGCCATGCCAGTAGTGCCTGACCCACCCCATGTACTCCTTTACCCTCGCCTTGCCTTGCCCACAGAAGCTATCATTCTCTTATGCTACCTTGTCTCTTGTCCTTGTGGGTAGATGCGTGGGTCTGACGCTATGCTTGGGTGAATTAGTCTAGAATTTGTGCTAAGGCGATTATTGGTGGCTGCACCATTGCTTTCTCTCTTCTGCTATTCTCCTGTTCCCTATGAAGAGCTATTGCTTCCTGTGTCTGTCTACCTTGACCTCTTCTTGACCTGATAGCATGTCAGCCTCTTAAGAGGCATGAGCAATTGTGACAGAGACCAGACTGAGTAATGGGGTGACAGCATCTTCCATTAGAGCTGTACTCACTATGAATGCTTCTGTAATCCATAAGAGGGCCTGAGGAAAAACACAATGAAAACCTTTCAAGACGGATTCAATTAAGAGCGTCCCAGGAGAGACTGAGCACCAACAATGGAAAATTCAATATTGAGCTCATAGAAAGACACTTCATCTCATAAATGTCCTTTTTTCTCTGATGTGTAAGGAAAAAACTCTGTATCAACCTTTAGAAAAATGTGGCATTTGGTGTTTGAAAAAGATCTACCTCTTGCAGATTCTCTAATACCAATATTCATAGGAAATTCATTAGGGGAGATGTGAGATTATAAAATGAATGGTCGCAGTGTCTAAAGCCAATTGTTCAGATGCGCTGTTGAAATCCAGCATGAAATTATCTGTGTCTGTAACTCTAGGGAAGGCTGAAAAAGAAGAGTGGCTGTCAGACTTGGTCTGGTAGTGTGGGTGCCAATAACTCTGTTCTTTACCCTGTATGTGAATAAAGGAATATATAATGTGCAACCTCTTTCCAAAAACTGAATTCAGTATTAAGCAGCATTCAAGCAACAAGCTGTTTTTCTTTGCCCTAGAAGTAGATCATAATAGTTTATCAGCATGTGTATGGTTAACAAAGGGCATTTGAGCTATTTATAGGAAAATATTCAATAAGATCCATTTTTGCAGCAGGGGCAAAATAGACTCAACAGGTGAATGTGAATTATCATTGATGTCTTCAGGTGTCTTTAGGTGTGATAATGGCATGGTGGTTAGGTTTTTAAAAAGAATTTGAAATATTTCTAGATTAAATAATGTGTCTGAGATTAGTTTCAAAATAAGTCAGGATGGGTGGGGGAGGGAGATATGGATGAAAACACACCAGCCATGAGTTGATCATTGAATAACTGCTGATGAGTGTGTCTATAGGTGGTGGGATCTTTGTACTATTGTATTTTTCCTGGTGTATCTATTTGAAGTTTTCAGTAATAAAATGAAAAACCAAAATATGAAATTTAGTTCTATTTTATAGACAGGATGAGAGACTCAGATTATGAATTGTTTGACCTAAGGAAGTTGAGTATGGAAGTCAGATGACTTCCGCTAAGTCATTTGCACGGGGCTCATAACAGCTGACCAACGAGAGGCATGAATCAGCTCTACTCTGAGATGCCATATTGACAGATGGTGTGAAAGATTTTAAATGGCAGATGGTGGTGATTATTAAACAATAAACAATGGCAATTTATCAGGAACCAAACAGAAAATAGCTACTTTTTATTTTTGGCAATGCATCTAAATTGTCCTTTGTTATGCAGCCGGTATTCTAACACCCTGACAGGTGCACTCTGCTCAGACTGGGGAAGTTTAGGAGTACAGTAAGTTTTAAACTCTAACTTAATGTTAACTGTCGTTCCCCAGAATAGAACTTGAATATATTAAATTAAACAAACTCCATTGAGGGATGGACTTCCAAGTAAGCGTAGAACGGAATATTTTAACTTAGAATTTGCATCTCAGATGTTTTAATAGGTTATGGGTCAAGGTAAATTTCATTAGGTTCTGTTTCTAGCTAAGCATAAATGATCAAAAACTTACCCAGGCTCCGGGCTAACCACCAGGGCTATGAAAATATATATGATACCCCTGCCACAAGGAGCATGTGCTCAGTTCTGGTCTTGGACATCCAGCTGAAACCCACAGTGGGTGGCCAGAAAGAGCCAACAGAGGTACAGAATCTTGCCATGTAGACTCAGTAGGGCTCAGTAGAGGTTCTGATTAATTCTGATCAAGGATGCAAGGATGGTTTTACTGAGGGAGTGGTATTTGGGCATGACCTCAAGGAATAAAGAGGTGGTAAAGAGGAAGAAGGACAGGCCTCTACTTTTGCTCAAAAGCAGAGAGGGAAGCAAAACAGCAAAGAACACAATATGAAGTGGAATAGAATGGACTAGAATGTACTCAGAAAATAAGTTCTAGGATTAGATCATATGGTGAAAATTGAGTATATTTTCCTAAATATACATGCATGCCACAAGATGGGCTCACTGTGAAAGGCAAGTAAGGTAAGAACCGAGAATATCCAAGGGTCCAGAAGATTAATGTTCTCTAATTCTAGCAAGTTAAGAAAATGGCAGATGGATTCTCCCACATTGTTTAAATCGCTTTTTCTTTTGCTCTCATTATTATTAATTTTGTTTAGTAATTTCATTTTTACTTAATTTTATTTTTGCCAAGCACAAATAGTCAAATCCTCAATTTTATAGTATAGAATGCAACTGACTCCACTGTCTTGCAAGATATGAAGAGATGGGGAGGAATGTGGGAGAAGAGATGAAATTGGAAGAGCCAACATTTAGAGGGGTGTGCTTTAACTCTCCAGGTCCAATAAAGACCTGATTCTGAAAAGTTCAGTTTGGCAAAAGAGAGAGACAGAGAGAGAGGAAGGAAGGAAGGAAGAAAGGAAGGAAAGAAGGGAGGGAGGAAGGGAGGGAGGGAGAGAGGAAGGAAGGAAGGAAGGAAGGAAGGAAGGAAGGAAGGAAGGAAGGAAAAGATTAGTCTTGTGTCCTTTTTCAGGATTTATGCATATTTGGTGCCTAATGAGGGAAAATCCCATGGACTTTCAATCACCTACGCATTGTTTAAACCATGCAGAGTTGGTTCACAACAGGTAAAAATAAATATTGACCAAGCATGGTTTGAAGGAAAAAAAAGGGAAGGAATTGGCTTTACTTTCTTAAGTTTTCCTAGATAGCTTGAAATTTCTAGATGATACATATTGCCTTCAGAATTAGAAGATATTAAAGCCATTCTATTTATGGAAAAATTCTATTTATTCTACAAATACTTGCAGAATTAGTATTTGCCAAGCACTCTGCTAGGCAATTGAGACCAGTAAGGAAAGGGCAAATATTTCAGTCCCTGCCCTTATGAAGCTTTCGATCTAAGGAGGCAGATGTCAATCATGCCATTACTTTGGTATTATGAAGATATGTGGGCTGCTGTTAGGATCTAACCTACTCTGGGGGTCACAGACTAAATTCCCAAGGGATGAATTTGATGTTGCCATCTGAAGAATAAGTAGGGTCTGCTTGACCACTGGGGGCTCATGCACCTACTTGGGAATTGAGAAAGTGTTTCGCAATTCTTCACAGTAATGGTCTACGTTTTTTAAGGATAAACATTCTGGATTGTGTAGATGGCCACCTCCTGACCAAGTGCTGCCCCATGCCTTCATTGCTCACATTGTCTTTTCGTCTGTGGTCACCTTGCAACAAGCTCTGCCTGGGGGACAGGTTGGAAGCTTGTTACAGCAACCACCTATGTTAGGAGTTGATGGTGGTTTCGAAGAGAGTAGTAGCAGAAGTGGTAGACAGAAAGACGTGGGTTCCAGTGGAATTCAGGAGATAGAGCTTGTAGGCACATTGGTTACTGAGGGATGGACAAAGGAAATGGGGGTGTGAGAACAAAAGGGTGATACCAGTTTTGACTTAGGTCACCCTGTGAGGGCTAAAGCCATTAACTGAGGTAAGGAGATGGTGGTGAGCAAAACGGGCTCTGGGTAAACCCTGTGTGTGTTCGAATCCTGGCTCTGTCACTCTGTCCGTATGACTGGCTGAATAACTTACTCTAACCTCTTCTGCAAGTTTGGAGATGAAAACAATTTTATATCCGTGGAGTTACGATGGCTAATTATAGGTATAGTGGTGGTAGTGGTGTCGTTTACAATAGGGATAGATTTGAGGGGGGACATAGGAACCTGGTTTTGGAAGTGGCTTATAAATATCCAAGAGGAGGAGCCAAGCAGGCAATTAACACGTATGGGTAGGAGCGCTTCAAAACAAAACGAAACAAACCGAGCTGGAGGACCAAAGCAGAGAATCCTAAGCATGATTTTGACTGTGTGCTCATTTGGTTCATTGGAGTAAGGTGCTGATGAGAGCACAGTGTATATAGAAACAAGGGAAACTGTGATTTTGGGACCACACCCCCCAGCCCAGGCAGCCACACCTTAAAGGGATGTCCCCGTCCATATCCAAAGACCATGGACGTGACTGTGCGCCGGAGCCAGGAGCCACGGCGGGAGTGTCCTAAGAATCAGCCCCTTGGGGCAGGTGTATGTAAATGACATAGCAGTCCAAACAGTATACAGTTGGCATCTGAAAACATCCATCTCAGCACTGTATTTATTTCAAGGGAGGAGCCCATGCTCGGCAGCTCCATAGTTTGGTTTGAGGGCTGAACCTCAGGCAGAGGTTGAAGGGAAAAAATGTGAGCTTTGACTTGACTATCATTTGTCTTACTCTGCAGGGGGAGAAACAAATCACAGTGGATAATGATAAAAATGCATAGCATTAGCATTTCATTGGCATTGCAGTTTGCTTCGGTTCTGCCTGGTGTGGTGTTCACTTCAAACAGCTTCCAGAGTCACTTTGTATTAGCCTCAAAGTGAGATTTCATTCCCTTTATTGCCTAACATTCTAATAATTTTATTTTCAGGGGCCTAATGTTCTCATTCTTTTCTTTGTTGCGTATCTAATGCTTTTGCTAAAACTAAAGTCTTTTCAGTAAATAGGCCAAAAACAATTACCAAGGCACAGTGCACTGAAAAGTTATGCCTATGGGTATACATATTGCAAGGCAAGTGTGAGGAGAAGCTCTGTTTTGTCTGTGCTTGTAAATCAGTGTATCCAGCAGGGATGCTCTAGGCTGCTGAAGTGAGGGGGGCCATGCCCGCTGCCAGTTTTCTTGGAAGGGGAATCAATCAGGCGCTGCCTATCATCAACACCTAGTGTACTGTGGAATTCCTAGGCGCCTTGGCAGACCCAAAGCAGGTGAAATGCATGTTATCATTGCACTCTTAGAGCTCATGCTTTAAAGTAGGAAGCAAGGGGATCATGGGAAAATTTCTAAAATGAGATAGACACACCTCACAGGACAAGGTCTAGGAAGAGGCCAGGCACAGGAAATCACTGGTACCAGTGCCCTGAGTTGGAATAGCCATGGCCTCTTCCTGGAACAGAAAGAAGCTTGATGAACCTGCGGAAGAGGGGTAAAAGTTGAGTTTGGAGAGGTAGGAGAGGTCCAGATCAAGGACTTTTGTGAGCCTTGGGAGGTGTTCGGGATTTTATTCTAATTGCAGTGGGTGGTGATGATAGGTTTAAAGCAGGAGAGTGATTCGGACAGGTATGAGTGTCCCTGAAACCTCTTAGCACCGCTGCTACAGAGAAATAGGACAGCTGTCTCCTTTGACACCTGTCTCCTTGGGATGGTTGCTTATTTGGGACTTTGGTTACCTTTCTAGGTGGACTGATTTTCCCGTTTATATCTTAGGTGAGAAGAGCATTGTTCGCCCTCATCTCATGCTACTTAGGGCCAGTCCTGACCCTCCCAGTAAGTGAAATAGGGTCATGACATAGCACCTCTGTGTCCCCATTGGTACTTGACATTCCAACGGGAAGGCAACTCAAGGAAGGCGAAGAGACCATGCATTACTAGCTGGAGCCTTGTAAGAATGACTTCTCAAAAATTAACTTGAAAATCTCCCTTTATCTAGTCTCTTCTGGTATTTGAAACATGATAAGCCCAGTGATATGTCTTAGACAACTTGGTGATATTGACTGAATTGAAAGGGAAATATCTTTATTAAGTAAAAATCTATTGTGAACATGTTCTCTTTAGCAGCATGGACATTAGGTGACCCAAGTCAAGAATCACAAACATTCACCAAGGACACTCCATGCGAGATGCCTAACAGGCTGATGAAGTGTGTGCTTAGGTCACAAGCAGGGCCATAAATATTTAAAAATATTTTTGGTTCACCAATAATTAACTGATTCCAATGCCAAAAAAGGAAAGGAATTTTTAGGAATTTTCTTACGTGGTTTTGTGATTGGGAATAATTTTTGATATGAATTCTATGTGGGCAAGGATAAAGGCACCGTCATTTTTTATAACTTCGGGCTTTTTCATCCATCCATATAGAAACTCTCCCACTTCTGCCTCGGGCTCTGTTCATTGTCTGAATGAGTGTGCAAACTCATGCTTTCTTCAAAGGACAATTTCTACAAAATCCTGGGAGGTGAAACATAACCTCTGAAGGATAATCAAGGAGTTACAAAGAGTGAGGTCCTTGAGTATCTCTGAGTTGGGGCAATTTGAAACCTCAGACATTGGGAATTCTTATACTCAGGACTCTATCCTCCTCATTAATTAATATGGAGGAGAACAAAATTTACATTTCATGCATGGCCTGGTAAATAATCATGCAGCCCCTCCTAATCACAAATAACCCGTAATCATCATGTCTCCTGACAGCAGAAATGGATCAATAAAAAGTTATTCAGAGTTGTTCATAGATTTTTTAAAAATGAGTATGGAAGGGAAATAGAGAACAGAAAAAAAAAAAAGGGGCCTCCCGAATTGGATCCCAAACTTGCCTGCACATTGAAGTCATCTGGGAACCTATTATAGGTTCCAGCTCTCCCAGGCTCTACCCCAGACCATTGACATTAGTCTCTGGAGGCTGTGCGCAGCCAACAGTACTCTTCATGCTCCCCCAGGAATTCCAGTGAGCGGCGAAACTGGGAACCAGCCAGCCTGTAGAGCCAGGCTCCTTGAAGTACATGGCACACGGTGGGAAGTGGAAAAACCAGTTTCTGGATTCTACAGATTACGGAGGATTGGTTTTGCTTTGAAAAAACCCCATCCCAATTCAAAGCTGATTTTGAGCATTCTCGATCAATGTTCTGCATTATCCAAACTCTGGAAAACACATACTCCAGAAATCATGTGCATGTTTATCCATTAACCAAAAATATTTGTTAAAAAAAAAAAGTATTTGCAGAGCACGTGTTCTATGCTTCACCCCAGACTCTTCACCTTAACACTGGGGGCCCCTGAACGGACTTGCACATGGAAGCTCACTTCTCTACCATCATGTCCCAAGCGTGATCTCAGTCTAAGAAGAACTGAGCACAATAATCTGATAATAATAAGCCCTTCTGGCTTCCTGGGATTTTTCCTCTTGGGTTTGTTTTTTCAGTACGGTCAGAATGCCCTGCTAAGGATACTAACTCATCAGGATGGAACCCTAAAACCAACAGTTGTGGCTCACATCCACATTCTAATCCATCTGTATACCTTGGACATTGCTAACAGTGTCCAGCCTTGGCCATGAAGATTTAGCTTTGCCTCTTCCCCCTCTGACAGTGAAACATAAATCGGTGAAGCATAGAACTCTTCACCTTAACACTGGGGGCCCCTGAACGGACTTGCACATGGAAGCTCACTTCTCTACCATCATGTCCCAAGCGTGATCTCAGTCTAAGAAGAACTGAGCACAATAATCTGATAATAATAAGCCCTTCTGGCTTCCTGGGATTTTTCCTCTTGGGTTTGTTTTTTCAGTACGGTCAGAATGCCCTGCTAAGGANCCCCAGACTCTTCACCTTAACACTGGGGGCCCCTGAACGGACTTGCACATGGAAGCTCACTTCTCTACCATCATGTCCCAAGCGTGATCTCAGTCTAAGAAGAACTGAGCACAATAATCTGATAATAATAAGCCCTTCTGGCTTCCTGGGATTTTTCCTCTTGGGTTTGTTTTTTCAGTACGGTCAGAATGCCCTGCTAAGGATACTAACTCATCAGGATGGAACCCTAAAACCAACAGTTGTGGCTCACATCCACATTCTAATCCATCTGTATACCTTGGACATTGCTAACAGTGTCCAGCCTTGGCCATGAAGATTTAGCTTTGCCTCTTCCCCCTCTGACAGTGAAACATAAATAGGTGTTTCCTTAACTACCTTGAAAGGGTATTTTCTTATATAATCACCTTGAAAAAAACTTACAAGTGTTTTTTTCTAATTATGACAATAATGCATATATTTGTAAAATATAGAAAATGCTTTATTTTAAATCCTAGAATCAGAAGTAGCCAGTGTGAATACTTTTGAATATTTTCTTCTAATCTCCTATTATATATATGTGTATAAAATGTATATATATGAAAATTAGGGATCATACAGCGTGTAACTTTAATGATTTTTTTTACTTTTCATTACATTGTGAGGATTTTCCCATGTCATTAGATAGAAGACAAGATTTTAATGTATGAATAACATTCCACCATATAGATGCACATTTTTAACCATTTTGGGGGGGGGTTGCCATCGAAAACAGTAGTGCAAGGACATTCCTGAATTTAAATTTGTTGATAACTTATTTCTTTAAAGATAAAGATAGATAATTACAAGAGTAAATTTATGAAGATGAAAATCATTTAAAAATATACTTTAGAGACGCTTGTGTGGCTCAGTGGATTAAGCATCTTCCTTCAGCTCAGGTCATGATCTCAGGGTCCTGGGATCGAGCCCCTCATCAGGCTCCCTGCTCAGCAGGGAATCTGCTTCTCTCTCTCTCTCTCTCTCTCTCTCTCTGTTTCTCTCTCTCCTTCCTTCTGGCCCTCCCCACTGCTCGTTTTCTCTCTTTCTCAAATAAATAAATAAAAATCTAATAAAAAATATTCTTCATATGTATAGCCAGATTTTCTAAAAAGATTTCACCAACTTATGCTCTGACTGGCCACATGGGAATGTTGTTTCACTTTAGGTTTGGAAACACAGTGGTTTGTCTTCTTTTTTATATGCATTTGTTGATTTGATAGTTTAAACGTTATCTCTTAATAAATGTGTTGGTCTGGTGTGTTCGAACCCATAGCGCACATCTGAAAAAATGCAAAGAATACTCATATACTCACCACCCACATTCATCAGCTGTTAGCACCTGCACGACCCATTACATTTCTTTACACACATTGCATTTCTCTTCCATTTGCCAAATCACCTGCAAGTAAGCTGCAGACGCCATGACACATCGGCCCCAAAACTTAGCATACACATCTCTTGTTTTAATATGTGTATTGGATTATAAGCACGGTGGAACATTTCACCCATTTTCATAAGCCATTTGTGTTTGTATTGCTTTTGTGAGCTGTCTCTTCCTGTCCTTTGCTCACTTTTCCCCTGAGGATGTGGTACTTGCCTCATCCGCCTCTATGATGTCTGTGAATGAAAGCTGTCTCAGATGCCACCCAAATGCCCCTTAAACCCACACCCAGGGAAGCTTCTTCTGTGATTTAAGGCGTGGCTGTAGCGCTTCTGTCTGTGGCAGGAGAAGCGTCATATTCAGTCCGTTGACCGTAAGCACTGTATTCTTGATCAGGGACTATGGGACTCAGTACTTGAAGGTGGATGAGGAAGCACAATGAAACACTCTAACTAGTGGGAACACAGAGAGTGTCTTGTCCTTTCAGTGACATGAATCGTTTTGCTTTTTAGTTGAACCCCGCGCCCCCCCACACACACACACTCTGTGTACTGCCTTTTAAGTATTTGAAGATAAGTCTTACCAAATAAAACCACTATGCCTGGGGCCACTACTTCGATGTGTTTGCGGTGGGGATTTCTGCAGAACTCTTTGCTCTCCAGTTCCTGAGCCTGCACACCCTCACAGAGAGGTGGGCCCCTGGAGTCAGACCAGGAAGACTCCAGGTTTGCTGCATTGCACCTTGCCTCTCTCCAAGGCAAAGGGTTGACATTGCTTCCTTCCTCGGTGAATTGTTTTAATAGGCACCTGAGTTTGCCAGCCAGTAGGTCACAGTGGGTCAGTTCCCATCCTGGCAATGACAGACGGAAGGAGCTTTCAAGTGTCAGGCCCTGAGCTTTGCACAGGCACTTCCCTCTCCCATGTTCGAAGGCACGACTGTTTGTCTTGTGGCTCTCTTTTTATTAGTGTAACATTCAATCCTAGAAATGCGGTGGTATTAAATGTCAGGCTGAGTTTGTGCAAGGCCTGGCCTTCATGCAAGGTGCAGACACGTGTAATGCCTCTGGGGAGCTCTAGCTCCTCTATCTGGCTCCCTTCCCCAGCCACCCGACTCACCCCCATCGTTCCCCCTTCTCTCGCTCTCTCCACTGATTTCCCCCTGCCCCTCAAGACAAGATCGTGTGGGTGTTGTACCCATGGTTTCCAGGAGCTCTCTCATGTTTCACAAAATGAGTTTTTTCACAAAACCACGAGATAAGAAAGTAACAGAAGGTGAATGCAGAGGCCAGGCGGGTTTCATAGTTGACAACAACAGCTCCAGACATACCAACAAACCCATATGGCAGGGACAAAAGCAATCACCTGTGTTAATGATGTGTGTTTAAGTTGACCCCTCTCCCCTCTCAGGGTCCCCCCACCCATGACAATGAATGAATTGAGAGAGCTGCTTACTTGGTTCATAGTAAGAAAACCTCTGTCTCTGGAGTGAGCCCTGTTAACAGCCTGTCCCAGAGAGAGAGGGACTCTGGCCCAGTGGGGTATCCTGCTTTTCCTTGGCCTCATTCCAAGGCAGGGAGGGGTACGCCGAGAGAGCACCTCTGCTCCCACTCACATAAAGACTGCCAGCCTGAGGAGACCGGGGGCAGCGTGGTGCCACCACAGACAAGGGCTCCCCTTCCTGTCTCCTCATCCAGAGCTGGAAGCTGGGGCTTTTGCGGAGCAGGGCTGCCCCTCTGTGCTCTGAGACTCAGGGGAGGTGGCTTTCAGGGAAATCCACATGGCTCTGCGAAAATGTGTTGCCCTCTCTGCTCCAGTTCAGACCGTTAGTGGCTTTTATTAGCACTCAGCTATCTGTCATCATTCTTGTATGGTTTTCTCAAAATTTTGACTTAAACTAAATTTATTTATGTGAGTCTATACACATTACAGTTAAATATTCATTATAGAAATCTTATGGGATCTGAAAAACCACACGAAAAACAAATCCCAGTCCCATAGTTCCAAGATAACCACTGCTCGTAATTTGATGTCTTTGTTTCTAACATTTCATGGGCTTAAAATTACATCTTTTTCTTTACCAAAATGGGATCATTCTGCACACAGTATTTTATAGCTTTGCTTTTCTCATTTAACATTGTACTGTAAGCATTTTTCTATTTCATTAATGTTCTTCTATTACATAATTTTATTGGCTACAGAGTGTTTCATCCTATGAAAAGGTCACTGTTTATTTATGAGTGCCCTATTTTGGGACATTATTTAGGATATTTCAAGTAGTGTGCTATTATAAATAATATTTAAGTGAACATCCTTAGAAGCGAATCTTTCCACAAATGCCTGAGTACTTCCTTAGGACAAATGTTTGGAAACAGAATCACAGACTCAGGAGATGAGCACATTTCAATACATATTGTAACACTCTCCACAGAATACAGCATGCCAATTTATATTCCAAGCCCTGCTCCCCAACTAGATTATAAATTCTGTGAAGCACACTAATATGGACCCCCCCCATAGTGGGACAGTATTTGGTATAGAGTACAAACTTAATAAAAATAAAATGAATTCCACTTGACTTTCTTGGTTACCACATAATTACCCAAGCTCCCCTTGCTACCTTTGCTTGGCTCCATGTTATGCCAAAGACAAGCGTGTGCCACTCAGCTAAATATCAACAATAGCAGGGACCCTGATCAAAAAGTCCAGTTACCTCAAAACTGATACTAATGGCCAACACACCTTGTGAGGTCCCAGCAATACGTATCAGGTTAGAAGAATCTGGGAGCTTGAATATGGATGGGAAACTTACTATTTACCATGATACTAATAACCCACTGTTACGAATGAGTTGATCACCTTCCTAAAGAGAATAGGACTGAGGATGTGGTTTAGGATGTGGTCTGGCCCCACCCACGTTACTGTACTAAAACACCGGAGCTCTGCTGGTTCATGGGCCGTAGACTCTCCAATGTGAGGCAGTGCTGTTTCAATAAATAAATCAGGGCTTTGTTCTCACATGAAAAACCTCATCCTTCCTACTCTTCCTTCTCTCCCACTGCTGTGCAACATTGGAGTGCGTGTTTCCATGAGCTACGGTCACTGGGCACTGTTTCTGAAGAGCCGCCATGTTTCTCGAAGATGCCGTTCTCTCCCTTGCTCTCGTTTCTGAGACCTGATGTCCTTTCGCCAAGATCTCTGTGGTAGCCTCCTGCCCAGCATTCCCCAGATACCCTCTCTCTCTCCTGCAGGAAACCATCAGCCCAAACAGTTCTTACGAGATTCTTCCTAAAGCAAGGCCTTAATCCAGTCCCACCCACCNATCCCCAAATCATCCAAGATGTTCCCTTGTTTTCCACTCTAAGTTCAAATTTCTCTTCCCAGCAAGAAAGACCTTCCACTAAATCGTGCCAACTAATGCTCCTTCTCTCACAGCTGGCTTTCAGGTACCCAGTTTATTCATGATTCCTTGTGTACACCCTTTGCTTTTTCAGGCTCCAAAAGCCTTTGCTCAAAAATTTCCTTTGCCTGGAACTCCTGTTATAACTCCACCCTAACCATCAATGTATTTGTCTATTCTCCTATGCTTATTTGTAAGCTCTTTGAGTATAGATACTTAATCTTATCCATCTTAAAGATCCCTCTCAGGGATACAGTTGCGTGGGTTGGTGAAAAGAGACCCAGGATGTCTGGTTAATTTCAGAGATGTCATTTTTTGTATTCAACTTAAACTAGAGGGATATACTGGTCATAGGGGGGAAAAAGGTCAGACTATTGTTTTTGACGGTGGTGTGTGTACAGTGGCATCAAGTTACATAGTTCATGCCTCAGGTCTTTCACACAGATTGAAAATTAAAGACAACAGCATCGTACAACTAGTTGTTGGTTGCTTCCAGCTTGGCTGGCTTGGACAGAAATGTGAGCCAAGGGCTGTGGGTATGTTTCCAGTGACAAGTCACATCTGGCCATGTGTGTCGCTGACTGCCCAGTTCCACAGAAGAACGACTGATGGTGTGTGAGCAAGGATCGGATGCGTAGCTGGCAACCGTGACAAAGCTTAGCCGAGTGCTTTCTAAGGAGTTCCTGGAGCCCTAGTGTTCTGATTAAAGTGCCCTGCTGCTGAAAGCTAGGGCTGCGCCCGCTATTTCAGAAGCCTAGAACCGGTTAGGCAGAGATTTGGCTTCATAAATACAACGGTTTCTCAAGGCCTTAAGCCCTTCATTGGTCCCTCCCTAAAGGTGAGATTTTATACATTTTTCCCGGTTTTATACTTTCTTATTTCCCCCCCGTATTTCCAGAAGTAAAACAAAACAAAACCTTTCCTGCTTTCTTGGCCTTCGTTGTCCGGTTTTAAATTCGGAGAAATGAATGCGACTCACTTGAGAAGAATGCATCTATAGATGTGGCTTTCTTGTTCGTGGAGAAAATAATCAGAAAAAGTAAAAATTTTGGATAAATACAAAAACATAAGAATTTGTATGAATACTTAGGTTAGAGTTTAAAGAACCTTTAGTAATCAATCATCTTATCCAAGGTCTTTATTTTGTAGATGAGGAATCTTAGGTTTGGGGGGAAAAAGGGCTCCCAATACCATAGCACCAGTGAATCAAGACTGAACATAGAATCCAGGTGTTCCGACTTATAGTTGAGATGTAATACTCCATACTGTTCATTCCTTTCTGAGGAAGTACACTTGCCACCCACACTCCCAAGCACGTCCGTTCTACGGAGGTGAGTCCAATAGTTAACATTATTTCACTTCTTTTTTTAGCCAGAATGCTATGGTTATAGTAAGTGTTTTTATTCACCAGCTGCCCTGTTCTTGTTCAATGCATATAGTTTCATGTTGGTTATTTTTCTTTAAACTTTCGAAGACTGCAAAGCAAATTTTTCGTGTCTAAATCTCTTCATTCACTCTACCAGAGGGCTTCCCCCCCCCCTTTTCCTCCCCTTCCTCTTATCTAGGGGATGGGGAGCAGTTACGTGCTTGTTTTCCTTGATTTTCAGTCTCTTCTAACTTGGTTTTATCCACCTTGATTTACTCTAGGGAGGCAATTCTTTGTTTCAGACAGATTTACTGTATCTCTTTGCCAGCTAGATGATATGGTGCCATATCCCTCAAGACCGCAGACCTGTGATACATTGTCTCTTTGCAGCAGCATTTCTAAAATTGTCAGGAATATTTCCCAAAGATACATTAAAGATTGAATCCTAGAAACAATTAAATAAAAACAGAAAGAGATTAAAAAAAAAAAAAGGTACTGGTAACACTTCCCAGAGTTGAGGTCATTAGAATCCAGTACAATGTGACTAATTACATGTATAGAAATGCCACATGCCAAATCATGTTCCCACACACAGAGCTACTAGGAGTAAGATGTAATACAACCTAGGTAGGAGTCAGAGACTATACCCTTCTTTCCTCTCTCGCCCAAGCCCTGCGTCTACCCTCCCTCTCTACCTACAGGCAAGGGGAAAGAGTTGGCATGGCTTAGTGTGGGGAGGAGTGGGTGGCAGTCATGACCAGGACACCCAAAGTAGGGAGTATCATGCAAGCCAGAATTTTCCAGAGGGTTGGTTAACCAGGCATCAAACACTGAGGAGACCATACAAAAATCTGTGCTCCGGAAAGTTAGAAGTAATTACGGTCAGAGTCTCAGAGCTATGAAGACACGAAATACAAGAATAAGGAAGTCAGTCGGGAAGGAGGAAGAGGGAGAATCTGTTTTTCAGTAACAAGGTACTCTTTAGCTTACCTTCTGGACCTGTCAGCCAGTTCGTGCCTGCTCAGCGAGAGGGCTTGTTTTTCTTACAGGGCCAGAGGATACATGTATATTTTTTCTTTAAAAATATACAGTTAATATTTGTTCAGCTTTGAGATTTTTTTTTCAGTGATTTCAGATTAACCTATTATCTGATTCATTACTTTAGGAAAACTGCTTGATAAGGCAGAGAGATCTCACAACCAGTCTTCTAGGCAGATGAAGGTAGGGCTGACAGGAAGTTCTGATACCTGTGGTACATAGTTTCTAAGATAATGCTGACTCTCTTCAAGCTTCTCAACAAAACGGGCAGAGTTGGATCCCTGAATAATATGGAGATTCTTCCTGAGCCAAGACTCTACTGGAACCTTCTCAAGAGGGTTTTAAGAGGCAGAGGGACAGCATTCTTCCTTGTCTTGCTAGTCTGCCAGCCCAAACATGACGTCTTCTGAACCTCTCCCTGTTAGCTCTTTTTGGTTCAAAGTTTTGTGAAGAGTACACATCCTCTGTTTTGATTAATTTTTTAAAAAGAGAAGGAGACCAAGAGATATGTGTTGAAATTAAAAACAGGGCACCTGGATGGTACAGTTGGTTGAGCATCTGACTCTTTGTTTCAGCTCAGGTCATGATCTTGGGCTCTGTGCTTAGCATGGAGTCTACTTGGGATTCTGTCTCCCTTCCCAGTGTTCCTCAACCCATCTGTCACACATAAATAAGCCTTAAAAAAAAACTACAGTATTGTGACTTTGTATAATTAAATAAGCCTTCGAGATCCTGGTCTCCTGACCAAAAACTTGGGATCATATTTGACCTGCCAACTTTATAGGTTATTAATGAGACTAATAAACATGAAAATTCTTCAAACATCTTTCTAATGGAGGTATTGCTATTATCCAAGCTCTCTCAAATCGTTCAGTTGATTAGATGGTGACATAGCTTACTCATGCTTCTCGCCATTTATCTCTGGAGATGCTCATTTTAAATCTCCACGTCAAAATCCCAGCACATAGGCATGAATATGGGTCTGTGTGCCTCGTGTCATTCTCTAGGGAAAGTGCAGACCACATCACTCCCGTGGGCTGCAGTCAAAGGAATGACCACAGGCCTAGCACATTGTAGACTCCTCTGACCTAAAAGCCCTTCCCACACAGAGGTTGCTATTTAAAAAGCTAATGAGAAAATACAAATAGCCCCAGGTCCCAGCCACTACCTGAAATGGAAAGCCAGAATGGGAGATACTCTTTCCCAAGAAGCAGGTAACTCCAGCAGCCTATGTTCCTGTTGTAAACAGCCACACTATTGAGGACATCTTCCCTCAAGGCCACTGGACCTACCCTCCACACCCAGAACCCAGTTGGGTTCCCTCAGGAATAAGTTCAGTGACCTCTAAGAATGGTCAGGATTTTCTACTTTGACTTAATTGATTAGACTCAGAAACTTTGAAGGTAAGACAGAATCTTATAACCCGGAGCCCCGCCCTCGTAAGCATTTGGCCTTTGTTTTCTCTCACTGCTACAAGGAATATTGTTCACAGCCCCCAAGGGAAGGGAGATGGGAGGAAAGGGCCAGGAGCCCATGGCAAGCAGTCTGAGTCTCCTGCTCCACCTTGGCCTGGGGCGCTTTCCTGTCACTGGTCCTGCTTGGAATGGTCCCTACAATGCACAAGGAATAGTCCCTACAATGGACGTGAGCAAAAGCAGCCCTTCAGGGGAAGAGCGGACAGGTCTGGGGAGGTTTCAGAGCCTGGTCCATCCTAACCCTATGGTGATGGGGTGATGGTTTTAGACTCTTTTAGAAAACTGGAAGAATGATTTCCTGGAATCTGAGACTCTCTTAGATGTCTACCTGTTGAGCAGACACAAGGCATCTCTCCCACTTTCTCCCATTTTTAGAGCAAGACCTTTGCTTTTATATCTTGAATATCTCATATCCATGACAAAGTCATCATATGATGTCCAGTCAGGAGGTCATTCAGTCAGGAATTAAGGTTCAAATGGGATGGGCCATGTGGGAAAACCAGTTAAATAAACTAAATATGTCATTTAAGCAAGAGGGGCCTGGTATGGCTATCAGAAAACAGATGGTACACCCAAGAGATTAAAAATCCCAGGGAAAAAGAACAGGGAATGACAGGCCACAGGAAACACAAATGTTAAAACAGCAGGTGTGTTTGTGTACTTTCCCTGTTGTAACGCGGCAGTAGTTGGCCCTATGCCCAGGCCAATGGTGAAGGACTAAGGACAGGTCGGGGGAAGCTGAATAAAGACTGTAGGAATAATAGGGCTTGAAGGCCCAGACTAGTAATCAGGAAGGTTCGAATCCCAGCCGGCCCCCACCTACCAGATCTGACCTTGACATAGTTATTTATATTGCTTGTGTTTCAGTTTCATCTGTAAAATAGATACTTAAAAAAAAATTAGGATTAAATGAGCCCATGTAACACCTGAGCCCATTTCCTGGCATTATTACTTGCTAGTATTAAGTATTCCTGCTATACAGGGATCTCACAGGGATGTTGAAGAGGCTAGGTAAAACCATATATGTAGTATGTTTGGCACAGTACTCAACACACAGTAGTTAGTGAAGAACAGCTATACAGAACTAGGCAACAGTCTGTTTTAAGGGGCATGACGGCAACAAAGAGCTAGGCAGAGGGTTGAAAATAAGTGTGTTGGAAGCAGGATACATCCTGAAGAACGTGGCCTTGGCTAGAGGGACTCAGACTGGCAGATGAGTAACACAGACACACAGACCAGCAGTGGAGGAGTTGGGAATTCGGGCAGACAACAAGGGAGCACCGAGAGGGCAATGGCTAATTTTCAGAAAAAGAGCTGCCCCAGCCAAGAAGTCACCACTTACAAGAGTATACGTGACCAATTCCCAAGTCTGGCTAGGCTAGGACCCAAAAGTAAAAATAGATGAATTGACCCCACTCTGTCTTATTCTGATGGGAATACGGCAGAACCGGTATGTCCATTGCCATTGCCAAATGAAAGATGATGGCTCATCCATGTTCAACTTCAGCTTCCTGTTAGAGAAATTATTTCTCTGTCTGCTACAGACTTCATGAGTCTGTTGTCCAAAATAATTAGGTACCCATGCTACAAGCTACCCAGAGCTATCCTCCTAAAAAGCTTGCCAACAAACAATAGTATCTTGGAGAGCTGGGGGGGCTGTCTTGTTAAAAGAAAATTGTAAGCGTGGTTTTAAGCCTTTTGCAGCCTTGACTACCCAACACTTGACAAAGATAATTGTTTAGGCCCAGAGCTTTTATTACCTTAGGAAAACCAGGGCAGAGAGGGCTTGCTTATCACAGTGAATTAATTATGAGATTCTTTTTTTCAGGTGTTAAGTACCCAGCATTTCTGTTCAGAGTAAATTTTAAATGCTTTTCTATCAGTATCTACCTTAAAAAGAGCAAAACATGCCCCCAGATTACTATACTGTCTTTAGGTCAAATTTGTGTTTCATTTATGTTTTGGGTAGGTTCAAAGGAAAGTATATGCCAGAGAAACACACATCATGAAATATACCAAAGTCTGGGAAAGCAAAACCAAGACCATTCAAAAGCTCTGAAGCAAAGAACACCTTAATTTTGACTATAAAGCAAATTTTACTTTGTAATTTACCCTCACTTGCCTTATTCAGCTTTGCTCAAAGTGAGACCCTGACTCTGATTCTCCTAGAGAAGCAGTCTTGGCTCTCTTTGGATATTAGACATGAGTCCAGTCATTGTTGTGGTTTTTATACAGGTCATTCCAGAAACCCCCAACCTGGGGCTCAGATGGAGCTCTTTGGTGGGGGTGAAGAGAAGGAGTGAGGCAAAGCCCATGGCCACTTGCCATGATCAGGCTCGGGCTCATCATCAACATCTATCTACCTGTCACTCATCCACACAATGAGACCACCTGGGCCTCTGATCTTTAACATCTCATTCACGGTCATATGGTCCTACCTCTAAATTACTGGAGTATTGTTTTAGGTTTTTTTGGTTTTTTGTTTTTTTTTAAAGATTTTATTTATTCATTTGACACAGAAAGAGAGATTACAAGTAGGCAGAGAGAGAGGAGAGAGGAGGAAGCAGGCTCCCTGCTGAGCAGAGAGCCTGATGTGGGCCTCGATCCCAGGACCCTGGGATCATGACCTGAGCCGAAGGCAACGGCTTAACCCACTGAGCCACCCAGGCGCCCCTGGAGTATTGTTAAAGTAAGATTAGAGCCAAAAGTGAAAATGTTCATTAACCTTACATATTAAAGATAACGAACATAAACTTTGAGTTGCCAGTCATAAGAATGAAGAAATGAAGCATTGGTTACAGATTTTCCAAATGAGACACAGTGGAGATCTTTCTATACCGTACTATGAGACTTGCATAAGTCTGAGGCCTGAGGAAGCAGATGTCACCCTGATGCTTAGAATATAAGTCCTTAAATATCATATTAAAATGAGACTACTGTGTTTTCTTTGCTTAAAAAAAAATAATGTAAACTTTCCTCTTGTGCTGCATGTATATTTCCCTGCCTCTGGAGAGTCTATAATATTTCTGTGATAATTTAAGATGAAGAATCCGTAAAAGGTAAACATGAGCACAAGTAAGTATAAGGCATCATCAGATTAAATTCTTATGATTCATTAAACATCCATTAAAATAACTCATCAAGGCTAATCTGTTCGGGTGGTAACTGGTGCATTTGCACATCCCCAGCAAATCACAGGGAGCTCAGCTTGGCCCTACAGGCATCCATCTTCATCAAGAATCGTGCAGGAAGAAATAACTGCAGGCTGAAGCCTCCTCATTCCATTGTTCAGCAAGATTCTTAGAAAGGAGAGTGAAACCCACAGATCCAGTGATTTTTTGTGCTGGGAGCCATGCCTTGGCAGATGGTTCTGGCAGAACAGACCGATTTGAGCATGTTTTGTACGTGTGTGATGTGCCATCTAGTGGTTAAGTGAGCCTAAATTAATGAAAAGGAAAAGGGTCCTTTCTGGTCCCTTTCTGCCTCCTTTGCAAACTGTCTACTACGTGATTTGAGCAGCAGCAGGAGGTGTGGTGCTGTGGGCTATTATTTGGGAAAGGAAAAAAAATCTATTTTCTTAGAAGCCATATGTTGAACCCAAATTGTTGTGGGTGTGGGGAACACTGGTAATATAGTAATTATGCAAGCCAGAGCTTACAAATTGATGGCATCTGGCCTGTACTTTAACCATTTTATTTTATTGAGGTATAATTCACATATGTAGTATATTGCACAACTGTTCATCATATAGCTTGAAACATTTTTACATTCGTAAAGTTTATATGGGGATAATCTGCATCATCACCACACAGATCAAGGTCTCGAACGTTTCCAGCAGCCCAGAAGCTTCCCTCTGCCAGGGCTTAGAGACAACCCCTCTTCAGAACTCTGTCACTGTAAATTCGCAATAACATCATGAAGGAGATACTCCTAACCCTAACGTCTGAGAAAGGATAAAATCCTGTACTCCCCATTTCAACAGTTTGCCCAAAAAGGAATAAATTCCTCATCAAACATTCTGTAGCGAAACAAAGACCCCATTTCCTGGCTTTGCTGCTTTTCAGAGGCATAATGAGATCTCTCTCCCCAGTCTAATTCCTAATCTATTGCTTTTCTTACCAAGCTTCTCACTGAGAGGTATATCCACTTGGTGCACTGATTGTATTTTCCCAAGTGTCTCTGCAGGCACCCAAGTCAATTTTCAAAGAAATCCCATTACTTGTGAGCAGTATCTCAGAGGTGCCACTGATTGTCATGGTGAAGCCTATGAATTCTGATGTAGCATTTCAGAAATTAATGTGAATGCCATGTCACCGGTGACTGCATGACACCTGTTCAAATTAAGCCAAGCAAATAATAATGGTTGAGAAAGTCTCTCAACCTAGAATCCAGCAAAGGCTAATTTCTAATGAATAGCATAATGCAGTCATTGTTGCTATTTCTACAGGACCTCTTTCTGTTCAAATGAAACTAGATTCCCCCTAAATGTCAAAACATATAGTATGTCAGGAAGCAGAGCTAGTTCTGAAATAAAATTGATTTATTCCAGAGCTGACTTGTACATGCCTGTTTACTTAATTACTAAACAAACACACAATCAACCAATACGTCTAGTGAGCGTGTTACTTCTGGGTGTTTTGTGAGGTGCTAGAGTTAGAAAAGCATAAGATGTATGGGTCCCTCCCTCACTGCCATGGAGTTGGACCTTGTTTAGATCTGTGGGCCCCTGGCTTGCAAACTGGCGTTTAAGAAGATGGCTATTTCTTGGGATAATAAACAAGGCTAAAATACAGGCTTGTCCTAATGTGCTCCTCCTTACAAATAACTTGTATTTTTTTTCTAATTATTTCTGACATATTTGGAAAAAATGAAGAATGTAAAGAAGAAAATATAGAATTCCCTAATGTACAAAAATAGCCTGTAATGGCATTGTTTAATTCCTTTCAAGGAATTATAATTTTCTGTTTTTTTTCTGTGTGGGGGTGCGTATGTGTACAATTGCAGTTGGCCTTTGAACCACATGGATTCGAACTGCACAGGTACACTTATACATGGATTTTTTTCAATAAATACAGTACAGTACCATAAATGAATTTTCCTTATTTTCTTAATACTTTTTTTCTCTAGCTAACTTTACTGAAAGAAGACAGTATATAACATATATAACATACAAAATGTGTGTTGACTGTTACAGGTAAGGTTTCTGGTCTACAGTAGGCTTTTTGTAGTTAAGTTTTTGGGGAGTCAAAAGTTACACATGGGTTTTTGACTACATAGAGGGTTGGTGCCCCTAACTTGTGCTGTTCAAGGATCAACAGTATTTATTTTATGAAGTTGAGGTGATAGTACATATTTTCCTCAATCATAAGAAGCTCTTGAAACATGTTTAATACTTGAGTGAGTTCATAATTTCTGGAAGAAGAATGAAAACTAATTTCTTCTCACCATTCCCTCTTACGGGAAATTTTGATTGTTTGTTGTTTCTAAAAACAGCTATAGAGGTTTAATGTTTGTGTATTAGAAATGAAGTCTTTGACTTTCTACCACACTCAAGACCAGAACTTTCAGGATATCGTTAAATAGTAATGGTGACGCTGGCCAGCTGTGGTTTGTTCCTGGTTATAAAGGCGCTGGCTCTGGAGTCATTAAATATGATGACAACGGCTGACTTGAGTTGGGTAAAGATCATATTAAGGAAATCCTCTGAGTTCTAGTTTTCAAACATCGGCAGTGGGGAATTGAACATTCCCCACTGTCTCCCGGTGCTATTGAAATAATTAGGTCTGTCCCCATCTGGCCTGTGTGTGTGTAATACGTTACATCAACAGATTTCCTAATGTCGTCCTCTTCCACCAGAATGAACTCTGCTGTACTGTAGAGGAATGTAATGAGTTGTCAAATTTAATTCCATTCTATTGATTTTGAGATTTTAACATCATGCTTATTGTACATTGTTCTTGAGACAACTAGTTTGACAGGATCTCGACATACTCCCTGCGTCTCATTCTGGTCTGTAAATGTGGATTGCTGAAATTACGGATGGGGAGCCCGTTTGTGTCTATTATTCACTCTCCCTTTCTCTTTACCTCTTATCCCAACTGCGCATTACGTGAGGTTTTTTTTTTTCCTGTAATGAACTGACAAAGTACTTTTCTTAACTTCTCTCAAAGCACTCATCACACTCTTTCTTCTATTAAAATTTTCTCTCTTCTGTTCTTGCAGAAGTGGTCTGTGTCTTACGAGTTTGCCATGCCTACCCCTTAGCCACTAAGTGTTGTCCACCTAAGCTCTTCTGCAGGGTCCCAGCAAGTGCTTTGTTGGCAGATGGTGGAAATAGATGAGTTTTGGCAACATCCTTAGGTGTCCAGACAAAGCCCTACAGTACGCTAAGGAGGAAAGCAAGGAAGTCAGAGTGATTGCAAAATTCAGTGCCTGCCGTGCTTCTCTGTGGCAGCAGTATGAGTCCAGGAGGCATGAATCAGCTTCTGAAGGTGTAGGAGAGGGCAGAGCAGGGACAAGAGTGAAGCTAGCCCTCGTGCACCTTCCCCATCCTGTTCTTGATGGTCGGTCACCAAGAGAAGCAATTACTTCAAATACTTTTGCCTACCTCATGTATACACTCTTAAAATAAAGTCCATTTATTATATTCAAGCAATTAAAAAAAAATCATTCTGGTTGGTTAAGTGTCTGCCTTCAGCTCGGGTCACGATCTCTCGGTCCTGGGATAGAGCTCCGCATCTGTCTCCCTGCTCAGTGGGAGTCTGCTTCTTCCTCTCCCTTTGCCAGTCCCCCTGCTTGTGCAGGCTCTCTCAAATAAATAAATAAAAATAAGATCTTCTCTTTTTTAAAGATTTTATTTTTGGGGATGCCTGGGTGACTCAGTCAGTCGGACGTCTGCCTTTGGCTCGGGTCATGATCTCAGGGTCCTGGGCTACTTGCTCCGCAGGGCGCCCACTTCTCCCCCTGCCTGCCGCTCCCCCTGCTTGTGCCTGCGTGTGCTTGCTTGCTCTCTCTCTGATAGATAGATAGATAGATGATAGATAGGTAGAATCTTTAAGATTAATCTATGAGAGAGAGCACACAAGCAGGCAGAATGGCAGGCAAAAGGAGAAGCAGGCTCCCCACCGAGCAGGGAGCCCAGAGCGGGGCTTGATCCCAGGCCCCTGGGATCGTGTCATAAGCCAAACGCAGACGCTTAACCGATTGAGCCAACCAGGTGCCACAGAAATAAAATCTTTGAAGAAAATCATTCCAATACTCATCTCAAGCATGATTTCAAAATGATATCTTTCAATTGTCAATTCTTTGCCAGAGGAAGGCTTACAAAATCTAGTACATTGTAGGGTCTCCCCAACTAGACTGTAAACCACTTGAGGACAGGGATTAGGTCTTAAGTATATTCTAACCACTGCTGTGCTACACATACAGTTTAAACTTATTAACTAGTGTTTCCGGAGTTAATCAGCCTTTCTTTCCCCCTTGCGCTGTAATCTTATCGAATGGTATTCCTCACACTTAAAGACCAAAACAACTTTGAAAACAAAACAGGCCTTTTAACAAGTAGCAAGAGATAGCATCACAACCAGAAAAAATGACAGAAATTGACAGAATAAACGAAAGCAGGTGGAAGAGGAGCAGAAGCACATGGCTCAAGCTAGAATTGAAATGAATGCTTTATGACACCAGGGAAATCATTCCAGCAACGAGTCTTCTAAGTGCCCGGTCAGATTTCAGACCATCCTCGCGGGGTGGATCTAAGTAGCGGGTCCTGCTGGCCTTGTGGTTCTGGGCAGCGACTGACGTTCCTTGGAAGCCAGACTGAAAAGTTGTGTTCCATGATTACTTTCTCTTTTTCCTTAGGGTGTTAAATACCACACTATTTGAAAGCTGGGAGATCGTTGGACCTTACCCTTCCTGGTGGGTTTTCAATCTACTGCTGTTGCTAATACAAGGCTTGAACTGCTTCTGGTCTTACTTAATCGTAAAAATAGCTTGCAAAGCTATTTCAAAAGGCAAGGTAAGATGAAACTTACTGTTTCTGATATGTCCCAGAAAAATTACGTTTTTTGGTTCTTCTTAACAAGAACACTGTTATTTCGAATTTCACGAAACCTTGTATTTTTTCTTCATAATTTAACATAACCTCCTGGAAATACAAACCGAAGTTTCGTTTTCTTCTGCTTAGTTAATTTTTTTAAGCTTGCAGCATTGCTTTGCTGATGATTCCCACCGATCTGCATTTATAATTTTAGACTAGATAATGATATGTTATTTGTTGTGTTCTTTCTCTCCCTCTGTCTCCCATGGTCCTTCTCTGATTAAACTTGTGCCAAACAGAAATTTAATAACTTCTTTCTTTTTATGAGAAGCATTGCTTGATGCACTATGCCCATTTATGATTTTCCCAATAAAACTTAGTTAAATCTCTTTGTTTAAACATGGACTCATGAGGCCGATTCAGTAACGTTTCTTGGGAGTACTGACTTTTCCAGAACGTTCTCTGTGATACTTTCTTACTTTCATTGTTTATTCTCTTCCTTCTGCTACCCTGGAAGGCTGGGAAGTGGAACCCTTTACATGTAAGTTCCTCATACCTCTCTCTCTCTCCTTGTTCTGGGTGCCACTTTAGCCTGTTGGAGAGGCACTCAGAAAAAATGCTTTTGTTTCCATGCATATTGTTCTAGCTAATCAGTTGGCACTGACCAGAGGCTTTAACTGAACTGTGGCTCCCACCAGGTGCAAGGGACACCAGAAACAGCTCAGTTAGTAGTGCTCTTTGCGTGAGCTTGCATTCTGCTAAATTTTGCACCATCCAACAGAAGGAGAGGAATTTTTTTCATATGTGTGTAATATCTTTGCTAAAAAACCAGAAATAGACAGAAGTGAAGTAGGGGAAACAGAACTAAGTTGTGAAAAGGATCACCATGGCCCAGAATGGAGGCCTGAGCATCAGCCATTGCCTGGTCTGCCCTGACCACCTTGTCTTCGGTGAGGTAAACAGAGCTGGACCCTTCCATGGGACTCGGGACATCTAGTACCGTGCAGCCAGTTCTCCGTATCAGCTCTTATATAAGTCCAAAATATTTTGGTCAATTAATTGTTCAGAGGCAAAAGTTCATTTTTTCTCTGTGACCTTTCTCTGTGACCTGTATTTCTGTAAAAAAAAAAAAAAAAAAAAAAAAGACTTTTCCTCCTCTGGATACAAATTACATCAACATGCACAATGCTGTCATCATGGTAACAGTAACCGAAGACACAAGGACAGGTGGATCTGATTACTTGTATCCTTATTGCATTGCTGTTGCCACCAGACACACAGTCTTACCAAGAGACGATTACTAATTTCATTGCAGATGTCAGGCTTCAGAATATCTGAACTGCCCTTGTTGTTCACCTAGGATAGTAGATTCATCTTGACCGTGGGTTATGGACTCTCTTTTTCTATGGGTTATTTTGAGACCTTTTAAATTATTCCTTTCCTTGAAAGTGACATAAGCATAAACCCTTTTTTTTTTTTCCAAATGCAGTTACAAATCATCTTACCAAGCATGCAAGTGTAAATTGATCACTCTCTGAAACTGGAGTTTTCTTTCCTATTAGCAGCTTAATTTATGACTAATGGATGTCTAAATGTCTTGGGGCTTTACTATCATGCTGTCTTTGTGACCCATGTTTGTTTGTTAAGTCCGAGTACCCTAAACAATTTAGTCCTTTCAGTCTTTCGGTATCTAAATGGTCTTGGAGAGGGTCTGTGTATGTTCAGTCTCATCTGAGGGGCACTGGAGTGAAGTCCATTTGTACCATATTTATTTGGTTGTTTCTGGTTAGAAAGGCGCAGCGGTTCTAAGCTCTCACACAGCCTCGTCCCCACCCACCTGACAGAGATGATGTCCTGAAGCCACAGGGGCTTCTCCAGTGGGGGGCGTGGGGGGCACAGGGAGGATGTGATGTGAAAAAGCCCTCAGTTCATTCTGATACACCTCCCAGGAGACCACCAGCTCACTTCTTAGAGAAAGACAGACAGCTAGATTTGGGAAAACTTTGACGAAGCCAGGCCCCCAGGCCCCCAGGTCCCTTTTGCCACCTCACTGGGAAAATAAGTGAACGGGGCTCAGTTACTCAGAGGTCTTAAGGCATGTTGGGTAAAAACACTTACCATAATTTAGATAGCATAGGAGGTTCAAACTATTTTAATTTTAAAAGCAGTTGAGTGTTTTCTTAATCTCTCCCTAAATTACTTCCTTGCTAGAATGTGATTTTTTTTTTTCCCTTTATGGTAACACATATATTGGTGTCTGAGCTAGCCATCCTCATGACATAACAAGACTGGATAGAGGACTGAAGAATTTTGGAATGATGGAAGCCCAGTTGTGATGATCTGGTCAATAGATTTTCTTTGGGAAATATTTTAAACCAGACCTTACCCAGCGGGTTCCTAAAATGCCTCCTGCTTCCATTAGTTGTTATGTAGTATCTAAAACAAAATTTCTACTTAATTTTAATAGAAAAGAAAAACAAATTAAGTCATAAAATAATATATTTCAAAGCCAAATAAGAATGATGCTTTAAATTATCTGAGCTAGTGTATACCTCCGTTAGTGTGGTGAATCCTTTACAGGATTCTCATGGGGAACGTGACCATGAGAGAGTAAATTGATCCATTTGTACCAAAATCCTATAATGCCATTCCAATTTTATAATATGTCACTTTACCAGTAAGAGTGGGTTTCAGGATCTAGTACATTCTCATTGTCCAGAGGTACCTTGATGCCTAGCCCCCTGTGATGCTTCTAAATCCACCTCCATTCCATTCCCCAATAACTGACTTCGTCACCCAGATTGCATATCTCCCCTGCAGGAGAACTATTATGGCAATGTTCCTATCCTTTTCGATTTTTTAATGTTTGCATCTGCTTCCCTTCATGGATGATTACATGTACTCTTCTGACCTTTGCCATACCTTAATGATTCCTTAGCTGGTTACACTCACCTTCTTGGATTCCACAGGTGTCCAAGGATGACCGAAGTGATATCGAGTCCAGCTCAGATGAGGAAGACTCCGAACCTCCAGGGAAGAACCCTCACACTGCAACCACCACCAATGGGACCAGTGGTACCAATGGGTACCTCCTGACTGGATCTTGCTCCGTGGATGATTAATTACTCAAAACTACATGTCCTGAACAAAGTGAACTGTTTGTTCCTGGAAGTATTTAATAAGTTGCAAATGCAGTTCCTTTCATTATATCTCAGCACCAGAAACAAAAATTAGGATTATCAAAGCATTTTGAATAGTGCACTGCCATATGTCCTGTCTGTGAATGAAGAATTACCATTCTCTATACGTAGGCATGCTGTATGTAATTGACACAAGGGAACAGTATTTGCATTTGTACTGTCTTAGGACATTATTTATATTTCCTTTTTGTTTGTAAATCTGTGGACAAAAGAGGGTTTCCTCACCCCTTTTCTCTCTGGGTTCATGACAGTGAGGGAGATGCTCCATTTGCTTCTACCCCTTTCTGTTGCTGTAACTCAGTTTGATAGGAGCCTCAGCTTACTCTGTCACTTAGAGCGTGCAAAACCCCATGCAAGATTCTCGTACTGCTCCGAATAGGTTTGCTTTCTTTGTGTTATGGTGCCTGTTTTGAAATTGCCTATATAGCCTCAGTGACCATTTTCCCAGTGTAACGTTTAAGCAGGATGAGCTAGGCTTTTTAATTTGTCACTCTTTGTGGTCAATTCGCACACTTCAAATTAAAGAGTATGGTTTTTGAGAATTTTAAAAAATTGTTTTGTATTAAATTGCTTTGGAATAGACATCATTTCTTGTGCGCACAGCCAAGATGTCTCCAGTGAGTATGGTAGCTAGCTGGAGATGAACTTTGTAGGTTACAGAGGTTTGTTTTGTGTGTGTGTGGTTTTTGTTCCTGTTGTTGTTTTTTTCCCTCTAATGAGGTCAGTGCTCAGGCTCCCCCTGAAGGAGGACTTTTGCTTAAGGTCATAGTTAGAAACAGTGAAATCACTCTTACTACTAGGAATTTGTCCCATGATCTGAGAATAACAGTAAGAGAACAGCTGGTTTCAACCAGATTTCAGCACTACCCCTATAATTGCCACAATCTCCTGTCATGTCGTGAAAAAAAAAAAAGAAAGAAGCTAAGTGTGTTTTGCCACAGCAAAGGAGTCTTTGAACAGTTGGCAAAGGTCAGCTCTAGCCCAAAGCACTTTCTTGCAACCAGCATTCGCGGCAGTGTGGTATCTAGTATTTGATCTTGGTGTTTTGATTTTTCTGAGCAAAATAAAGCCAATAGGAGAAGGATGATTTTACTGTTTGTCTTTTCTCCTTAAATATGACCCAGAGTGACTCTCTTGTTGCTAGAAATTAAGCGGTATTGCACTTGAAGTCCTTTTGTTTGCTTCTTTGAAGACTTGTTCGGTTTCCAGGAATTTTTATTCAAATGGAGCTATTTCCAGAAAAAATAATAAAAATTCTACTGGACTATGGCAATATCAGCGATGAGAAAGACTGCTGAAAGATAAGTTGCTATAGTCTCCTACACGGCAGTGTTATTTATGTAAAAATAAGAAAACCATTCACATAAACCAAAGATTTTGTCTCTTTCCTTCCAATTTTTAGTAAGAGGGAATAAAAAGGTATTACAAACACTTATTTCGTAAACAAAACAAGAGTCCAACACCAGAACGCGGTAGCATCAGTGTGTGAGTTAGGGAATGGTAAAGATAGCGGCAGCAGAAATACTAAGGAGTGCCTGTCCTGCTTCTGGCCATTCACATTCGATTCCAACTTTTGAAAAAATTGAAATAAATCTTTGTGCCCACAATTTGCAACCTGTGCATTTATAGTTAAAATAATGCTCCAAAACGAAAACCTCACACCATAATATTAAATCTTTCCCCACCTACATATGAAATAGTCTGTTTCTGATAAGGCCCATAGCGATCATTGAAGAGCCTTAGACATATGTCTGCTTGTTTATTGAGAAAACGAAGCAACTGATTCTTCTCATAAAGTCTTATTATTTTATTTCACAAAACAGGGGTATGTCTAGAAGTATAATTTGTGGATGGTTTGAGACCAGTCATAAAACATCAAAATTACTTGTTAGTCATCTGTACATCTGCTAAAATGCAGATACATAAAATGAAACAGCAAGCATGTTGTAGCTGAAAAATGTTGAGAAGGTGAAAGTTTCCTTTCTTATCAACTAAGATATGGGAAAGAAGAGTGAATTGTACCTTGCTGTAGTATCTGGAGCAAATCCTCACAAAGGGAGAAATAAACCAGAGAACCACCATGTGTTCAAATTTGGATCATCTAATACTCTACCACAGAAGAATAATTTCAAAAGATTGGCTTGTGAATTAATGGTTTTGCGGAGTTGCATGGAAAGAAGTAAACTGAGTCTGTCCTTAGCAAAGACAAATCTAAGCAATTTTTGTTTTTCCCAGAAGTCCCTTGGAAGGAGGACTGAGAACACTCAGAGCCTCAGTGACCAATGACGTCCACTTAACACATTCCCAATGTATCTATAGGTTTTTATTTCATTTTGCATTTTAGGGCAAAGAGTTCTTTTTTGATTAATCAAAGTGGTGTTCGTAGGCCTGTTAAGATGCAAAATAATATATTTCTGTCTACTCCCCCCCCCTTATCATGGTGGCATGATAAGACTGAGAGAGAAAAATATGTGAGATATCTTATCTTCTACTTGTGCCAGGCCATAGCTTTGGAAGTGTATTTTGTATATTCAGCTGTTGGTTACTGAGAGTGTTGTTTCCCATGAATTAACTTAGTCCATGTTGATAGTTCCTTCCTCCTGGTCCTATTCAAACCTTTCCAGGGTACCAAGGGGTGTGTAGGAAGGAGTCTAGAAAAAGTAATATTTTATTCTCTAATGCTATATAGCTTTTCTAGATCTCTTAGTGGAGAAAAAAGTAGAAAATCAAGTAGAATTTGGCCTTGGGTCAATCAATGATAGGACAGTGTGTGATCTATGTATGTTCATGTATGTTTCTCCAAAAACATAAAACCAAAATGCCACTGACTCATCCTTATCCATATTTTCTTTCATAAAAACTATCCACAGTATACAAGAGAAACTTCCCACCTCCCTCTCAACTTCCTGTTCATGCGACTCACCCAGCTGAGTGTTGGTAGGACCCTTTCTCTTGCCTCAGGCTAAGATCACAGACGGCCTAAGGTCAGCATATAAGCCAAATGTAGTTCACATTTCCAAATTTAATGGTACACATGTGGAGAATAGAAGACTAACTATCAGTATTTGGGATGATTAGGTTGAGTGTTGGAAAAAATGCATATGGTTGCTATTTCACCTCAAGGTTTTGTTATCATCCAACTCCTGCCAGGCTGCTAGACAGATGGTGTCCTGAGGTACCATCAGATAACGAAACAGGTATTGGACAATGATGGGCTAGGAAGAAAGGCAGGCTCCCCAAAGAAAACAAGCAGTTGGGTCAGAGAAATCACTCTTTAGTGAGATAAAATCAGACCACGTTTAGCCAAAATGGTGGGTGAATCCCGAAATGTCCCGTTCTCTTGCCAACTTTCCATTCTGAGTATTTGATAGAGGTCAGAATTGAGCAAACTGAATGCTTTTACCTTAGGCAGAAAGGGTCTGGATCTCCCACTTTGTGTGTTTGAACCTCGTTGTTATTTGGGCTGATGTAAAAAATGAGATTTCAGTTCACCCGAGTCTTTGCAAAAGAGCTCTTCCACGAAAACTTTGTGGACACCCATGACTGTTCCCATTCTGTTTATGACTTTGTATCAATAGTTATTTTTGTCCCTTTCTCAGAAATGTTAATGCCAAAGTTGCCTGAATATTTGAGTGTTTTTTCTTAATTTGAAGTGTACAGAATAATTCCAAAGGTGTTAAGAGATTCTGTTTATTTGTGTATGTGATGATGTTATGTCCAGAGAGGCTTCAAGAAATCCTTTGGAAATAAAAGGTTAAATGTTTACATTTCCTGTGATAGTTGAGGTCTTAAGATACTAATTAGCTTACTTTTTTTTTCTTTGTCCATTGGCTGATTCCTGCTTTGTAGATAAATATTAGTATCCCTGAAATCTTTAGAACATTCAAGTAAGAAAAAGCCAAATTAGATCAAAGTCAGCCTGATGAGAAAGTGATGACAAGGCCCTTCAGTTTTTAGGTAACTTGTATGGGAAGAGAAAATGCAGTTAGCTCTGCTTATCACACTTGCCGTTCAGCGTGCTGTTCATGAAAGGAATACCCTCAGCTATCATAAGCAGGTCTTGAAGTCATGCATCATGCAGCAGATAGTAATTAGTACTGGTTCACTGTGGCCACACTAGTTAGTTCTTGATAGAAGCAGGCCAGAAGAGGACCTTGTGGGCTGCCTTTCTGTATGTGGTCCCCTCGCCTCCTCTAAGGGGACACTTAGGAGATGCTGAGGAGGCCTGTCCATTTGTCCACTCTATGTAGTTTTAACGTCCCTAATATTCAGAGGCAACATAGCTGATGCTGGTTTTCATGGAGAAAACTTTATTAGAGAGCATAAAGCATCATACAGAACAGTTTGTAAGCCCTGCAGACACGGAAAGGAGAACCATAACCTTTTCCAGGTATTTGTAACTGAAGTTCAGCCTTGAAGCCTTTGAAAGGAATGGCTTAGCAAATGGCCACAAGCTAAGACCGCATCAGCTCAAAGAAATAAAAGTCTCTGCGGCCAGATGGCCTGTCCTATGGTGTCTTCACAAGACTAGGTATTCTCAAGATTGCCAGGAACGGATGGGAGGGGATGGTTAGCCCAAGATCTGTCTTGTTCATCTCATCCACCTACATTCCTCTCAGCCTCCTGGAACTCTTGATAAGAGGAAACCAAAATATTGTCACTTATCTGCTACCAACTTCCCAATAGACTTTGGTTCAGTCTCTTCTTTTTTCTGACTGATTGCATTTTTTTAAAAAGTGTTGGGCCCATGTAAGCTTGTTTTCCTCCACAGAGGTCCATGAAAGCTTGGTTTCCTGTTTTGCTGTATGTTGCATGGCCTGGAAACCAGGAACAACAGCCATTGGTATGATTTCTATGTTAAGTGAAAAATTAGATTTTATAGAAATCTTTTTTTTTCCTCTTGGATCTACAGTAATTTTTCTAATCTGTCATTGTAAAACTGCCCTTAAAAAATTAGAGGCTTTTAAAGATTAGTTGCCAAAGATAAATTAGCTCTGTAATAGCAACAGTTACATGGCAATTCTGGGAGTTTAACTTAGAGACGCGTTAAAGATGGAATCGCCCCTCCAAGTTTGATTTCCAAAAGTTTCATAAAGCCTCCAAGCCTGTGATTCTCATCAGCTCTTGGTGTGCCCGCAGAATTGGTTAACTCCATGGCCATTTGTGGCCAAGCAAGGGGGAGAGGGTTCTTTGGGGATTTGATTTTTTTTTTCGATTTGCAGTAAGAAATAGGATAAGTGACAAAATCTTACTTGTTTTCTTAAGACAATTCAGTGCTTGAGCATCTCTGTCAGAAATGGAATGATGTACTGTTAGCCAATTAGAATTATTTTATGTATTGTTACTGTGTTTTGCTGATTTTTATATGAAAATATAATTATTCATTCTTGATCTCTGGAAGCAATCATTATTATGAGGATCATTTTACTTTGGAAACACTTTCATAATAAAGATAAGTATTAAGAGTCAAGTGTCAATGACATTTTCTGTAAGCGCTACTCAGCTGGTGTGGGTAATACATCATATCATCGCGGACAGGATTTATTTCAGGGCACACATCATTCCTAGTTTCTTGCAAAGTTTCCTTAAATCCTAGTTATCATTACAATTACTGAAAAGGTGGGATTACATTTTTACATTGTGTGTGTGTGTGTGTGTGTGTGTGTGTGTATAGCTACATATATTTAACATACAACATATATATCTCTATTTTGTCAGGCATTTAGCTAAGCTACTCCATAGTATTGCTGCCCCAGCATCCATTCTGTTTGCAAGGTGCCCTGCAGGGGCCTTAAACTGACCTTAGCCCCTCAAACAGGTGCACACCTTGGAGAGCAGCCCTCAGACTCACAAGCAAATGCAAGTCCCTGATTTGACCTTCCCAATAGCCCCTGTGATCAACAGTCTCCCCTTCCAGTGCCTTGAAGGCCTTATGTTCCCCCTAGATAAGACTGCCCTGGGGTTTACCAGAACCCCACTCTTTTGAATTGACCCATCCAGTCTTAGCCCAGGAAGCCCAAAGCACTCTACTCACAGACCCTAATAAAGGCATGTGCCCCAGGTCCTGTTTCAGTCTTCACCCTGCCATCACCAACCCATGTGGCCCCCGGAGGCACGCCGTGTATGTTGCTCCCGCTCATGACCTATGAATAATAAACCTCTCTATTTCAGTTTCTCTTGTGGTCTCTTGTTGAACTTCGGTTCACCATCTGACACCATGTGCTCCACTTAACAAATATGAATTTAACATAGTTAACATATTTATATGTTATACATATATAATAGGTTGCAGTATCTCTTTGAAAATTAACATGTAAAAACTATAATATTATGTTTTATGTAGTGCTTCATTCCGGAAAAAATATTAAATATTATTTATAGAGATAAGAGGTCACATATATCAGACTGCAGTGATTTTTCCAAATGATGACAAGAAGCTCTTAGGACAGACAGTCCAGAGCACAGCATACCCAGAACAATCCTGTCAGTGTATGCACAGCTCAGAGGAGCTTCACTGATACCTTCTCTGGGCCTGTGCCCTCCTTCGTCAGGGCTTCTTTCCCTCTCTCTCTGTGTTCCCTGTGTAACTCTGTCTTCCCCAGCTGCTCTTCCGTTCTAAGCTTATGTCATCTAATATCTCGAGAGCCATAAAAATAGCACTGACATTCAACCAGACACCCCCCCCACCAGCAGCAGCAGTATTATGAAAAATAAAGCAGACACCCTATTTCAAATATTACAAATATTATAGTCACAATCTGATTCCAAGCATGATTAGCCTAATAAATGAAACTACCCAAGTTCCTCTGAGGCAGAGAAAGATAGGCTACAAGCTAATGTACCACTCTGGGAAGCCACGAACTCTTCAAGATCTGTAAGCAAAGTGTCCCCTAAGTCTACAAGCATCCCTCGCAAATAGCCACGATGCATGCAGCTCAGCCTCTTGGGCTCCTGACTGCTGGGGCGCCACACCCAACTTCTGGACATGGTATTTCTGCCCCCTGACCCTTGCTTCACCAGGCGCAGCGGCAGCAGTGCCAACAAAAGTGACAGACCACGCAACAGCCAGCCACAGGGGTCGGACACCCGGATTTACCAGCGCACGGGTGATCCCTCAGAACCAATGACGGTGGTGACTGGAGCCTGAGGGCCACACCCTTGATTCTCCCCAAAGCTACTGTAGCATGAGGAAACTAAAGTTCTATCATTCCTAAATATCGAAGTTAAAAAATTCTATGAAGCCTGTATCCAACAGACTCTATCCTGGCAGGAAATAGAAAGTCACAGTCAGATGATTCTGTTGGACAAACTTCAAGAAAAGGACTGTCGTTGGAGGCATGAACAAGATCGGAAGATCAAACACAGAAAGGTAAAGCACGCAGAGTCCAGCAAGCATGGGGAGCCGTTAGCGCCCCCGGCTGGGACCGGATGCCAGTGAGAGAGAGCATGGGCTGGGGAGCAGACTGACACCTCTGTCCCTGCTCTCTCATGCCTCCTGCCCATGTCGGCTGAACTCAGAAAGCTTTCGGTGGGAGCCCCGAAAGATGGAGGTGGTAGGGGTCAGTCCCTCACAGGGTAGCGCAGAGACCTGGTGGGGAGGAAACAGAGGAGCCCGCATCAGGCTGGCGTTCCTGCAGCCCCCCACCTAGTGCCTCGCATGGAATGGTGCACAGTAGCTGTTTGTGGGAGAAACAAATGAACCCACTTCAGAGAGCACTGATAAGATGTGAGCTCTCAGCAGTTAACGTGCCCTCTGTTGAGGAAGCAAGATGAGCATGAGAAAGCACTTGGTCTCTGGCTCTGAACTTGGCATTGCTGTGTATTTGTGTTGGGAGGGTGAGGGTGCAGCTTCTCTCAGCACAGAAGCTGAGAGGCTTTGGGGCCAGGCTCAGGTTAGGGAAGCCGCCTGTGGTACCAGCCTCCCAGACCCAGGGATAAAGCACATCAGGGGAGGAGGACAGAGGCCTGAGGCTGGAGAAGTGTCTAGAAACAGAGAAGAACTGAGAAGAGAAGGCGCTGAATTGCCGGAGCACTCGTGGAACAGAATCGTGAAATCTCTAGGCTCTGGTGCTCGTGACTAATTTTTGAAGCAATTCTTTATGTGAGAGGCTGGGTTGTTTTTTGAACTTAATGAATGATGAAAATATTTGTATGACCAAAGATAACATGAACAACAAAGGCTTGGGTTCCTGACTGCATCATTCGATCACTTAAAAATATTTATAGAGGGCCCACTGGGTGCCAGGAATGGTTATAGGCACTAAGGATGGAAGGGTAGAGAATAGAGTACGGTTCCTGCTTTCACAGGACAATCTAGGAAGAGAGAGAAAACACAAAACAAAGAAATGCAGAGTGTTAGTCTGCTAGGATGACTGTAACCAAAAATAACAGACGGGGTTACTTGATCAACAGCAATTTATTTACCCCAGTTCTGGAGGCTGGAAGTCCAAGGTCAAGTGTTCAGCAGGGTTAACTTCTTCTGAGTCCTGTCTTCTTAGCTGGCCCTTTCACTGTGCCGTCACAAGGTCATTCCTCTCTGCATCTGTGTGTCCTAGTCCCTTCTTCTTCTTCTTCTTCTTTTTTTACTTATGGTAGTCATTTTTATTTTTTATTTTTATTTATTTTTATTTTATTTTTTCAGTGATCCAAGATTCATTGTTTATGCACCTCTTTTAAGGACAGTAGTCATATTGGATTGGGGCTCCCCGTGAAGGCTCCATTTTACCTTAATCACCCCTTTCTTTTTCACCATTGATGAAATTTTTATAGTAGTCCCATTTTTCCAACAAAAGGGACAAAACAAAGTTTCAAGGGTGTTATAATTTGGAGAAAGTTAACATCCATCATCTTTGCAATAAATATTGATTCATATATGCAATCTATTTCTGGGGCTTTTAGGGATTTGTACACAGAATGCATAAATGGAAAAGTTATCTTAATCAGCTCTTTAAAAGCCGTGTCTCCAAATACAGTTACCGCCTGGGATACAGGGGCTAGGCCTTGAACGTGAATTTTGGGAGACGTTAAGTCTGCCCATCATACAAGGTAATTACACAGAGTGACCAAGAACAAAAATAGTGGAGAGACAAAGTGATCATATGGTGACTTCCAGGGCTCTCCAGACTGGTGCTCTCTGACACCTCATGGACAGGTGACTCGGGCTGAGACCTGACGGACAGGAGCTGCTTAGGTCAGGATCTTAGGTGGTCACAGACCAGGCAGTGGGGGCCAGAAACACCAAGGCTCCAAGACGAGAACAGGCTGGAAGGTTCGAGTTGCAGCTAGAAGGCAAGTGAAAGTAAAAGAAACAAAGGGGAGAGTGCGGGCAATAACAGTGAAAGTTAGGAAGGGGCAGAACATATAGGGCCTGTGTCCCATGGTGGGGTAAGCAAGTGTTAGGGTAAGAGTGATGGAAGCCTTTCAGGAATGAAAGCAGGGAGCAGCATAATCTCATCTGTTGTCATCTTTGATGAGAGAGAATCCATGCCCATCCTAACCATGACAGAGAAAACCTCTCCAACGTCACGTGGATCAGTGGCGTCTTCTGGGGTGTGCTGGGCGCCACTCCACCAGGCGGGGTGATGAGCATACAGCCACTGGAAGAAATAAAGGACGAAGGGCTACTGAGGATTCAATCCACAGGCAATAAACTAAGTCTGGGCAGAGAATGAGAGGCGGAAGCTTTTGCTGCAAAGATGCTGAGACCCGGGACAGGAAGAGCTTCCAGGTTCCCTTGAGAACTGAGCTTGAAAAAATATGACAGATGGGCCGTCATCAGCTAGGGGACAACCTTAGAGAGAGGGCAGGCTTCCTGACTGAATGTCGTTCTTTTTTGTTGTTACTTACTGTTAGCACCTTTCTTTGTGTAGTTCCAAGGTCCCCCCAGGGGCGGTGAATTGATGGATGATCGCAATTTCCAAAACACCCCTCTGGGGGAGGCATGCGTCCAACAACAATCCTTGCCCTTGGTAGTTTTTACAATTTCTGAGTGAGCCTACCTGGTTTAGCAAAAGCTGCAGATCAGGGTTTTATTCATGGGTTTATTTATTTGGGTAAGCCTGTCATCAGGCCTTCACCAGCACACCTCTACCACCCGTAACCTATAACAATTAATTATTATAACTATTATAACAGTTAACTATTTAACAGTTAACATAACCTATAACAGTTGTGGCTCAGAAAAGTTAAGTGACTTATTTTCTGTCACCCAGCTATCAAGTGGTCGAGTTGAGATTTGACCCAGACCTGACTGATTTCAAAACTTAGACATATCTTCTTAGTACCTTATGCTTCTTCCAATGTTTGCTTGTGTTTCTGAAGACAGGCTGCTTAGATTCCCACTGCATTTCAACTGTCCTTGGCTTTTTTTCTTATCTACCTGCTTTAATTCTCCTTATAGATTTCAGACTTCCACCCCTGCAGTTTTTATCCCTCATTCCCCTCTTTTAGAGATTAGATTGCTCAGGGCTCTCAACTACATCAGGAACCCTTCTTAGGAAAGATGCTCCGTAAATCTACTACATCAACAACTGAACTCAATTGTCAAAGTTCACTGTCTTGTTCCAGTTCACAAAGCACACACCTCCTTCTCCAACCTAACACAGGGAGCTGGCAAGGGCCAAGGTATAAGCCAGAACACAGGTTTAAAAGGCATCAGTCCAAGCAGTTCAATAATTCAGTGCATTGCAGCCTACTGGGACAGAAGATATGTAGGTTATGAAACTAGTTCTTCAGTGGTTTGGATTTTAAGAATGGGCTGGAAGTCTCATAGGAAAATACTCATAGGGGGTGAGTGAGGGATGGGGTACTACAGATGAAGAAGAGCTAGGAAATAAAAGGGTAGTCACCAGCCTCCCTTTTTGGGAGTCACAGCAGTAAGTTAGATTCATCAGGATTAAACTCTTGTCCTATTAGTTTTGTTGAATCAGGACGCTAGTAACTACCCAGTCAGCCAGCCAGCAAACAATGTATAGGATGCTAGGCCAGTTGGAGCCATATTACCAAAGATGAGCTCAAAAGAGTCCCTAGAGTTTTTAAAAATAATGTTCTCTCTCTCTGTTGAAGGCACTAGACTGTTCATAGAACAGAGCTCTGACATATTATATTCCCTGGAGTGCCATTTCTTAGTTATTCACTTGTAAGTTATTTCTGAGGAGGTATGAAACAGTGTATACCATGTTAACTACAAACACACAGAACCACAATGCTAATGAACTCAATAAAATGCACACCAAAATGAAGTCAATGCATATATTCAGCACAACTCTCCATGAGCCGCTGTGTGGGGTATTGTGAGAGATACAAACAAGCCAGAGGCAGAGCTGTGGACAGAAGGGGCTCTCGATCTAGTTAGAGAGGCTGAGAACAAGCAGTGATATTTTAATAAATCAAGGGGGCACTGAAAGAAGTGATACTTGTTGTGTTATGCAGATCAAAGTCTGTGATAAAGGCAAATGGTTTTTGAAAATGATAATTACTCTATAGACATGACATTATCATCATCATATCAAATCTATTGTTAGGATAGTAATCACAGAAAAGTTCAGAGGAGAGAGAAGTTGCTTCACAATCAGATGAGAAAGATTTCAAGGAGAAAGCCAAGAATGAATTTGGATGAGTCAACTGGGAAGAGGAAGGGCATTCGAGATAGAGGGCATGGTGCGAGCCAGTAAACAAGTCCCTTAGCATTGCCTCTGACCCTTTGTGGCCTGACCACTGACACCCTTCACTCCATCCTCATCCCTCCCCACACCTCTCCACCCAGGTCCCAAGTCCATGGTCTCAAACGGGCTATGCTATGTTACATCTCCAGCACAGTGGCCCCAGTCTGCCTCTAAGGACTTTTACCTCTTTTCCATAGAGCTAACTCTCATGTGGCCTTCAAGATTAACATAGGATTTCTCCTCCCAGAAAGCCTTAGTCACTTGGAATGTGGTGCTCTTCCTAGAAAAGAAAAGGGGCAACCACTGAACTCCATCAGAGTACTTATCACACTCCCCCTCACTTGACTATAAGCAACCTGGGGGCAAAGAACTTGATTTTTCTATCTGGATCCTCAGCCAACACATTTGCTACAAAGCACTCAATAAATGCTTGTAGATTGAATGTCTATTTTTACAGAAATACGAGTTTCAGGAAAATAAAGAAGTTTTAGAAGGAAAAAATGAGCTAATGTTTACATTTCAAACTTGAGCTCATGAGCCCATTCATTTGGAAATGTCTACCAAAAATTGGAAGGATGGCCTGCAACTAGGTACCATTATTACTTCCATTATTTCAGACCAACAGCTGGATGCACAAAGCGAAGTAGAACCTTGCCTTGGGCTCAGACCCAGTAGGCAGCAATACAGATAATTTGATCTGAGCTCTGGGGCATTTCTCCATTGCCTACTAACACAGAAGCTTGGGACATACCTCCGCTAGAAGGATGGAGGAAGAAGCTAAACCCCAGAGAACTCTGTGATAGCAAAGATGGGAAGAAATACAGTATATTAACGAGAACTCTCAGCCTCCCTTCTGCCTCTTTCTCTCTTCCTTCCTGAACTGCTCTGTTCCAAAGTTCTTGAATGGGACAAAGCAGAGTGGATGTTTCTGCCAGGTGAGGGACACGTGTGGCCCAGAGTGGAGTGATGGAGGCCACTTGGGGTTATGGAAGTGTCTGTAGAGGAAGGTTAGTATAGCCCGGAGAATCAGCGTGGGGCGCAGAGTGTGTCCATACAGTTGTCCCAACATCAGTCCCAACCCCAGTTATGAAGCCTAGGCCAGATGATGAAGGCATGCCTGGGAGGGAGAGCAGCCTGGATGGGGAGTTAGGGCATGGAAAGTCAGAGAGCAGCTGCACAGCTGCAGCAGGAGAATGGCTGCATGCAGGGGAATGGAACAAATACATAATATTGTAAGGATAATTGAAGCCAGCTTCTCACTGTCAGAAAAGGGAATTGCATATATGGAGGGGAAGAAAATGGAATAAATTTAGTATTGGATTAAAATTATTATAAGCATCCATGTAAAGTCATGGCTTTCAATATGTAGCTAGATATCAATATAGGTGCAGAGGTAAACATATCTTTGGGTACATGTGAGTGTATCTCTACATATTCCCAGCAATCCACCTGTGACTCTCCCTCCAGCACAACTAGGACCCCAGGTCTTGGTTTTTAATCCATTGTAAGTCCATTATCCACTAAAAGGAACCAGCCTCCTTAAAGAAGTGGCAGAATCTAGGGCTGGGCAGGAAAGCACAGGCTGAAAGGCAGAATTTTGTGAGACAGGAAGCAAGAAAGTGCTTGAAGAGTGATGGGGAAATGGTATAAGGACGCAAAACCAAGTTGTAGGGCCTCTCACTGGCCAAATCTGAGACAACCAGTGCACCAAAAGGAGTCATAGTAACTGATTACAAGGCGTTGAATAAAAAAAGAAACTGAGTTCCTATAAATTAATGAATGAACTGAAAGTTTGATAAGGAACAAGGTGTTTGCTTAGTTTCATGGTACCTCCTCAACAAAATATTTATTAACTACAAGGTGAAAGTAGTCATTTCACAGCCAAGAAGCCTGGCAGACAGCATCCTAATCAAGTCAATGCCATTGGTAATGGGGCAAATGAAATCCTGAGTCACTTGATTGGATGCAATAAGAAAGCGGCATCACTTCTGTGATATTCCCGCCAAAGACGCATTTATCAGATAAATGCAAATTGAGGGGCATTCTACAAAAAAAATAACAGTAATCTTCAAATGTGTCAATGGCATGAAAGTCAACCAAAGACCAAAAACTTCCAGAGTGAAGGAGACACAAAAGAGACCTGACAACTGAATGCAAAGCGGGATTCTGAATTGGATCCTGTTGCTATGGAGAATGTAATTAGGACGATTGGTGGAACTGAAGAGTAGATTGTGGTAATAAATCAGTGTTAATTTCCTGCCATTGATGGTTGTATTGTGGTTTTGTTGAAGAATGTCCTTGTTTGTAGTAAATTCACGCTAAATATTAAGATGTAAAAAAAGAAAAAATTCTGTGTCCTGAACGTGGCAATTTGCCTGTAACTTTGAAATAATTTTTTAAATCAGTATATTTGTTTTCAAAACCTTAATAATATCTCAAGAAATTTTCAGATATTTAGATGTAGTAGGGACTCTTTTTAAAAATGAGAATGCCATCTTTGAGTTCCAAGAGCAATAAAGTAATAATACAAAATGCCTCCCTCAGCCTATTCAAGGAAAATTTAGCGAAAGAAGAAAATGCATTAGCTAAAACTTCTCAAGAATTCTAAATTGTTTGGGGTGCCTGGGTGGCTCAGTCAGTTAAGCGGCTGCCTTCAGCTCAGGTCATGATCTTAGGGTCCTGGGATCGAGTCCTGCTTCAGGCTCCACATTCAGCAGAGAGTCTGCTTCTCTCTCTACCCTTTTCCCTGCTCATGATCTCTCTCGCTCTCACTCTCAAATAAATAAATTTTAAAATTCTTTAAAAAAAAGAATTTTAAATTGGTAAGTACAGTAGTCATGTCAGTTTTTGCAAGTTTTTGAATTATAGTGGTTGTATTTGTCAATGCTTTATATGTGTAATAAACAATCATCTTTAATAATGCCTCTATTTGTTATGCCAAAATAAATTAAAATAACAGTAATAATAAACAGTGTTCATTGAACATTTATTACTCATACTCTGCTATGAGGCATGTGATATTATTACTTCCAGTTTGCATGTCAGAAAACCAAAGCTTAAAAGGGTTAAGAAATTTCCCCCAGGGACGCCTGGATGGCTCAGTCAAGCGTCTGCCTTCCTCTCAGGTCATGATCCCAGGGTCCTGGGATCAAGACCCACATTGGGCTCCTTGCTTGGCAGGGAGCCTAGTTCTCCCTCTGCCTCTGCCCTTCTCCCTGCTTGTGTGCTTTCTCTCTCGCTGACAAATAAATAAAATCTTTAAAAAGAAGAAGAAGAAGAAGAAGAAGAAGAAGAAGAAGAAGAAGAAGAAGAAGAAGAAGAAGAAGAAGAAATTTCCCCCAAATAAGCATGCTAAGGTACTAATGTATAGTATAGCCAACTTTTGAACCCCCATTTTTCACACTCCAAAGCCTATACTATTATTAATTCCTGCTGTCTGGTGCCTCCCATGGAGGGCATAGAGAAGGGGATTTTAGGAAGGATACCAGAAGACTGGGCTTCATTCTAGAGCCTCCCACCCCTTCACTGTTCACTCCCCATCCAATTCATCATTAAGTCCTGCTGGTTCCATTTTAAAACTCTACCCCTTTCTCTCCATGTTAGTTAAGGCCTCACCATTTTCCCTCTGGTTCCAGGCAACAGTCTCCCTCTCTTCCTGATTCTTAGCTCAGTCTTTTCAAGAGTCTTCGTGCTGTTGTCAGAGTAATTAGTTTACAATGCACATCTGAATATCACAATGTCCTTAAAATCCTACATGAAAAAAGACTCCTACATGGCTCCAATTACCTTTGGGTTAAAGTCAAAACATGGCACCCGAATCTTTCCCTGTCTAAGTTCTGGTATCACTTCAGCCTCACTAACTGTAAGGTCCCATGCCAGGGTCCCCCATGCTGTGTGCTCAAGGAATTCTTGTGGGATTTATAATTCCCCAAATGCACCAACACACACTAATGCATAGACAATTAATATGTGCCCCCAGCAGGTGTGACCAACTAACTCTCACCTGTGTTTTCTGGCATCCCCCCTTCCCCAACCAGGATGAGCTGAGTCCTCTTTGGAATTCCCATCACATTTCTGTAAAGACCTCTTTTATATAATCTGTCACAGTATCATACACCCTCCCTTCATCGTACTGAGCTCCCTGAAAGAGGGATTAGAGTTTATTCATCTTTGTCCACCTCATAATGCTTGGATGAGAGAGGGTGCTACATAAAGACCCCCACTGAATGAGTGAGTGAGTGAATGAGTAATCATCAGTGAATTACCAATTGTAAAAAATGCTACAGAGATGCAAAATGACAGAAATAGTGAACCATTTCCATTCTCCAGAAAGAATAGAAAGAACCATTTCCGAAGAGTTGTGGGAGAAGCTGGCTAACAGGTTAAATGACTTGAGTGCGAAGACAGCAGGGAAAGTGTTTTTAAGCACGTATGCAGAACTGGGTGGCCGAACCTAAGCTCTGACTAAACACGCTTTAAACACTGTGTGCCCTCAGCCCCAGAGGTATGCGATGGCTTTAACAAATACATTAGTTTACACTTCTGAATAGGTAATGCAAGCACGTCATATAAAATTCCAAATGTGTAAAGCTCCCTCTCGTCTCCATGCCCATCTCCAGCGCCTCGGCTCCAGGTACAGATGGAACTGCAATAAATAACCGCTTGCAGAGCTTTCGTTTTCTTTCTGAGATTCTATCTTCATAACCTGGCAGTGATTTATAGGAAATAACTCTAAATTGATGATTTATAACATGGATGTATAACCAAGATGGAAAAGGCAAATAAATCCTGCAGGTGACATTTTATTTACATATGCAAAGCTGTCGAACTCATATTCTGCCCTGGAGACCAAAGCAGGCTTAACATGGACATACCAGTGCGCATATTAATTGAAATTTGTAAGACTGGTCCTACATGAGCTTAGAAAAATGTAAGTAATGGCACATGAATATTAACATAGGTGATCAAATGAAGATATAACATCATTTGGCTGAATCTGCATTTGTAAAATATTCTTCTTATGCTTTTTTTTAAGTTAAAGCCATCGATCGTGGCTGTAGGATGACTTGATTATTAATTAGTTGTCCATTAGTCTTCATTTCCTATGGCTTATGAGGGGAAAAGTAAACGTATGCTAATTTGTCTTAGGCAATTTAGTCTGCTTAATTTCATCTTTATTCTCTATTAACGCCTGGAGATTTTAAATTAACGTATATGAAACTGGGACACGCATGGTGACAATTCACCCAAGCACACTGAATGCCAGGCTGATTTGTGTTTATAAAGTTACTTATGACCATTTGGACTTCGATTTAAAAAATAGGCATATTTTATAAAGCGGAAAGTGGTGAAAAGCTTATTTTGGGGCGCCTGGGTGGCTCAGTGGGTTAAAGCCTCTGCCTTGGGCTCAGGTCATGATTTCAGGGTCCTGGGACCGAGGCCCGTCTCGGGCTCCCTGCTCAGCAGGGATCCTGCTTCCTCCTATCTCTCTGCCTGCCTCTCTGCCTGCTTGTGATCTGATCTCTCTCTCTGTGTCCAATAAATAAATAAAATCTTAAAAAAAAAAAAGAAAAGCTTATTTTGTGCAGTTTTTAAAAACACAATATAATTAATATGAACTGAGCATAAGAATGACCTCAGATGCTACAAATCAGGCTGGCTGTTAATGATCCCAGTACCCCTGTGTGCCTCCCTGCTCCTGTTACAGCGTACAACACTCATTAGAGCTTCTAAATTAGATGGGTTTTTTTTTTCCAACCTGAAGGTTTAGGCAAATTTACTTTTTTTTTTTTTAATGTATGCATTAAGGCAAGGCTTTAGAAATGTATTTATCAGCTCTGGGAAGATATGGAAATTAAGCAAACTAATCACTGTAGCAACCAGAGACTAAAAATAAAAAAGCAATTTAGTCAGAATGAGATTGCTTCTGCGCTGCTCCCTGAGGGGGGTGGGTGGGAGCAGTGTCACGTCTCGTAGATACTGTCCGTGGTTCTCACGGCCTGACGTGGCCGCCGAGACGGTCTCGGTACTCTGTCAGCTCACACGTCAGGAGTCGGCTTGTCCAGGACTCAGAAATGGAGTGGCCCCGGGGAGATATGTCAAGGTGCTTCGAAGATGGGGTGAGCTGCCGGCCAGCCTCTCTGTCTGACCCCCCGAGCCCTGGAACCCGGCAGCGTGGCCCAGCCTTCCTGCTCACTCTGTCACTGGGGACACAGGCCAGCTCCCCAAGCCCGGGAACTGTCCCTTTACTGTCCTCTTGCTGGGGAAATAGTGAAAATTCTCTTAGACATGCTCAGCAAAGTTTGTACAACTTAGCTCATTTTAGACTCCAGCTTTCTCAAATGTATTCTCAGCATTAGGCCACTCTGATTTTATCTTTGGTCCCAAGACACTTATCTTGTCTCTTTCCATCTTTTTAACCAACAATTCTCCAAGCAAGTCCTCTAAGTGGCCCCCGGGGATTCTTTTGATTCTTTCTCAGTTCCCTGTTTGTCAAGGCCATTTTTAATAAGAGTGTCAGAGATTCCCAGGTGCATTTGGGCCATTTCCCCTTTTAGAGTTCCTGCCCAGAAGGTCACACTTATCTTCACCCTTAGTGTTTTGAACTCTGCTTCCTGAGAACTGAAGATAGAGGTCTGCCAGTAAGCAACGTTGCCTGTCTTGTCAATGGGAAGGAACTAGCTAATGAGGTCACTTTTTCAGTATGGAATTCAGTGAAATGAAAACAAGTATTTGTTGAACAGTTCCTTGCTCCAGGCACTTTATTATAAAGAGCTGGCTGAGGAATATGGGAGGCGGACCATGAAAAGAATAACTTCAATAGAGTGGGATAAATGAATCAAAAGAGATATGTGCAATGGATAATGGTGGACGAAGGTGAGAGTGTACTGTCTGGGGAAAATGACAGTAGCTGGGCTTTGGAGAGAAATCAAAGTCAGCTAGGCCAAATAAAGGTAGAAGGAAACCGCATTGTGCAAAGTCTGGAGGTATGAACTAACAAGGCTCGCTGACATCATTTCATTTACCAGTTTTTCCTTTTTAAAAATTAAAGTTCGCATAACTGTTACTCTTTCTTAAGTGTTATTTGTCTTATTTTGTTTCAAAAGCAATGTGTGTTTGGTTCAAATGTGAATATTATTCAGAAATGTATGCCAAGTAGGAGTCTTCCATAGTCTCAACTTTTAGGGGTATGCTATTGTCTGTCTAGTGTATGTGTGCCCAGATCTTTTTTTCTTATATATGTACCAAACCAGAATCATACTTGTTCTTTTGCAACCTGTTTCTAAATCAGTACATGCAGGTAAATATTTTACACTCTATCCTCAAAATATCCTGGATATTTTGTATCCCATTTGTTTGGGTTGACCAGCAGTGTAGTGCAGTAACTAAACATGGAAGTGCTAGAGTCAGGTGACTCCCAGCTATACCACTACTAACTGCATGACTTTGGGTAAGTCATTTAACCACGCTGTGTAACCAAAGTGAGTTCCCTGCTTGGTGAGTCATAGATAGAAACTACACCAGACGAGTTGTCACACAGAGGAAACTTAATTTGCAGCAAATAAGGAGATCATGAGGAATAACTTCCAAGCCATGACTCCCCAGGCAAGGGTGGATGGGTAACTAAGGAGAGGCAGTCATAAGGTTGCACGTGCACCTTAAGGGAACGTTGTATGTTACATAAATGAGGCTTGTGCTCCTCCTTGGGCAGAGATTTTAGGGTAATAATGAGATAAAGGTAACTGTTGGTCATCCCAGACGTCACCCCCGTGGTCCATCTGCGGAGGTGCAAATCGGGGGTTTAGCTCAAACTGGTCTGGATGGTCTGGGCCCCCAGAGCTCTTCCTCTGGGCGGGTGTTATTGCTTGAGAGGTAGTTTCAGTTTCCCTTATGGGATGTTCTGCCTATAGGGTCCTTTGCTTGAATTAAGAGATAAGGTGGAAAGAAGAGCTTAAGGAAAAATGTGGGACAAAGCTGGGTGGATACAAGCATGTGAGCAATAAAGTTAGGTCTTGGGGTTTAGCTGGTGCCATCTGTGCCTCAGTGTCCCTATGTGTATTAGAAAGATGAAAACAATACAGATCTATCTCAGATGATCGTCATGGGGATTAAATAAGTTAGTATAGTAAAGCAGTTAGAATAGCGCCTGACAGATGGTTTTAAGTCCTCTAAATGTGAGCTCATATTATCATAAAGGATTTAACCAGGTTGGGATACTGTTTAATTAATTTTTTATTAAAGTAGTTGACACACAGTATTTCATTAGATGTACAACATAGTGATTCGACAAGTTTATATGATACGTCATGCTCACCATAAGCATAGCTACCAGCTGTCACCATGCAATGCTATTAGACTACTATTGACGATATTCCCTATGCTGTGCCTTTCATTCTTGTGACTTAGTCATGCTTTAACTGGAAGCCTGTACCTCCCACTCCCCTTCACCCACTTTGCCCATCTCTCCACACTCTTCTCCTCTGGCAATCATCATCAGTTTGCTCTCTGTATTTATGGGTCTGCTTCAGCCTTTTGTTTGTTCATTCATTTGTTTTATCTTCTGGATTCCACATATAAGTGAAAGCCTATGGTATTTATCTTTCTCTGTCTGACTTATTTCACTTAGTCTATACCCTCTATGTCTTTCCAAACTATTGCAAATGGCAAGACCTCATTCTATTTCATGGCTGAGTAATATTCCATTGCGTGTGTGTGTGTGTGTGTGTGTGTGTTTACACATTTATATACACACAACATTTTCTTTATCCATTCATCTGTTGATGGACATGCGTTGCTTCCATATCTTGCCATTGTAAATAATGCTATTATAAGCAAAGGGGTGCATATATCTTTTTGAATTCGTGTTTTGGTTTGGGTAAATAGCTAGTATTTACTGGACCATATGGTATTTCTATTTTTAATTTTTTTGAAATTACTGGATCATATAGTATTTCTATTTAACTGGATCATATGGTATTTCTATTTTTAATTTTTTGAGGAACCCCATACTTTTTACCACAGTGGCTTCATTGGTCCCTGTTGACAAATGTTTGTGCAATTTCCAATTTTTTACATGCTTTTGCTGTGGAAGTTCAGAGGCAACCAAGAAACTCAAGCGGCACCCTGGAGAGTTGGGAGAACAGTTTATTACTCCCGCGGGCCCAGCGGAATAGTATCACGAAGGCTGAGCACCTAGTTGTAATTAAGGAGGGCATTTATAGGCAAACTAGGAATTTTTCACGAGGTCACACCACTGATTGGTTCGGGGCCACGCAACAGGTCTTTGTTTAGGTCTTTGGTGGGGTCTCACCACTGATTAGCTCCAGGGCCCTGCAGCAGGTCTTTATCTATGCGGGAGTGACTTGGCAGGGGAGAGCCAAGTTGTCCTTGGGAGCTCCTCATCTCAATGAGGAGGCCATTTTGGGGCGTTTCCGCCTCACTTTGGCATCTAAACAAACTTCCAAGGCAAGTTATGAATTGCCCTTAACCTCTATTACATTCGAGCTCCTGTTTCTTTCTGAATTAGCAATACCCAACAACTGCTTATAAGCGCTTAACAAATGTTACTATGTTGTTGACTCCTCTCGGAGGCAGTGCTAAATGGGTTGAGTGGAGTACAGTGAAGTGGCTTCCAGGCCAGACCCAAGGGAGTGCACTGCAAGTCTTCTTTCTGCAGAGATGCCATGCCAGGAATGCAAATGCTAAGCATAGACGGGGAGAGGAAGCAGGAAGATTGACATCTGAGAAGTCAGTCAATGAGTCAAGCTGGGGGCCTGGGCTGGAAAGAAGCCAGAGAATGTGTATAAGTGAGAGACAAATCTGAGGACAAAGAACTCAGAGGATGCCTTGGGAGCCAAATATTTTAGTGTACCTTCTGTGAGATGCTTCACTTTATATAGTTCTCATTTACCTGCAGCTACAGGATGATGTTAATATCAATGGGAGGCAAGGACAGGCTGCCCCAAGATAGGCCACCTGTCATGAAGACGATTTTGAGTTAAAAAGTAACCAAAATCCCGCAGATTCAGGAAAAGCTCTTTACCTTCCCTCACTATTGCCTAAAAGAATTTAGATAGAGGAACTGCTCCAGGAAGAAAGCTATCACATAGATAACTACATTGTGATATGAACTAGGGGTGGTAGACAGGGAGGAACCTACGAGGTCCTGTTTGTTCAAAGTCTTCTCTTTGTCCCACTGTTTCTGTGTGGCCTAGCAAAAAGCCTATTCTTCCTGAAGATTGCATTCCTTCCCTTTGAAGACCCGGACCCTTAACCTCTTCTCCTTAGTTCAGAATGATATGTATATCTCATTTTGCCTGATTGTCTTTGGAATTTCCCTATGTGGACTTCCCGTACATACGCTAGTATTAAATTTGACTTTCTCCTGTTAATTTGTTTCACATCAATTTGACTCTTAGTGCAGCTAGTAGGATCTTGAAGGGGGGGAGGAATTCTTCCTTCCCATAATATTAATTCCAAACCTACGAGGCTCTTCTCACTCATGCTCGCACAGAAACTCAGCTCTTTCCTGTTGGTCTCCCCGGATCATTTCTGGGAGTCAGGGGACGGGGCATTTTCAGAGGGACAGAGACCAATGTACTCACACTCAGGTGCCTCACCAGTCAGAGCCCTTGGTGCTGGAGACACCCTAGAGAACCTGCTCAGGCTACTGGCTCCTCCCCTGCCCGCCACCCCAGGGCAAGTGTGCTTTGCTGCGTTCTTTGGGTCAAAAGGAAGAATGAATCTCCATGTCTGTGTCTAGAGTCATTGCAGAATTAACTCTTTATTTCTCTCTGTAAACTCAGTCTCTGCTGGAGTTCCAAACATGTCCCCTGAGGCTGAACTGGGGAAAGGGAGAGGATGACCAGTATCAGCCATGCCCTCCATTGTCTTTTCTGTTTTATTTTTAGTCATTCAAGAACAAATATTGACTGACCAGTTGTGGTGAATTTAATGTAAAACTAATCCCGATCCCCTGCCTTCTCTGTATCTAGGGGTGGATTCTCCCCCACCTCCAAGAGTCTGGGCTGGCCTTTGACAGGCTTTGGTCAGGCGAATAGAGCTGAAGTGATGGTGTGTCAGTTCCAAGCCTGCACCTCAAGAGGCATTGGGTGCTTCTATTCACTCTTATCTCTTCACCAGGCCCTTTGAATGGCTCTGGTTCCACTACTAGCTGAAAAAAAATCGCCTCAGCCCACAGTCAACACCCTGCCCAGCAGAACCCAGAAGAGCTGTGCTGGCAAGTCCAGCCAAGATCAGCAGTGTGTGTAGATGACCTGCTTTCACAGGAGAGATGCCAGGGAGACCAGAAGTACCACCCAGCTAAACCACACACCTGTGAACCGAGGAAGGGCTGTACCATTTGAAGCCACTGGGTGTTCTGTTTATTACACAGCATCACTGTGACAATGGATAGCTGATACAACCCTCTTTCTGACCCCCAAAGTCAATTTTTTTTCCATATTCAAACACCTCTCTGAAAAGCTCAACAAGTAGCCAAAGTCTAGTTTTCAGTCCAGATTCAGCCTGGATACCCTGCTGCCCTTACAGAAGTCCGTGAGAAGTATACTGCAGCCAGGAGAAGGTATTTTAGTTTAGCAGATGTCAGGAAGCCTAAGGGAAAACTAGTCACCCTGCTGGGAGAGACACACATGAGGACTTGGGAGCAGCAATGCCCTATCAATCTTCAGCAGGGCCACGAAGATCCCAGCAAGTGTGCTGTGATGGCATTTCCTGTGCAAACCAGCAAAGGAGGCCAATCTCCCCATTTTGAACTGAGTTGGAGCCAAAATGAGACCAAGAGCCTCGGGAGTCAGAAGGAAGACTCTGAGCTGCCCCAGGCTCCAGCCAAGTTGAACTACAATCTCTGAGGGCCAGGAAGCTCTCCAGTGGGTATCTGAATGAACTATTAACTTCATTTTATAACCTGTCTCTACATGTCTTTCAGAATGCCGGAGTTGCCTTATCTAATTCTCACCCCTACTTGCTACTGTCCAGTGTTGGAACCTTCAGTGATAAACTTCTTGGGAGAAGCTAAGAGGAGAGCACTGTCAAGTATGTGACTGATGATTCCCTGACTATGGACCCCTCCTCTCAGACTGGGGGCCTGCCAGTCATACCAAAGCTGCCTGCAGCCCAGCACACGGCCACCGCAAGACAACAGGCCATTAGCTGGAAATCTAAGGATTGACAACTGGGTGCAGAGAAAACAATGAATGATAAGGTGCTGATAGTTGATTTCTAGTTCTGTTTACTCTTTTGAGTAATAATAAACAAAAAAGTGAGGGTGAACATAGGAAAACCCTCCTTCACTTCATAGTTTGGCCTCTTGGGCTGAGAGTGAGGGTTGAGTTGAGTTAGGCCCTGTGAGGTGGTTAATGTGTGCGCTGCTCCCCGATAGACCCTTCTAGACATTTTCCCATGATAGTCATAGTTCTGTGGGTGTGGTCCTAATTGTTAGGTACCTGGCCCTGGGGTGATTTGGAACAGGAGACTAGTGACTGGGTGTGTGTGTTTGATAAAGAAGGTAGTTGGGGGTCTGAGCTCAGGATTGGCTGGTTTGCATATCAAAGTCACTCTCAAAGGCAAGCTGTTATCTCCAGGAATTAGCTAACCCCAGGAGGGGCAGTCCCTCCTCAGGTCTGAAAGGCCCCAACATGCCAAAGCGTCATGAAATAAAGAAAACTTTTAAATGTGATAAATACAGCAGGCCAGGAGACTAGGCGTCCTCCATATCTACCCTCAACACCGGACTTATTGGGACACTTGATGGCTTCTGGGCCTTCTCGCTAAGTCAGGCAGTTTAGGACTCGGGATTCTGCCCTCTAAGTATTTACAGAAGTCATTCTCAACGTCTCGGTCCAGCTCTCTTGACCCAGAGCAGTTCTTTGCTTTTTCAGGAAACAAGCGGATGAAAGTGCTGGGCTGGGACTTCCTCCTCAGGGTGTTTGACAAGGACTGACGTACTCTAGGCCCTCTGAGTACGGGAAGTCCAGGACACACCCAGCCTTGATTGTACTTTCTTGAATGCCAAATGCTCGAACGTAGGTAAAAGGACAGAAGGAAAAACGTTCCAACATGAGGGACCCGCTGACAGATTGCTCGGTGAGTAGCTCAGTGTGGTTTTGCGTCTGTGGGTGAGAGGGTCGCCTCATAGGACTCAGTTTATATATTAACAGGTTTTAATTTAAGAAATTTGAAGCGTTCGGAAGTCAAACATGTTTAGATATTGGTTGCGATACAAAAGTCCTGTGACTTTTCTTTGGTTCGATTGAAAACAACCCTTTCTAGCAAGTGACAGGGCAGGTTAAAAGTGGGAAAAACTTTGAGTTTAGCATCATATTTGCTTGCAGATGGTGGCTGTTTGGAAAACATTCTTAAGATAGACACCAATGGTGCCAACATGGTGTGGAGAGCGGCTACATAGACACTCAGAATCTGCAGCCAGCTTAAGGCTCTGAGAATGAAGTTAGGGTGGGAGGTTTCGCCATTTTCCTCCATATCCTGGGGGGTCCAGAATTGGAAGGCTTGCAGGTGGAAGGACGGGGTCCCTCACACTGCCCAGCCTCCAGTGGTTCTCAGACTGGTCTCCCAACATGCTTCTTTAGTCCTGGGAGTGTTATCAAAAACAGAGGATAGGTCAAAAGTCCAGAGATGATGTGAGGTTGTTAACAGCAATAGTAGAGGTGAAATTTAGGAAATAAGGAGCAATTAAAATAAGGCATGGCGGGGGGGTGTGGTATATGTACTCTGGACGTAAAATACTCTAGAATCATCAGGGTCTTAGCTCAGTAAGGGGAGGCAAAAAACTGAGATCGGTGACATCAGAAGCAGGGAGTTGCAGTCATCCCTTAAGTATTTTATCAAAAAAACCCCAACAATAACAAACTGTAGAGAACCAGATAACTGAGGACTGCAATAAAGCCATAAAGAAAAAGAGCAACAGCAAATTACTGGTTTCATTTTTGTTTATACAATGGACAAAGCACGGTTTTATTTATTTTTATTTTTATTTATTTATTTTTAAGATTTTTATTTATTTATTTGACAGAGACTGACAGATCACAAGCAGGCAGAGAGGCAGGCAGAGGGAAGGGGGGGGAAGCAGGCTCCCTGCTGAGCAGAGAGCCGGATGTGGGGCTTGATCCCAGGACCCTGAGATCATGACCTGAGCCGAAGGCAGAGGCTTTAACCCACTGAGCCACCCAGGTGTGCCCCCAAAGCACAGTTTTAAAGAAGGTGGAACTGTGAACGTGACCCCACAAAATGAGTTCGAGAATCAGATGGGAGAGCACTGTCAAGTATGTGACTTAAATGAGATGAAGTCATGATGGCTAGTACTGTTAATAATGACCATGTAATAGCAGGTTCTGTCTACTTTTACTTTCTTAAATGCAGAAGTAAATATGTGTCTAATGTAAAAACGAATTCCAGCAATATAGTTGTGTCTAGATTCTAAGACGGAAAATCCTCCCTTTCAGTTTCCTCCATCCCAATGTTCTCTCCATTGGTAAGCACAGACAATTTTTTCTTAAAAAGTCTTTTATCGCTCATGTATTTGCTGTTTATTTCTCTCTCTCTGCATTTGTCCCCTTAGCGAATGTTAACCTCTCTCCTTTCTTCCCACTGATACTCTGATGACGTTTTTGCGTAGGGGTGGTTGAGCGAGACAGGGATCGTTAAGTGGAGGTGAAAACTTGACACCAACAGTCACCAGAGAAGAAAGTCACGACCCCGTGAAGAGTGAGATAAAAGAGAGAAACCGGAACCAAGAGCATGAACTGGTAGCCTAATACCCTTTCCAAAGCCTGCCTTCAGATCGGGATGTGGGAGACACATTTCCTTCTGAGCAGCGCCCAGTCCCCCAGGGACTTCTGACCCAGTCACCACACTGTGGGTCAGCTTCATGCTCCCTCCTTAATGTACTGAGGGGTTCTTTTCCCCCACCAGAACCGCCTCCCCAGGGACTCCCATCCTTGTCCACAACTTGAAGGTTCTCCCTCCGTGCCCGGTGTCACCCAAGGTAGTCTGGGACTAAAGAGGAGGAGGATATCCCTTCAGCCACATTCCCAAATCCTCTAAAGTCATGGAATCTTTATTTAAATTTGCAGTTGTTTCATTTTCAAGGGTCCACGTTGATTTCCTGGTGCAGTTCTAGCTTGTGCTTAGGGACTCATGTTGTAGGAAGATGAAGCTGCAGTTTGGCAGCTGAATAAAACAAAGGAATGGGAAAAATAAATAAACAAAACAAAACAAAA